>CM076907.1:6829160-7429160 GCA_039519145.1 Kokia cookei | reverse complement strand
GGAGAGAAATGGTTATTGATATGGATATGTCAATATGTAAAATTGGTAAAAAGGAAACAGTTTCTTGTCCCCATATTTAGTCTAAAATATATGCATGCATATTTGTAGAAGTCCAAAGCCCCTAAGTTCATGGATAAATAGGATAAACAGGAGAGTGGAAAAGTATAAAAAATATCAACTATGTGTATCTGTAAAAAAATTCACTGATTTTGGACAAAGGACCATATAATGGAAAGTTTTCTGTGCAGTTCAAAATTTAGAAGATAAGTTTTACTAACGTGCATCTAGTTTGTAAAGTTCATTCTATACATTTTTCGTATTACTCTACTGATGTTTCTTGTTATTAACCTTTAGTTTGAGTGCTCGAGTAATTTTGTTGAGGATTTATAGTTCTTTTGCTTGAGTAAGTAGGTTGAGGATTTAGGGTTCCTTCAAAATATACTGTCGTCTTTAGGATGAACTAAATACAATATTTTATACACAATTAACGCTGTTTCTTATGGTCACTGATGTATATATACTATAAAGTAATTATTTATTTATTTATCATTAAATTTATATATATTTTCTTGTTTGTACAAATAAAAATCGCATGTCATAGACTCATAGTTATCTTTTTCCCATTGAACATTGGGGTCATAAAAGTAATTCTTGCTTCCTTTTTCTATTAAATTATCTGTGGTTAATGGTACAAGTAATATATACCGCGTCTTGCAATTTCCCCAATTTTTTTTTTAAATGAGAAACTAATTGGAAACATCTTAGTAGTATGTTCTGGAATCTAAATATACCCTAAGACAACATGCATAGTTGAAATTTAGAAGGTTAGTTTGGTATGTTGGAGGTGTAAATGTTCTTGAAACAAGAATGCTCTATGACATTGCTTTAGCAGTGCTGAAGTTATAAACCTTTAAATTTAAGTCCTTTCAATTGTTTCTTATGCTACGCCTGCAGGCCCAATCAGCAACAGTAGCAGAAATATGGTTATGGAAAGTGGGTTCATGGAAAGCTGTTGGTCGCTTGCAGTCTCACAGCTTAACAGTCACGCAGATGGAGTTCTCTCATGATGACAACCTTCTTTTGGCAGTCTCAAGGGATCGCCAGTTTTCCATTTTCAAAATCAATAGAGCAGGTACTCAAAAATCTACTAATTGTGTTATAATACTGTTTC
This sequence comes from Kokia cookei, assembly GCA_039519145.1. Taxonomy (NCBI): domain Eukaryota; kingdom Viridiplantae; phylum Streptophyta; class Magnoliopsida; order Malvales; family Malvaceae; genus Kokia; species Kokia cookei. The sequence goes on along the minus strand of CM076907.1, from coordinate 7,427,989 downwards.
ATTTAAGTACTCGATCTAGATGGTCTAATTTCGAATAAAGTCCATGTAAGTATATTTGTTGTCTTCTGTTGCTAAAGGTGTCCCAGAAATAACTTCTTTATCTTGTTTACTTTTTGAGCAAACTAATCATTAAATGGGGAGGCAGGAAAAAACTGTTAACCTTCATCTTTTTGCATACTTATGGGGAATTAGAAATTTAAGGCAGAAGACTTTTGCATTGATTGAATTCCCCGATCATGTTTATATCCAGTTATATTTTGGGATTAAATCATCTCGTTTCTATCTGTAGGCAATGATGAAATTGATTACAAGCTTGTAGCTCGGCAGGAGGCTCATAAAAGAATAATATGGGCATGTTCGTGGAACCCTTTTGGTCAAGAATTTGCGACAGGTTCTAGGGACAAGACAGTGAAGATCTGGGGTGTGGAGAGGACATCTTCGGTTAAGCCACTTTTAACTTTACCGCAGTTCGACAGTAGTGTTACTGCCCTGTCTTGGGTTGGTCTTGACCGACAAAGAAATGATGGGCTTCTTGCAGTGGGAATGGAGAGTGGACTCCTTCAAATTTGGAGCCTTCATGTTGAAAGAAGTGATGATAGCATTCCAAGCGTGGCCACTGCTCAGATCATACGGCTTGATCCTTTCATGTGTCATGTTTCTGCAGTTAACCAGTTGGCGTGGAAGAACCCTGAGAACAATGAAAATAGCACAAACCTGCAGCTTGCTTCTTGCGGAGCTGATCATTGTGTGAGGTTGTATGAGGTAATCGTTCACTAATCTGAAACTACGGTGTACTATAACCATTTTTTTCCCCTCAAATCAAATACAACTCGTTTTCCTTGGATTTCATTTACTATAAGTCCATTCATAGTCACCCTCTTGGGGGGACGATGCAGTGTCTTTTGGGTGGAGTGAAATAGTCTTGAAATAAAAACAAAATATGAAGTCTAGTCTACAAAGCGAAAATAGGAACTTTCTTAATAGACTTTCCCTTTTAGAGTACATGTAATCTATGATAAAAACAAACAAATCTTCCACTACTGTTTGAGTCTTGGATTTTCTTTTGGGTAGCTCTTACTTTCTGGGATGAAAACAAGTGCGTCACTCAAAGCTAGCTTTGGAACATGGCAGAAGGATTGATAACAATTTTACTAATTTTAGACTGGAAACAATGTGTATAACTAGGAACATACGCATTCCATGATCATCACCTTGGCCCAGATAACATGGAAGGTAAAACTGTTGTACTGAAACTCTCCCCAACTTCTGGTGTTAAATCATTTAGTAAATCTTCATTCATGTCAGTTACAACATCAACTGAATCCTCAAAAAGCTTCACAACTGCGGACATGGACGGCCTCCCGGCATAATCAGTTTGTAAGCACCATGCGGCAACCTTCATCATCTCTACGGCTTCAATGGCATTCAACTGCATATCATCGCTGCACTTATCGACTAAATCCAATAGTTGTCCTTCCTCTTGCTTTCTTCTAAAGAGTTTCAATAAGTGTCTATTTTCTTCTTGTTGAGATCCATCGATGTTTTGTCGGCCGCACAGAACTTCTAGGACTATAATACCAAAGCTATAGACATCTACTTTCTCAGTTATGACTAAGCTTAACCATTCAGGAGCCATATAACCTGGGGTTCCCCTTATACTTGTAACAACTTGACTTTGATCTTTTTCAATTAGTTTAGATAACCCAAAATCCGAAACTTTAGCATTGAAATTCTCATCTAAAAGGATATTTTGAGGTTTGATATCTAAGTGAATTATCTTTCGGTTGCAGTCTTCATGAAGATAAGCAAGTCCATTTGGCTATATCTAAAATGATCTTCTTTCTAACTTGCCAATCAAGTGAAAGATCCTGGTTTTTATTAAAGATCCACCGGTCTAATGATCCATTAGCCATGTATTCGTAAACTAAAAGCTTATTGAAATTTTCAGCACAAAATCCAACCAAACTTACCAGATTGAAATGGTGGATGCTTTCAATCGTCTGAACTTCAGCTACGAAGGACTTGTTAACTGGACCAATGCCAAAAAGATGTTTCACTGCAACTTGAGAACCCGAAGGCAGTGTTCCTTGAGAAACAGACCCAAATCCGCCTTCACCAAGCTTGTTACTAAAATTCTTGGTGATGTTCTTCAACTCTTAATAAGAAAACCTTCTTGGCATTCCTAATATGTTGTCGAGATGATCTTCCTCAACTTCTTGGAACGGATTTTTAGATCTTAGAAAAAAGAAAACCCCTAAAACAAGTAGACCAAGTAAACCGCACAGAAGTAGGTAAAAAAAAGGATCAAAAATTGAGCCCGCAATAACTGCTGTGATCAGTAGAATCAAAATCAGTAGAGAGTAGCTACGGGTATTCCTATTCATGAACATTGCTCTCTAAGAGGGGGCAATGGCTTTTCAGGGAAGAGAGAACTTGCTGCAACAATGGCATCAAACTTGATAAACTAAATAGTTCATTGTGTTTTTTCTTTGAAGAAATCACCAAGAAATGGGAACAATGCTCATGACAACCCCTTGGGTCAATGAGAAAGAGTGGCAACCATTGATCATGCCAACTCAGCATGAAATGAGACCAATTACCACCAAAGGAGACTAACTTTTCCTGTCACTATCAAGCTTAAAAACGCATGGGACTAGAATACAATTTATTCCATAAGTTGAACCCATAATCAGGTTCCAAATACCCTGGGGGAGACCATCCAATTGGATTCTGACCTGTAGTCAAATTTACCATGAAGTCTGCCACCCAATTTGCTTCCCGATAAGCATGTTTGATTCACAAACTTCATTGTCTTCTTCGATGAGTAATGTATTCGGTTTGGATGAACATGTGAGAGTATTCAGTGTTTCAAGACCCTTTTTTTCATTACAAGTTCTTATAATATATTCTCTTTTTCATACAATGTTTAGAACTACTCATAGTCCCTTTCCAACCCTTAAATAGGAGGATAATGTGCTTCAATACACTCGAACTCACATCATACTGTACTGACAACAATATCAATACCAATCAAGTTAAGACTCAATCGATCACTGTTTCAAATCTATGTTGCATTTAGTGTTGCAATATAAAATTAAACACCAAAAAGGTTAGGGTCTTATAATCGAATTAAGCTCCAATTATTTGATTTTACTTCAAACTCACCTCAAGCTTCTATCATGGTTTTCAATCCGATTCCAACAAGGTTTTGAGCAACAAAGCTTGCATTTGAGCTTCAGCTTCTCGTTATTGAAGCTTTAGTTTACCCAATTATTGCCCTACTAAAAACTCTAACCCTAAACTCACAAACTCCCTTACTAATAGAATAAATTGCAGCTCAATTATAATCCCCTGGAGTGCTAATTCTAACATAATTAAATTGTCATCTCCTCAATGAATCATCACATTATCTCGGTCAACAAAATTCGATTCCATTTGAAAAAAAAATTATTATTTTTTAGTTTCAAGTTGATCGAATTAAGTTATTCGATTTTTTTGAATCAACTTGAATAGGTAATTTGGTTTTTCGAATTGAGTTGAATTTTACAATTTAAATAATTTAAATAACATATTGGTGTAAATACTCATTTAAAAAATGAGCAAATTGGTCTCTTCAACAAAAGTTAAAAAAATTAAAATATTTATAAAAATTTTCAAAAATTCTAAAAAATATACATAAAAAAGTTTAAAAATTTCAAAAAAAAAAATTCAAAATAATAATTTTGAAAATCTAAACAAGTAAATTATCAATTCAAGTTTATCATACTAAATTATCTTTTTTTTTTTTTTTTTTTTTCTTATTTTACTTTGAAAGAGTTTTCAAATATATATAATTTCAAATTTATGTGCTTTATCATGAAATTAATTATATCGTAACAAGATTTTAATTTGACATATTTAATTTTTTTTAAGTCAACTCAAACAATTTCACTCCATTCGATTCGAATTTCATTTCACTCGATTCAAATAAAAAAAAATTCAAATCGAATTAAGATGATAAAATAATACTCATTAACTATACTAATTTGAAAGTTTTTCACTTGGTCCAATCGAATGCTTTGTAAGCATTTTGCCAAATAAGGACATATAAACCTTGGGCTTGAGTCCAGAATTGTGAAGCTTCCAAGCTATGCCCATATGTCCATATGTCCATATTACAGTCATTTCGTAATATAGTATGTAATCTTATTACAATATATTTCTTAGATAATATTAGATTATGAACATAATCTTAAATTTTAGATCAATTTGCCTTTTGCTTTTATTACGGTCATCTCATAATATAATTTTCCTTTATAGTGAACTTTTTTTTTTGGTATGAACCTTTATAATGAACTTTGATATCATACATTACAATTATAATCGGTATATTTTATTTAATAACTTATTTATTAATATATTAAGGATGATTATAGTTATAATTATGATTGATGTTTCAATAACTTTTCATGAATTATTATAATTATGATTTATAAGTTTATTTCAACGCAATATATTTACTTATTAATATATAAATTGTAATAAAAAATAAGAATTGCAATAATTTATCATAATTTTATGAAAAAAACATATTAAAGAAATTATAAACTTGTTACAAACAAATTCTATAACAAAGATGGTTGAGTAAAATGTATTTCTAAGTAATATTACATTCTGTCAATAAAACACATGAATCTTATATTCAAACCAAACAAACCAAACAAGTTAATCTTACATTTCAATAAACCTATTACAAAACATAATCTAGGATTCGACGAACCAAACATCTTATTTAAAATTCAAATAATAAAAGAGAAAGAAAACGTAGTCATATTTTAAAAATAATTACATAATTCAATTCCACTAAATCTAAATTTAAAATGTCTAAACTTTTATTTTAATGTAATTTCTCTCGATTAATGTTTATGTTTTTCCTTTAGAATGTTTCTCAAAATGATAAATATGTAAGGCTGACAAGAAAATGTAACTCGTGTTACCAATTGATATTAATAATTTTATTGAATATATGATCAATATTCGTAGGTTAAATTAGATTTATGCTTTTTTTTAATATTTCAAGAATACATCGTTTTTGGAAAGAGAAAATTGAAAACATGTTAATTTTATTGAAAATTAATAATTTAGCTTCTTTGATTAAATCTCGGGCAGGGTCGAAATTAAATTTTTTTTGAGTGGGGGTCGAAATTATATTATATATTTTTAAAATAGTAAAAATGTAATTTTATCATTTTAATAGTCTATATCTTTATAATTTTTAAAGGAGCAAATTAATTTTTATTATTTTTTGAGCGGCCAAAATGCAATTTTACCATTAAAATTTTAAAAATTTAAGAGAGCCTAATGAAAATTTTTCATTTTAAGAAGGTTGAGGTCCCTGTCAGCCCCGCTAGGTTCACCACTAATCTCAGCTTATAAAATAAATTGAACTTGAGACTCAAAAATGAAATCACAATTATCTAAGCATCTAACCAAATGGACTAATATGTTAAAAATATTAAAAATATAAAAGACTGAATAAAAAATATAAATGCGAATAGGAGAAGAATCGAATTCAAAACTTAAGAACAAAAATATTAATATTTAACTATCTAACCACAGGAGACAAATTATCAATTTTTAATGAGAACGTGACTTGTAAGAACAATTTTCAATTCGTCTCTCCAAAAACGACATATTCTCATAAATACAAAAAAAAAAAAAAAAAAAAAAAAACCTAAAATCATAAATATAAAAAAGGGCATATATATAATTTAACCAATATTCGTACTATCTTCATCTTCAGTTCGAAATTTCGAATCCTTAAAAAAAAAACACTTCAATTGGAATAGGATAATCTACTCGCCTATTGAGAGGATATACGGATCCACAAAACATCCAATATTAGCATATTCCTTAGATATTCCATTTGATGCGTTTAATTTTGAATTTCATTCTTTTATTTTAATTTATCAAAATTTGATTTTCATATCTAAATTAATTATTTTATTATTGATTTTTACTAATTTATTACATATGAATTGCTCAACTATTAATTTTTAAGTAACTTATTTAACACTATGGTTTAACAATATTACATGATTGAATCAGCCTCTCAAAATTTTCAAAGCACAAAGAGCAATTTTGACAAATTAAAAGAATAAAATTTGATATTTAAAGATGAAATCACAATTATCTAATTATTTAATTAAAAAATTTATATGTTAAAAATATTAATTAAAAATAAAAAAAATTTGATGTAAGTAAAAAAAAATCAAATTTGAGACTTAAAAAGATAAAAACATTAATAATTAACCATTTAAATAAAATAATTAAATTGTTAATTTACTAATTAAAAAATATTATAACATAATGATCATACTAATTTTTTTTTAATTGATTATATTGCAATGATTGAAAAAAATGAAAGTAGGTTGTCGATTTGTCAGACAAGTTATTGTAACAAATATCTATTTCGATAATTAATTTTTTTCCTATTCTATGTCGATAATTATTTATTTATATTATATTATTTGGGTAAAAACAACTTTAATTTTTAATTTACCCCATTTTGTAATTATTTATTGTGAACTCCAAAAATCAAATAAAATCTACTGTGACTGAGGAGTAATCCAGCGAAAGGTAAGAAGAGACAAGAGTCTGAAACACGTGTCACCGCTCTGCCATGGAGCCTACACAAATTTCGTGGGTCCCATTTCCCAAAAGTCTAATTCAATTCGACAACGCAACACTCAATCAGACAATAAACTAATGCTTACCTGACCTCTGACCCGAGTTATCATCATATGGATAAACTAAAATCCATATATTCAATTCTTTTCCTTCCTTGCTTTGCTAAGACTTATACGAAACTGATCAAGTTTAATCTCTAAATAATACAGCAGAAGGTGAAGGAATAACATATGGAAATGGGCATGGAGTACATGAAGAAGAAGAAGAGTGTTTACAGTGTTTATATTGTGATGGTTCTTACACTATGGTTGATTGATGGTGGAATTGAAGGAAGACAAGTGGGTGTTTTAGAGAAACTTGAAAAACCCAGTTCTGGTTTCTCCAAATCATTCAACTCCATTTATGATACTTCAAAATATGGGATTTTTCAACTCAACAATGACTTGGCTCTAACTCCTCAAATGGGGTGTTGCTTTTCTCTCTTTATTTCTTTATCTTAATTTATCCCTCATTTATTAAGAACTCAGTTTGGATTTTGATTCTTGCTGTCTGCTGATTTATTTATATATTTATTTTTCTTCTGTTTTTTCCCTGGATTATAGGGGTTGGATATGTGCAATATGTGTAATCATCAAAAATAAAGGGGAAAAAGGATTTTTTTTTTATTGTGAAAAAAGATAAAATTAAATTGTTCAGTGATGGATAAAATCTAGAAACAATGAGAATTTTGAAGATATTGTTTTTAGGACTAAACTCAGTAAAGATTTGCAACTGGGACTTGATAAGCCAATATGGGGGAATATAGTGTTTTGCTTGAGATCTGAATTCAGAGGCTTTGATGTTACTCTATCAAGTGGTACTGCTAATGGAATAATGCATCAGAATTCATTGTTTTCATCTTTTGGTATTAAAACTAATTGCATATCGAAGGTAAATATAATGTTCTTTTAATGCATTTTTCTTTCAGATGGAATAGCTGGAATTTCTTTGCTTGTAGTATCAATGAAGATCTTATTAAGGAAACAGGTATTGGTTCTTTACCCGATTTTAGTTGCTCTCATGGTTCTTTGGCCTTTTCTTATACGTGGTATTGATCAATTTTGTCTAGATTGTTCATAAATACACATAAACTACCCACATTCTTTCCCTGTTAATCTCATGAATGATCATGTGACATATTGATTCTTTGTTAATATTATGTTCTGCTAAGCCGAATTTATTAACACATATTCTTATGAAACGTAGATGAATAGTTGATAAGCAGTAGGTATTCTGGATTCATTTCTAAAGAATTGAATTGGGATATATATCATTCTATTGCCACTTCAAAAAATCTAATGATGGTGATATCCTTTAAATACAATGTCATATTAATTGGCATATTGAAACATTGTTCCGATACCATTTGAGTTTTGGTTTATAGTTTTCTTCTTCTTTCTTGATTAAAATTCATTCGGAATACTGACCTTGTTTCTACTATGAACAGCCGATGCACTTGTCTCAACTGGCTTGGCTGATTTAGGCTATGTATATCTTAACATAGGTATTCTTCTGTGTTATTGTCGTATTTAACATACTAGTTACCCTAACTTATATTGTCCTATATGAGGCTTACTTTTTTTCTTTGGATGCAGATGATTGCTGGTCTGCTGCCACTCGAAATTTGAAGGTTTGATAATCTTATTGCTTTTAAAAAAAAAAAATACGACTCTTGCTATTTTCATTCTATAAACCTTGATCTATCGTAAATGTCATTTCTAGTTCAATTATTGGAATAATATTATGAGTTTCTTAGTTTACTACCCTCATAACCATGTCAAATATGTGTTCTAGTACTTTGTCATGGTCTATTGCTTGAATGTACGAGCATCGCCTAAATTTTACGGCTTTGTTTCATCATGCAGGGTCAGTTGGTCCCTGATCCAAAAACTTTTCCATCCGGAATCAAATCTCTTGCTGATTATGTACATGGGAAAGGCCTCAAACTCGGTATTTATGGTGATGCTGGGTAGGATGGACTTCCAATATCTGTGCAGAATCTCTGAAGTTAGATTCACAATGAAAAAGTTACTTATTTTTGCATCAAATCTGTTAAATTCTGGATTTTCCTTACTAACTCAACTTAATGTTGTAGGGCATTTACATGTCAAGTTCGACCTGGATCACTCTTCCATGAAACTGGTGATGCACAGCTGTTTGCTGATTGGGTTAGTTGGAAACCATTAAACATAATTCAAATGTCTACTATTCTATTTTTTATAATATTAGAAGTTTGATACCAGTAGGCTTCTATAATTCAAAGTACTAATAAAATGGACGCTGAAAACAAATGACAAAAAAATGTGTATTTGATGCTTTTTTATTTTGTTACCAGGGTGTAGATTATTTGAAGTATGATAACTGTTTCAACTTGGGTATTGACCCCAAAAAAAGGTTACATCTTCTCTTCATTTCTATTACTCAAAGAATCATTATTTCTTTGTTTCAATTCATTGGATTTGGTACCATAATTTCAGATATCCTCCAATGCGTGATGCTCTAAATGCAACTGGGAGAACAATTTTCTATTCTATTTGTGAATGGTAATTGAAATTCTATTATCTATTTGCATTATTTTCATGCACAATTTGGCACAACCTTGGGATCAACCATGGCTTCATTGACAGGGGGGTTGAAGACCCAGCCTTATGGGCTCGTGGAGTCGGAAATAGCTGGCGCACAACAGATGACATTAACGATACATGGGCAAGGTTAGAATTCTTGAATAAAAAGTGCTTGAGTGGTGTAGTGAGTTACATTTTTATGCATCATTGTTAAACATGCTGAAATTATAGTAAACTGTTTGGCTGATCGGTTAGCTTGCTCCTTTAGTTTCTCCCCCTTAATCATCACCACTTGGGAAAGCACGGCACACTGAACTGGTTTTTTTGTATCTTGTAAGAAGTGTAAGAAATGAAGCATGATTTTTCTGTCTAGTTCATGGAGAAAAAAGAAAAAGTTCTGCTGATACTGAATTCTTACATTAATTGATATACCTTCTTTTTCGCCTTGTTGGTTAGCATGACTACAATAGCTGATATAAATGACAAATGGGCTTCCCATGCTGGACCTGGAGGATGGAATGGTAAATATGTCTTTTTTTCGCATAAAGGTGTTAAAATTCTTGTGCAAAGCTGCGGTTATTGAACTCTCCATGTAATCCTTTTTGAGTAGATCCTGATATGCTGGAAGTTGGCAATGGAGGCATGACCTATCAGGAATACCGTGCTCATTTTAGCATTTGGGCTTTGATGAAGGTCTTTTCTTTTTCTTTTTTAATTTTATTCCTTATTTAAATGTTGAATGTCCCAAACAAGTTATTTGTTTTAGCCCCATCCCAACATGTTATTTTTAGTTCAATTTTATCATTAATTTCATTGATTCTGGAATTGAGAAACCAATCTTACATAGCTGGTTCCTTGTGAACTGCTGTTTCCATAAGCTTGCTCTTCCAAGTTTTGACACCGATGTTTTAACTGACACGCACCTGGGATTTTGGTTGAGTCCTTATCTGCTTTTTAATTTGTTGTGTCCTGTGAGGATACTTTTTATTTCTTTACTTTTGAAAACTTTTCTTCGATTTACTTTTGCTTAATTAGCACTGACCATATCTGTATATTTGCTACATTATGTCCTTTTGAATTCTTCAGTTGGCTTAAAATTTTGTTGTTGATGGTGCAGGCCCCTCTTTTAATTGGTTGTGATGTAAGAAACATGACTGCTGAAACCCTTGAAATTTTAAGCAATAAGGAGGTCATTGCTGTAAACCAAGGTGAATTTCTTTATTTTTACTTTTTTCCCCTCATCCCTTATTCCCTGTCTGCAGCCAAGTCTGGCATTCTTATGCTTCTTGTATTAAAAGAAATTTGTGTTGTCTGTTATTCTTTATAATTCCATGGATTTCAGTTCATATTTTCGGACTACTAAGTAGACAGGATATTATTTCTTTTTGCAGACTCACTAGGTGTCCAGGGAAGGAAAGTTTATGTTTCTGGAGAAGCTAATTGCCTTCAGGTGATCTTTCAGCTTGCTTAAGTTGGTACATTAATGCTCCGTTTGGTTGGGAGTATCATTTTTTACGCTTGTTTTAGTATATGAGTTAGGAATAAATTAATTCAATTGACTCTCATGCCTTATTTTTAGCTAAGAGAAGGAAAAAATTTCGTTTTTTTTGAAGAGATCTTATTTTTTACAAGAGCTTCTACTCATCTTTCTAATTTCAAGTTTAAATTTGTACTAATTATTCTTTATTTTATGTCTAACTATTGTAATACTATGTAATAAATAAGCTTTATCCTCGTATTATTACATGAGTAACCAAACGATTCAGAAGTGTGATAACTTCTGCAAATATTTTCCTTGACAAAGTTAACAAACCGGTAGAGAAGAATGGCCTCCAATACATCCCTCAAATGTGGCTTTAGTTAGTAGTAAGCTTAACTATCAATTTTGCAGCTAGGTCTCTTGAAAGTCTTATGTATAGTTTTTGCTGGTCACAGCAGTGCAAGAGAATATATAAAAATAAAAGGAAAGACTCAATTGTAAGAGTATTGAGCAGCTAAAAGTTATTTTAGCTGTGAAAGCTGTGTATGAGAACTTTCCTGTATGACAAAGTATTTCATACTCGGTTATGACAGGAGCTGTCAACCATATAGTGTAACACATTGTTTGAAGTTTGCGCTATGCTATTACGGATAGATTATCTCTTAAAGTTTATTTGTGATTATTTTTTGCAGGTTTGGGCAGGGCCTTTGTCTGGCAATCGCTTAGTCGTAGCTTGCTGGAATAGATGTTCGAAAGCTGCAACTATAACAGCTAGGTGGGATGTACTCGGTCTTGAATCTAACACCCATGTCTCAATAAGAGATTTGTGGCAGGTGAGCAAACTTACTTTTCAGCTGGTGTTTTGGTTGAAGGAATTGAAACTCAGATTAACCTTTTGTGTTAGACGTAGAAGTTACCAAAAAGTCTATCGGGTTTATAAAACTGCCTCCAACAGTCCAAACGCCCTCCCTCCATTCATTACAAACACCTTAATTCCTTCTAATGTCTGTTGATTTTTTTTGTCTTTTTTGTTCACGAATTTCTTTTTTTTTTTTTAAATAGTCAATAATTGTCAGTTGGAAACAACACAGTGTAGCATCATCCTATAGCGTCCCAGGATTCCTCATGCTACTTAGGCTGTTGGAGAGCCAGGATGGCTTAAGCGTTTGTTTTGGTGTTGAGTAACCAGAATCATACGTATTTTCTTACATAAAGTACATGCAAAGTATAACTAGATAATCAACAAGGCACACATTACATACTCTCACCCTAATGAAGCTTTGCTTGGGTTTCCCAAACATCGATTCATGTTTGACTTATGCAAGTAACCTGTCAAACTGGGGGAGGGGGTATGTTGATATTAAATTGCTCAAACTTCACCAAACTGGAAACCTGTTCAAGTTTATCGAACATTCAATCCATTGCATTAGGAAATTCTAGTCATACCAACTACAATTCGTTCTGTTTTGCTTATACATTGCCTTGATTGAAATTCTTTACCTTCCAGCTACCTGCTTACTTATCTTTATCACTTGCAGCACAAAGAGGTCAAGGAAAATGCAGTGGCATCATTTGGTGCTAAAGTTGAATCACATGACTGTCATATGTACATTTTCACTCCCAAGACAGTGGCTCACTCAGAAAGTTAGGTTGTTGCTCATAATGGTATCCCTTTTGTTGTTTCTCTTTGTTATTACTGAGAAATCTGATACTACTTAAAATTACTGCTGCTTGAACTGTTGTAAATGGTGTCTACAAGGAGTCGTTTGGTAACTACGAACCATACCAGATGTGGGATTGCATAAAAAAAACACTGTTATTAGCTGGTCTTTTACAAGTGGTTAATGTTGTTTTTGTGATGATTATTTATAAATATATGATGGAGCTAATAAGTAATAAAAAATTTCGTTTGTAGTCGAACAGTTTGGTTCACTTAAAGCATTCTTGGAAAAATGAAGATGGGGGTATGTGTTTTGAGGCAGCATTGATCTTTGTTCTGACCTGAGTTAATGAATATATATATATTTCGGTTTATTTATGGGTGATTCTTAGTGCCACACCTGATTTCAATCGTCTTTCAGTCACACCACTAAATATTAGTTCCCTGAAAAGCTTCTAAGCCTGCACTGAAATAATGTGTACATGTACCGAGTTCAGAGTGCTATAGGAACTGATAGCGGTGCATGTATGTGATCGTATACTTATATCTGTTACTCTCTACGCCAATATGTATAGCATGACATTATTTTATAATGATGGTTTACTGTCTTTGTAAGAACATCTTGCTAAGTTGTGGCAATTGTTTGTACGGGCACAAGTGGTTCAAGTACAATCTACCTTAACCCTTATGTAATTATGGTTTCACTCTAGTATGTATTCTCTCCAAATGTCAACTAATCACTGAAAGATATATAGTGTAAATCCCCCCAATAGAAGTTCTTTACCATCCACAATATAGAAAATAAAAATCCCCTAATAGAAGTAACCATATAACAAATGTTTCTTAATACAAAATCCTCATATTTTGTGTCAGATACTTCTCTTTTATACAACACTTTCTTACCATGAAACAAATACTTCTCAATACAAAATTCTCAATTCTGTGTCAAATACTTTTCATTTATGCAATACTTTATGGATATCTTTTGAATTGAAAACGGGTTGCAATCTCTTTTTTTTTTGTTTTTAAATAAACTCGTTTATCTTATCTTATCAGATAAGTTAACTCTTTGCTTTCCATTCAGCCCAGGCTAATGGAAAAACAACTTCTATGTAAAAAAATGAGCAATGTCTCAAAGGTGGGAATATTATATTGGATAACATAAGCAACTAAATAGAAATTATAAGATTCCAACCAGTATTCTCAACCATTCATAGCTTGTCAAATGCGTTCAAACTTTTAACTAATCAAAAACCTTCCTACACAAATCCAACTTTTCTCAAAATTAAAGCAGCCCATTTCAAAGCAAATACAAAAATGGAAATTTATCTTGAACTTTGGGGGCCTTAAGGACGGGCAGGAACAGCAACACCTGGACGAGGAGCTTGACCAGGCTGACCAGGCTTTGGCATATCGTCCTGAATGAATAAATCACATACATAAATAATGAAGCTCCTGAATGTGAGCCAAAATGGAAGCAACATAAAAACAAAACAATAACACAGAAAAGGTAGAGTCATCACAGATGCAAGCCTCTGATAAATATGAAGGCAATATACAGTTTATATGTTCATTGCTATAACAAAAAAGAAAAACAAAGCAGTTGCACATATATTTCCACAACCAAACACTGCGACTGTCAACAATAGATAGTGTACTTTCCAAAACTTATTTTTTCCTTCTTGTTGATATAAAAAAATTTCTGTAACAAAGTACGCATTATTTAGACATTTACAAAGAACCCCTACACCTACAGATACCACCTATATAAGAAACCATTTTCTATACTATAGTGATCAGCTTACAACTTAAAAAAGGTACATGACAGTGAATTAGGTGATATTAGATATATGTGGGACCACTGGACCCATTCATTTTTAAAACACTTAAAAATTTCATCTTGAGGGGCAGATGGGTCCATAAAAAAATGCCAAGCATCACAAGAAAGATGCTGAGTGATCACAATCTGATCACGAGAAACATTTAATTGGGTTCCTAGCAATATACTATCCATCCCATAATGATGGATAAGCCACCAAAAAGGCCACTGACTAAGTGGTTTAGATGGTTATTGACTACGAGGGACTTGTTCATCCCTAAAGCACTTGAAAATTCTGCAGAAGGAACAGACATAAGCCCCTAAAGACTTGCATCATACATAGTACAGACAATCATTTTAATGATGGTCACGGATCAATCATCAAAATGTAGCCAAAATTCCATCAGTCCCATGGAGGATTTCTGCATCTAGGTTCCTAGGAATATTCCATCCCAATATGATCAATTAGCCACCAAAAAAGGCCACCAAGTGGTTTAGATACAAGGGACTTGTCCAACCCTAAAGAACTTAAAGGTTCTGCAGAAGGGGCAGACATAAGCCTCTAAAGACTTGCATCATACATAATAGAGAGAATCATTTTAATGATGGTTATATATCACAATCAACAAAAATGTTGCCATAATTCTATCAGTCCTCTCTGTATGACTTCATTATATCAGAGCTAGTTACATTAGATTCAAGGAATTTTGCATCCCAAATGACCGTAAACCAATCACTAAGGCATTAAAAAAGTGATCCAGACAGCTATTGAAAACTTCTGCTCAAGCAGCAGACTAGCAGCCATTAAAGAAAATTCCAAAAATACCTTTCAGCTATTCTTTATAAGGTAATTAAAAAAGAACCACTCTAGGGATGGTCATAGGTCACAAACCCTCTGGAGGAGTCCAATACCTAAAATTCTATTAACAGCACCCCCACTCTATGGCAAAAATAATATAACTTTAAAATCTAAAGAACTTCATCTTAATTAGCCATGTAATAAAAGGAAATGATAAGCAATCCAACATGGCAAGAAGAACAGCATTTCATTCACAATACAATACATGGATCGTTGACAGTGAAAAGCATCTAATCATGGGTTACAAAAAGATATACCCTGCGCCTGATGAAGCGTTGAGGTGGGTCACGGTTCCTCCTGTCAGTGCGAGATCGGACCCTCACAACGTGGGAGTGGATAGCACATGAAACACAGTATTGCATCTTCACATAAAGCTTAGGCAGAGTGTAGGCTACATACAATTAATAAAACAATAAATCCAAATGTATGTACTAGAATGAGAACATTAGGAAATCAAATGATAATTACTGTCATAGACGCAAGCTTCCTGGACATCCCTAACAGCAGCTTGCTCCACAATGTTCCTCACAAGAAACCTTTTGATTGACTTATCCTTTAATAATTCCAAAGAAAAAAAAAACAAATGAAATAAAATCCTTAAGAGAAAAATAACCCAAAGAACCAGATGGGAATACAAATGTAAAGTACCTTAGGGCAGCATTTGCCACAGTTAGAGCAACGGATGAACTTCACGTGGCCACGGCCATGTTTGTTGCGGCCACCATTCCTACGCTTGAAAGTCTACAAAAAGAAATAATCGATCCAGTGTGATCAAAATTGTGAAAAACATTTAAGTTTTGATAAATACCCGGATGGGAGAATAGAGATGAAATGAACGTTCGGACCATGATTTGAGGATAAAGTGTAGATGTTGAGGCTCTCTGCTTCTGCCGCCGAGTGACGAGCGTTCTCCTGAGAGGAAGATTGGATTTATAAAATACAATGTTTCTTTTATACTTGGCTCTGTGTCACCGAAACCCTAGAAATTTCATTATTTACACACTTCCTACTTTTTTTGTTTAGGTCTTATTAAATAAGGTTAAATTCTATTTTAGTCCCTATACTATACTAAACTTGAGATTTAATCCCTATTTTTTTTATAAATTGATAATTTGAACCTAGATTATTCCTGGAAAAGATACATACTCCATAAATATGCCACAACTTAAGTTCTTAATCCTTTTATTTTAATTTGAATAACTGAATCTTTTTACTATTACTTTTTTTTTTTTAGTTTAGATCACCAATACTATTAAAAAATGTTAAATGACTAATGTAAATTTAAAAAAGTGTAAACTAAATCCAAGGTCATTAAAATATTAGCAAGTTTATGTTTTGGGTATTTAATTTTAGAAAGTTTCAAAATGGTTATTAAACCAGTCAAAACTTTTCATTTAAGTAACTGTATTACTAAAATCGTCATCGTATGACCTTCTCCGTTCACACTACCTGTACTAATTGAAAATTCTTCTTCCTTCTCTTTTATAGTGATTTTTTTCATGACACAACCTAGAATATCACGAATCTGTGAATTAAAATTCAAACAATTTTCTACTCTATTCTCGAACACTGTGTAACACCTTAACTCGTCTCCGTTGTCGGATTAGGGTTACGGAGTATTATAGTACAATTCAGAACATATTACATCAACCAGTAACAATTATTCAATTTAAATTATAATATTTATTTATACATTTCATTAATAGCTTACAACACACATACATGTCTTAAACCGAGCTTACAAGACCATAAAAATAGCTTGGAAACAATTAGAGATCATTTTAAAACAAAATAGAAATTTTAAGGAAAATTTGAAATATTTAAAAACAGGAGTCACACAATCGAATGGCTGGACTATATGACATAACCTAAACCATGTGAGCATTCAAAATAGAATCACACGACCGTGTCACAGGCAGTGTGCAGAGTAGAAACTCGATTTTCAAGCCAAATTTAAGATCAAATCTTCGGTATCCAGCTAACATATTTCCCAATACATTCATACAACTAAATCACCATATAAACTACCATTACAAGCCACACAATCATACCCAAACATACCTTGAATTGACACCACAATTTAACCCGTCAACTTGACTCAATTCAACATTTCAAGTTCATTTATTAAGCATAAATCATATATACCAAATAACCATATTTATCCTACTTTCATAAGAGCATACATAAATGTCACATATCATATATTTTCACTTTCATTTGCAATTCATCAACTAAGGAAATTAAAGCACATATAATGTAACAGTCCGATTTTTAACAATGTTAAAAACAATGATTTTGATACCACAAATCTTACGAGTGAGTTAGTAAATATTATAATTTAATATTTACGAGTCAAATATGGTATTAAAATAAATTTTGAATATACAATTATTGCTATTGGAATAGGTAATTTGATTTATGTGGTAAATCTTTAAAGATAAGTGGTTTTAGAATCTGAGGTATCGGGGCCTCGTTTCTATAAATTGGGTCTGTAATTATTTTTATTAAATATTTATGGAATGACTATATAGGTGTATTAAAGTTTGATAAAGAAATTTTAATGTTTAAATAATGATTTGAGTGAAAAGGGCTAAATTGTAAAAGATGCAAAAGATTGTGCTTCTTGTAAATGAACTAAATGGAATAAATGAGTAATATAGTGGACTTGCATGTCAAATTTCCATATTTATATTAGTGGAGGTTGGTGGAGTTAATGTATCGTTAAATTAAATGTTTTGTTGGCTAAAGAATAATTTGTAAATTAAAAGAAAAAGTGAGTTATTACATAATAAAAGAAATATTAAGCAAAAAGGTAATGAAGGAAAGAGAAAAGACATTTTTTTTTTTCTCTATGTTCATCTCCTTCAGCCGAATGCACCATGAAAAAGAACCAAAGCTTTAGGCCAAGCTCCCATGGCATGCATGGTAAGGTTTTTGAGTCCCATTTTCAATGACTTTTACGTTTTTGAACTCGTATTAGTTTAATCTAGCTAACTCGGGAGTTAAATTTTATAATACTACATGTTATAAATTGCGCCATGGATGAATTTAGTATGCTTTTGAAGTTTTATGATAAATTGTTAACCTTGGTTGTTAAATAAACATATTTTGTTAAGGGGTTTTTAATGATTTTTATGTTTAGTGATTAAATTGTTGAATAATAAAACATCATGAAATTTTTGTAAAACCATGATAAAAAATGGGCTGTAATGGATCCCTAGAGTATTCGGTCAGCATGTTTAGTGGCTAAAATTAGTGAATTTACAAGTTTAAGACTTAGGGACTAAATTGCATAAAATGTAAAGTTTGAGGGCAATTTCGTAATTTTGTATAAATAAAGGGTATAAGTTAAATGAGTTATTTTAATGATGGAATAGAGTAAATTAATAATAAAAATATTTATTTAGATCAAGAAACCACTCGAAAGGATGCAAATTATGGATAAGTCAAAGTAGCGGAATAGTAGTCAAACCGTGTTGGAAGTCGTTTTGTAATCGAGGTAAGTTCGTAATCCTTAAAACTCAAACTTTAATTATTTAATTAGTTATGTTATTAATTAAATTGATATCCAATCATAGATATTTAATATAAAGGAATAATGCAAAGGATTTAAATTATGGAATGTTGTATTCATGTAATTGTCGGTTTATTCGATTACTGTTATTTGATATTTAATTGTGTTCTTATATGTGTAATTGGATAATCCCATTGGATGGAAAATTATATAAATATATATATACATGAATGATTATGGAATAGATCAAGAATTACTTATAGTCATATGTTGTTAAATGGTTGAACCATGAAACGAGAAATTGTTAATCATGTAATTAGGTAAGTTCGTTTCATTATTATGTGAAATTATAAATTCATTTCATGAGTGTTCATTGTTGAATTATAGATTTGGCATATGTGACGGTTACTTGTTGACATGTACCACTCTGTGGATTGATACAATTACATCTACAAATTCAGGCTTTATGCCCAGTAGGTTTCGTGCTGGTGTTTTCAAGCTTTGTGCCTAGTAGGCTTCGTGCCGGTGTTTTCAGGCTTTGTGTCTAGTAGGCTTCGTGCCGGTGTTTTCAGGCTGTGTGCTTAGCAGGCTTCGTGCCGGTATTCAGGCTATGTGTCTAGCTAGCTTTGTGCCAATGATCCAAGAACGAGTATTTGAATTTTGACCTATAGTCATTAGCTTATCTTAATTACATTACCATTTGTATTTCGAACTTACTAAGTCTTAAATAACTTACCACATTTGATTTTCATGATTGTAGGTCTCGATGAATCTTAGCATCAATTGGATCCAGTCAAGAGTGCACACTATCATCTTTATACTTTGTAGACTTTTGAGTAATTGTTTTGGGTATAAGAGTGGCATGTATATAGGATGTTTTGGTGATTATATTGTTGATGGGTAGCATATGTTAAGACTTTGGCTTATGAAATTGTGGAAGTACATATTTATTGTGAATTTAGATTGTGAATTTTGTGTAATGAATGGTTGCAATGAATATAGTATGCCTTTAATATTTTGCTTGTGTTTTGGCTTGCCAAGATTGATATTTGTGGATTTATGCATGCTCAAATGTGATGGTTTAGAGTTTAGATAGAAAGCTTGTTTTGAGTTATAGGTAGAGATGAGTTTTGTGTAAAAGAATGAATTGAATTTAGAAGCAGTTTAAGTTGTTTCGGTACTTGAGTGATGATATCGGTAGAAGTGCAGGGGTTTGGGGATTTTAGCTACTAATTTTTTTGGTTTTGGTAGTAAGGACCTAGACTACCGGTAGAACGATATGAATAGTATCGATAGACTAATCTAAGTATCGGTAGAAAATGTCAGTTTTATTAACTTTGCTCACTGTCAATTTTAGGTATCGGTAGAAGCTTGTTTGAGTATCGGTAGATCTAGACCCCTTGTATCGGTATAACTTTTATAGTACTGATAGTTCATTGTAGTATTATTTTTAATTTGATTATTGTTTGTTCTTCCGTTACTTACTTGTTCTTGTATCGGTAGAATAATCATTTCATATAGAAATTGCATGCTAAATTGAATTTCGAGTACGTGTTATTTAATTACTTTTAAGTCTGTTTGTCTGGATATATGGTATTGAAAGGTGGAAATATTAAACATTGTTAGTGATGACTGTTATTTATAATGAAGGTTTATCAAAACATGTGAGTTTGGTAGTTATGTTGGGTTAGGGGTGTTACATATAAGCTTAGCACAAACTCAAAGCAAACCAAGTTATCAAATCAACATTCAAGCTCTATTACACGTCAAAACACACACATATCATTTAATCATTTCATTCACACTTCAATGAACTAAAAGCCATCTAAATCACAAGACATTCACAAGTGACCAAAACCCATACTTACATATATACTTATAAGCCAACATCAATGCATATAGACAAATAAACTTAAATCACATCATATTGGCAAATAGCATAAAATTAACTCCTATTACATGCCATTTATATCTGTTAACCAAAACTACCAATAAGACGGATGAATAGTGTGATGGTGCTCTGACATGATTCCAACCAATCGAGCTTTCTGATTATCTGCAAAGCAAGAAAATAACAACATAAGCAACTAGTGCTTAGTAAGCTCGTATAATGGAAATTTAAACTTACCAAACATATTATATTTAATATAACCTAAGCACAATTTCATTAAGTCACGAACATAGTTTCCCTTCATATACACATCACTTCACAAGGTTAGTAGGTGTATCAGTGAACATATAAATCCAACTAGATAATTGAACATATCAATTTAAGCGTTCCATATATACACTACATCCACCATGTATTCAAGTAACATTCTTTCCTTTTCAAGTATCAATATCAACATTTTCCATTTCCTTTTCATATCATAAATCATTTCATATATAAACACCTGTTGAACCAAATGAAATAATATTGGAAACTCAAAAAATACTCGTATAATCATTTAACTCCCTAAACACATCACAACATAACTAGTTAACATATATATAGATACATAAAGTAATTATTCTATTAACATAAGAAGATTTACAACTTATTAGTATGAAATATGTTAAGAAAAAAAGGAAATTTTGATATAATGGAGAAATGATTAGTATTGAAACAAGAGATGGAAGAAAGACGGAAAGGAACCTGGGTAACAGAATTATTGGCATAGCTGATTTCATGATCTGCTGGGTTCATTCGAAGAACCTTTTCTGTGGCCATTTTGCTTATTTACTTCAAAAACTTTATCTAATCTTTCGTTTATTCATGCTCATTCTCTAGCATACAACTATATATATTTATATATATGGTAACATATCTATATTATATTTTAAAGTAAAATATAAACATATCTAGTAAAATATATATGGTAAATTATTACATATGGTAATATATATATATGTCGAATCTAGGGGTTGGTAGGGATCCAGTCCCTCTAAAATGAAAAATTTTCTATTTAAGTCTTTTAAAATTTTAAACTAGTAAATGTAAAATTACACTTTAACCCTCATAAAAATGATAAAAATTTGATCTAATCCTTTAAAAACTATATAAAAAAATATAGACTATTCAAATGGTGAAATTAAATTTTTATTCTCCCAAAAAAATTTTCTAACTTCTCCCATGCATATGGTATATAGATGCCTAATGCGTTATCTGTTTTTTGACAAAAATTATACTTTTGGTACTTGAAAGTAACAATGTTAACTTTTTAGTATTTAATTCGGGTTTTAGAATTTATTTGATAAAAATTCACGGTTAGCTAATAATATTAACAATTAACTTTCATCAAATCAAACTTTAAAACTGAAATTAAATCTCATCCATTAAATTATATTTGACAAATTAAATGCAAAATTAAACAAATTCACAACAAACACTTTTACACCACATCCACCTGACGTTACACTTATCCTCATCAAGTGTACCTCCGTGGCCTAAGTGTTAGATTTGGTGCTCTAAGTGCAGTATATTTATTTTATATACTTGTATTTTTTCAAAAAATTGGTCTAATAAATGTATCCATGAATTACATTAATAACCTTTGTATATTATCCTCAATTGTTTTTTGCACACTGAGCAAAATGAAAAAAAATATTGGCTCACTGGTTATCTAATGTTTAACAAATACTAAGCAGTATTACGCGATTAGATCGTAATACAAAAAGACAACTTGTATTAGTAGATAAACTTAAACATGTCCTTTGTAATGACTTGATTTCCATTTGTGTCAAAAAATGTTGTATCGAAACCCCATTCCTATAAATCGAATCCGTAAATATAAAATAGGAATATTACGGATTTATTATAAAAATATAATAAAGTTCGATTAAGTAATTCAGCTAAAAAAAGTGGTTAATTAAGATTTAAGGACTAAATTGTAAAAATTAATGTTCAATAACTAAATTATAAACGTCCAATCAATACTGAGTTTTATTTAAAAAAGGCTTGAGGACCTAGATAAAATTAATCCCAATGACCAAAATGGCCATTGTTTAACCATTTTCCATCTTGAATTAGTAGATGATGATGTAAAACTCCAATTTTTTTTTTTGAATATACTGGTGTGATTACATTGTAGTATCTGTTCATACTTTCTTAACCTTTTGACAACGCACACACACACACCTTGCACACATAGACGCTCGAACCCGGGACCCCTAGAATGAACATCATCCTCTTTTCCACTGGAGCCATTTGTTGGGTTCAGAACTCCACTTTGTTAAGTTAATAGTCAAGTAAGTAAAATAAAACATTAATATAACTAATTAAATAAGATTAATTAGTAATAAATTAAGTATAAAGGGGAGGAAAGATGGGAATGCAAATCTTTTTCCACCGTCAAAAGAAGAAAAAAGTAGGAGAAAACTTGAAGCTTTCAACCATTTGGCCATGTCCAAATTCATAGGTAATTAAGTTATTCTTTAAGTAATTTTTATAGATTTATGATCATGAGAGTTCGGTTTAGGTAACTCATGTATTAATTTGTTCAATTTTTGAAATTTTGATAAGTTACCATTATTGAAAATTTGAAAAATTAGACATTAAATTGATAAAAATTAAGATTAGATTATGGAAAAGACTAAATTGTAAAGCTTAAAAAGCTTAGTTGTTAATTTTGTTAAATTAGAGACCAAATTGAATAAAATGAAAACCTATTATGAAATTATGCTAGGAATAGAAAGTATAGGATCCCTAATGAGTAAATGTGAAATCAGATTTTAATCCGAAGCTATATATCAAAAATTATGCTTGTTCCGAGTTTAGGAACTACATTGAATAATTGCAAAATATGCTTGACTTTGTAGTCAAATGTGAATTGGATGAAAATTGATATTGTTTAATTGTTGTATGATTGTATGTAGCTAATGTCAACGTCGAGCCATCGAGAGGAAATTGAAAAGCAAGAATTGTCAACGAGTAACGCGAGACCCCGATTTGTACTTTTATGATTTGAGATAGATTTATTTGTTTGCATATATGATCTGATTTCTCGAGACTTAGGATAGTTTGGAAAAGTGCTTATTTAAAGGATCGTCTTGAAGAGGTTCAAAGGATGGTGGAAACCGCGACCCAGAGTACTTGAATGTTTTACGGAACCGAAGTTATAATCTAACTCGACCCGCGTAAATTTGACAAACACTCGAACCTTGGTATAGAGAAGACGCCACACTTCAGGGTGGTGAACGAAGTGATAAGTCAAAGGATTGAACACCACAAACTTGAAAGTTTGATAAGTTCGAGAAGTTCACTTAAAAACCATAGAGAGAAAATTCTCATAAAGTTGTTTTCTATTCAAAATAGTAAATCAAAATGTCCCTTTTACATTGCTTATATAGGCCCTTAAAATGGCCATTCAAATTCGATATAATAGGTTCACACTAGCCTTAAACACATTTACACACAATATTAAAAATGTTGACACTAAGAATCAATATGTTCCCACTAAGGTACATGTCTCAAGATGGATGCATGCATAAACCGAATGGTCATATTCCCTCCTTAAATTCATTCATGCTTCCTTAACCAAGAAGAAGCTCCATGTTCCTTGAATGACCAGCTTTTAATTCTTCCCTTAATCCCCCTTGACTGAATGCTCCTTGCATGGGACATGCATTTCTTTAATTTGAGGCTTTAGCCAGTCTTGAACACTTAATGGACAGCTTGTTAAATGAGATGCCTTAAAGGAGATGTTCATGCACGAAATTACTCCAAATATTCATCTTCAAATGCCCCTCGCAATGCCTTCATGTATCAGCCCATAAGGTGACCGAATAGACACCTTTTTCTCCCAAAATCGAACAACCACAAGGTGTGAAAGCTTGGATTCTTTTGACAAAAATAGCAGCCTTCTTGGAGTTTTAAAGTGGATCTACCATTGGATTATCCTAGGACACAATTAAACGCACAATTAATTTACTTAAGACACATTAAACATGCATTATAAAGATGTAATAAAATAGCAAATTAAATAGCTAGTTTTAAGACACATTAAAATGCAATAAAACTAACTATATAAACTACCAACTATCTTAACTATAACTACCAGCATTAAAACATGTTTTAGGTCACATTAAAAGGCTATAATCAAAAGTTGTGTAACTACTAAAAATCAGCATGCAAAAGTAATCGCCGACATGCAAAATGTTGCAAGGTTTAAACATTTCATTTTGCACTTAGGCCCTTCGACCTTGGTCCATTCTCGAAACCTTTTTATCGAATCACATGATGTGATCGGAATCACACCAATATACATGTTAATTGCATGATTGGATATCAATGCGAGTATATAATGATAGTATGAATTAATTCGTTGAGTTTGATAGTAGATATCGAGATAGTAAACTAAATTGAACAAAATAGAAAATAACATGAATTAGTTGAAATATGATATGGAAAGTAGTATGATTTAGTGGGACATGATTTGTAATATGAGAATGGATTGAAACATGTTGTTTGATATGAAATATTGTGTTTGAATGATGAATTGAAATGTGATTTTTAAATTGAATGTGAATATATACATATATGAATTGGATTGAATTGAAATGAAATGATATAGATGATTGTTACGTGATAGTATAGTGTACAAGGTATGATATGTATGTGTGACTGAGTTCAAAGTATGACAAGTAATGTGAATGATTATAGGGTATGATTGGTAAATGTGAAAATGATTGTTTATAGGGAATGTAATTAATATGTGTATAATTGATGTCCATGTGAACTTAGTAAATATGATTGACATGTCAATAGGGTCATATGTGCGCTTGTACGGAATATGTGATTGTACGGAGATTATTATAAGTTACATAGATATCCAACATCTGTTGCAGATAATCGATTTTTATGTCTCTACGGAGACTTTAGTGTGGTGGAAGGATGTATTTGAACATGTTTATACATTTGATGCCTACAAGCTTCGCACTTTAGTGCCTTGGTGTGGTGTAGTTTAAGCTCTTACAAGTTATTTTTGGTGTGGTTTAATTCACCCGTGTATCCAAATCCGTTTTACTAGGATCTCATTGGACGAAACATTTAAATCAAATTTTGAAATAAAAAATGAATTAAATGAAATTTTGGTAAACTATTATAATGTATGATTTGAATGGAAATAATATGAATTTGTGAGACTCAACAACAGAATTTATCACCATTTGGTCTGCATGTTGGGCATGCGTGATATCTATGCACCAATTTGAGGGGGAGTGTTAACCATTGACTATTGACAGGCTTGTTAATCAAAGCTGATATGATACTGTAGTGGAATGATTTCGTGATTAAATTAAATAATTAATAGGTGAAAAGTTGGAACTTAATTATAAATCATTTGAACCCTAAAAACATATGTCCAATTGGTCCCTCTACTAACTCGTTGAAATCGGAAATGAATTGCATGTTGAATCAAATGAATATAAATGGATAGAAATGGTAAAGTTGGAGAAATGAAAAATGGCGACAGAAAAGGTTCTTCGAATGAACCCAGCAGATCATGAAATCAGCTATGCCAATAATTCTGTTACCCAGGTTCCTTTCCATCTTTCTACCATCTCTTATTTCAATATTAATCATTTCTCCATTACATATTTTCCTTTTTTTCTCAACATATCTCGTACTAATAAGTTGTAAATCTTCTTATGTTAAATCTGCTTTCCAGAAAGAAGTAATATTGAAAATAAGACCAATCATTGAAGAATCCATCACTGATATGTTCAACAAACTTGTTCCAATTTGTATGAAGGTGGCAGACTTGGGTTGCTCTTCAGGTCCTAATACCTTCCACACTATATCTCAAGTTATAGACACCATCTGTACGATATGTCAACAAGAACATATGAAATTACCCGAGTTTGAAGTGCTTCTAAATGATCTCCCAGAGAATGACTTTAACTCTGTGTTTAAGTCAGTTCCTGGTTTCTATGAGAGTTTGAAGAAAGAGGAAGGAGATAAGGTGCAGGAAAGGTGTTTTATAGGAGGAGTTGCAGGTTCTTTCTATCACAGACTCTTTCCAACCAAAAGATTGCACTTTGTGCATTCTTCCTATGGGATTCATTGGCTCTCAAAGGTTACTCATTGAACCAAAAATCATAGATACCTGTTTTGGGTGTTATCCCATATTTTAATTGTTGGAATATATGTGGTTAGGTGCCTGTTGGACTGGAGGACAACAAGGGGAACATATACATGACAAGATCAAGTCCTCCCAGTGTTTTCAAAGCTTATGCAGACCAATTTCAGAAAGACCTGACGAATTTTCTAAGCATGCGCTCCGAAGAAATAATGCCCCAAGGGTGTATGGTGCTAACCTGTATTGGTAGGAAAAATCCAAATCCCTCAAAAGAAGATTATGGTTGGGAGCTGCTATCGAAATCCCTTCTAGACTTGGTTGCAGAGGTTATATATTGATTTATTTCCCTATATTTCCTTACAACTCTTTATATAATTGAAAATAACATAGATTTTGTAAAATATTATATATTAATTGATTGTAGGGAGTAGTAAAAGAAGCAGATGTGGATTCATTCAACCTTCCTTGCTACACACCTTGCAAAGAAGAAATAGGTGAGATTGTTGAGAGAGAAGGATCGTTTGATATCAAGAGACTCCAAGTTTTTGAAGCCAACGACTCCCCTCCATTAAGTAGAGACCATAACCAAGACTTGGATTTCAACGTTTATCTGGAAATGGGGAAGAAGGCTGCAAATGGTGTGAGAGCTATTTCAGAGCCACTTCTCTGCAGTCATTTTGGAGATGCTGTAGTTGACAAGTTATTCACAAGGTTCGCAACTCATGTAGCTGATGATCTTAGTAATTCGAAGTTCTATAAGCTGACTACCATTGTGGTCTCATTGACAAAGAAGTAGTTTATTAGGGAATTGAGAAAAAAGAAATGATTGTTGGAGGATTTATTTCAGTTTTCTGATCAATAATTTATCTCTTTGTTTGGTACCGAAGGCAATGGAAAAAGTTAATGGTCTACAAAATAACAAATGCATAGATAAAATCTTTTAGAGAAATTATTTTATGGACTTTTCTCATCACAATATTTATGATCATTTTTTTTAACTATTTAATGATATTTTAGTAAATTTTTTTCGGTCATTGACACATAATTTTGATAATTTTTATCCTAAACCTCAAATCTCAAATCCTAAACTAAGTTCAAGGTTCGAGCTTAGGTTAGAGTTTGGGATCCAAGTTTAGGGTTCGAGTTTGAAGTTAAGATTCAAGGTTCGAGATTTCAGGGTTGAAGATAAAAAAATTACTCAACTTATATATTAATGACATAAAAAAAATTACTAAAATTTCTTTTAATAATTGAAAAAAGACCATGAATAATGTTGCGGGAAAAGTCCAAAAATAATTTCTGGGATGAATTTTAAAGTCAAATGATGTTCGTATTTCCATCTTTTTATTTTAATTTGGTGAAACTCAGATTACATCACTTCTCAAAACCATGTTAATAATTTAAAGAGCAAATAGTAGGGAGCAAATGACGTTTGCAAATATCAACTATCAAAAAGATAGTCTTAATTAGGAGCATGTCAGTAACTAAGTTTGATTAGAGGGAAAATGCAAGGATTAAAGTATAATTTGATCAGGAAAAGTGTCGAAAAGTGATTAGTTAACTTTTAGAAAGTAACATGGAAAACATATTGTTATTTAGAATTTAAAAATCAGATTAAATCATAATTAAAATGATGTCAGAGAGACTGAAAATGAATTATACCATTAGGTGAAAAAGGACCTAATTGGAATTAAACAAAAATATTATGTATTGAATCTATGTGTTAAAAGGCTGAGCAACCTTTTCTCTCAACCCTTTCTCTCTTCCGCCCCTTCAGTTGTTGTTTTGGGCTCTCTGTGAGCAGCTGCCCGACCTTAGGGCCGGTACCATTCACATCTCAGACCGCTTTTGTCGGTTTATTGCTGCCTACCTTGAAAAAGGTGGTAACTTGCTTCTCCAGGGTCCTTCTCAAGGTAGTTGAATCACCACCATCATTCACATTGGCTTCAAATTTACTTGGGTTCAAATTTCCCACTTCTAACATCTATATATACAACATTAATTACCGATTAAGTCTTAACTCAACTAGCATTGATATTATTGTTAGTACAGGAGGACGTTGGTTCGAGCATATTGAAACGTATTATCCTCTTATTTAAAAATTGAAAAAAGACTAGAATAAAAAAACAGATATAATAAAAAGAAATTAATATTCAAATATATATTTACATATAACATTAATTTACTTAGTTCGAATTTCCCGCTTCTAAAATCACATTGGTTCAACCCCCTTACATCTGTCCATCATATTGATTTAGATTCAATGCATTTTCAAACAAATTTCAACACCCAAATGGAACCATTTTTTTTCTCTTTTATTCTCATATATGTTGTTGTTATTTCTTCTCCTTTTAGTTCATCAAAATCATGAAACTAATATGTGTTAGACTCATTAAAGAAAAGAGAAACAAGCAGAAAACTTACCTCAATGGCTGAGCAGTAGCAGCTACACGAAATGGCTGGGTGGCAGAGCAGGAAGCAGAAAACTTCTGAGTGTGATATTTTCCAAGGCTTAGTGAGCCTCTTTGGTATACCCTTTGGTGCTATTTAATGATATGGGATCTTTATTTCAAAAAAAAAAACAATTATGTAACACCCAAAATTCTATGGCTTGCCATACACTGCTATTTCGAGAATTTTATCCATATATCAAAGTTTTAAGGGGGTAAAATGATCATTTTACCTATCCATAGTATATTTGTCATTTGGCATCTAATGGTGTTAAAATATTGGTTTTTATAAGCATTTGTAATGATAAGATTATGGATGGTGATGGAGGGCGAATATTGTAAAATCCATCATCACTCCTCAATTGGTATTTTATTATTGTTTCATTCCATTATTGATTTATAATCTTGAAAATCACTATCACTTTCATGAATATTTGATATATTCATCTCTTCTCCATTTCAATTTAAATTTGTTACTTATCTTAAATATTTTTAATATTTTTAAGTCAAGTAAATATTTAAACATAATTCTTTAAAAAATATATTTAAATATAAAATACATGGATTTTTTTCTATATTATGACATTTTCATCATTTTAATAGTTTATATATACAACGAGTGATTTCAATAGAAAAGAGGATGTTATCCATCACCTTTCTTTCATTTTCATGAAAACCGATTACACACAAGCCACATTTAAACTATCTTCATCACCATTTTTATCACCCACAAGTTAGACTTTGACTTGTGTTGAGAGAGAAAAGAGTTCTAGTGAAAGAAAGTGTTGAGAAAGATAAGAGTTCAAGATTTTTATCATCTCATTATTTCCTTTTTACTTTTTTTTGGAAAGAAAAACAAATAAAAAAATTACATTAGCTTATCAGAGTAGAGTTCGAGGATGTCGTGGAAAATTCTTGAATAGCTTTCACAACCTCCACACTATCGGTTTGGATCAACACTCTTTCATAGTTTTGACTCTGTAAAATAGTCAAACCATCTAAGATTCTTCATAATTCAGCATAAAAAATTGAATATTGCCCCAAGCACCGATGAAGTATGACACTGAGCCTATTGAGGAGTCTTCTTTTAGTGCTACCATCTACGATGATGATATTTGAGCAAAAAATTTTGAGTGGTGTTGTTTGTGAAGATAATAAGTGTGATTTTGTGTCTATTGTTGTGTCTAGATCTACTATTGCACCTTGTTTCAAAGTTGATGTCAAAGAAGTTGATAGTAATAGTGAGAACTGTGATGATAGTGATAGTGCATTTTGTGAACCGGAAAAAGTTGATAGTGAAAATTGTTTTCTAGAGTCTGAATTTGGACGAGTTACACCATTATTATACCCCTAAAGAGTTGTATTCTGATGAATTCAATGTTCAAAATTTTTGTGAGGGGTTAAAAAGGAAGCGAGGATGATTCATGTAAAAAATTGAGAGAAAAGAAACTTTTGAGTAATTAAAGTCAATTCGATGGTCCAACTTTGGCGAGTGAAAATTTCTATGAGATAAAATTAGAGAATTCAATTCACATTGAAAAAGAGAATAAAGAAAAAACATATACAATGAAGAGGAATGATTATGTTTTCACTAACCTTAACTTGAATTTGTCCAGTGAACTTACTTCTTTCTTTTAGGAATTTGTTTATCCTTTGAAAGGAGCTCAATTAACTCATTCCACCTATGATAAAGATTATTTCTTTTTCAACCAAAGACAAGATTCAAGGACAAATCTTTTTGAGGAAAAGGTAAATGATACATGCATAGATCGGATGAAATTTATTAAAGTCAATTCAACCAAACTATCGATTTTCAAGTTTGAAAGATTAGTTAACCTGCAACAAATTTTTAGATGGGATTCAAGCATTTTTGGGCTAAAATGTCTGCATAGCATTTGAAGACCTATCTCTTAACTTCGAAACGCAGTTTGAGTCACTCGATTTCGAGTCCGAGATCTCAAGTTATGACCATTTTACTGAAGACTAAGTGAGCAGAATTTTTGGATGAGATTATTATGGGAAGTTATAAATTTCATGCTTTAATTTGTGTTTAGATCATATTGAGTCCGAGTGTAAGGTCTAATTTTTATATATGAATAGGTTTTATTATTTTATTATTTATTTATTTCAAATTTTAAGATATTTTTAATATTTTAAGTTGTTTAAGAAATTTATGTTTCTTACCCAACAAAAAAATTAATTCTAATAAAGTTACTATTTTTCATCATTCATTAAACGCATTGTCTATTCATTAATTGATTTCTTGTAATTTTTAGAAGCAAAGAGTCGTGAAAATTTATTCTCCATCCTTTAATTTGCCAAAAATTATTTCTTAAAGGATTGATTAAAATCATTAATTAAATTTATTGAAGTTTATATCTCAAAAGAATTCAATTGAACAACTATTTTCTATCCATATTCATCAATTTATTTGATCCATCTTTCACCTTTTAGTTTTCGTTTTAGTTGAATCTTTAGTTTTTTATTCTTGAATTTTTTTTTTCTATCTAAATCAGTTTATTTCTTCTTTCAAATCAGATTCGATTTTTTTCATCGAACAACTACCTGGCAGAAAAAAAGGAAACAACTCCTTCTGTTGCTTCCCTTTCACCATTCCTTAGTTCTCATTGCTTTATGTATATTGTGAGCCAGAAATATATAAGGGTATAACACGTCTCCCTGATGAATTCCCCTGGAAGGTGTACATGCTTCCGTGATGACCCCATTCCATAACCTGCATGTTTTGAACCAAAAATAAAAAAAGTGCTACCACGCCTCCACATATCAAAATTACACCAGATTTTAGTTCAAAGACTATGTAAAAGTCATTATGTGACGTTATCCCATTTAACAAATTGAAATTCATCTCACGCAACTACGTATCATTTTTTGCTACACATGAAAGAAGCTTGAAACGAACGAGCAAAAACCCAAAACCAAGGTGGTCACAAGGGAGGCACCTATAGACTTAAAGCATAAAGCTAAACGAATTTATTAACTTTCATACAGGTCATACGCTAAGAAAAGGGCCCAATCTCAAGCACATTCTTTCTCGTACACTTCACTGGCATATTTCCAATTGATGACTTTCCATATGTTCTTCAGGTAATCTGGTCTAACATTCTTGTACTGCACCATAATAACATAAGTCAAAGGGACACATACTCAATAGGACAAAATGATGCTGTCTTCAAACAGATCAATGAATAAGCTAAATTCTTGATACACACACACACACATATATATATCCCTTCCTCGTGCCCACACTGGAGTAACAGTTGTAAAGAGATTCTCTTAAGAGGAAACAAAGTCCTAACCACTTCTATTGTCTTAACAGGGATATGGTGCAGTAATAGGCTTATTTATGAAACTAAATCAAGTAAACCACAAGATCTTTTCGACACTCCCCATCTTCAGTCATTTGCAGGAGTGCAACAGTGCAAAACTCAGTCTTGCTGTGACTAATCATAGAAGATAACTTTTGAAATATATATATATTTAGTGGACAGCTTAAAGTTTGAGAATTACCTGTAAATAGTACGCATGCTCCCAAACATCTATGCCAAGCAAAGGAACTAAATGTGGCCCTTTAGTCACGAGTGGATACTGCAACAAAAATTCCATAACTATATTGCACCTGGCAAAATCTTCTGGGTTTCTTTTATCTTTTTACTATAATAGCCACAACTCTCAAGGTTCAAGAAAGATATGAACTTGACAAGACTTCAAACTTCAATCTATATAAATCGATGGGAAGTAACCTCTCTATAAAAAGGGGAAAAAGAACACATCATAGACCTATAAGGTAATGGCCAACCCTGGTGCTTGGTAAATCTTCTAGAGAGCATAATCTAATATCAGATATTCTCAGATATTAAGTTATGTCTTCCAGCAAAGCAGGAAAAGAAGGCCAATAGAAATAAGAAGATTTAAATTCAACCAAACCAACCAAGATGCCACGGTAATTGTTCTTTGTTTATACCATATATTACAATCATACCTGATTTGGAGTTGTTTCTATAACAAGTTTCTTTAATTCCTTGTTCACTCCAAGCCACTACCAACACAAAAGGGAAGCAAACAAGAAAAGAAAAGTAAGTGATAGAAGCAATCCATTCATGACCAATAACTAAAATTAACCAAATCCCTTACCACCCAACCAGAGCCCTGCAAAGCAGCACCCTCAGCATTCATTTTCTGAATCAATGATTCCAATGAACCAAAGTGTGTGTCAATAGCCCAACCCAAGGAAGCTTTTGGAGGTTCACCTCCTCCTTCCTGTCATGTAAACGTCATTAAGCAAAGAGGGAATGGATTTGAAATCACAAGCTCCATCACGTATTACTTGGAAATATGAACTTACACGAATAGGGGCAAGGTTCTTCCAAAAAATGGAGTGGTTGACGTGACCTGCATGAGATACCAATCATCCAACATAAGGGGAATTTAATGTAATCGCCTACAAAGGATCAAAAAACAAAGAGAGAGACAGTCTAGTCAATAGACAACTGTCCTAGTTACACAGAATCATTAATCAAGCAAAATTGAATGATGCTTGTGTCTAATGAACTACGTCTTTTTTTCCCAACAGATTAGTAGTAAATCATCGAAACTTAAATTTCAAAACAATGGCGCATGAAACGAATGAAATCAAAATTCAATTGCGCTGAATTCCACCAAGTGAACTTCGGTATCAAAACTAAAGATAACATTTTAATATTTATATCATTCAAATTTCGAGATATCCTATTTACTTTCTTAATCGGAAGCAAAAAAGCAAGAAAATTAGGAAACAAAAGAGTCTTACAAATTTCAAAATCTGTAGAAAAATCCCAAAATTCAATCTTTAAAAAAGAAATTCGATTAATTAGTCGAACAATTAAAACAAAAAATTTACCTCCGCCATTGAACTTGATGGCGCTTTGCAACTTAACGACAGTGGAAGAATCACCTTTCTGAATAGCCTCATGGAGCTGCTCTAAAGCCCTGTTATAGTTAGTGATGTAAGTTTGATGGTGTTTTTGGTGATGGAGTTGCATGATCTCTCCACTAATGGCGGGCTCAAGAGCGCCATAGTCGTAAGGGAGATCGGGGAGGGAGAAAGTCTGCAATGATCGAGACAGAGGCAGCAGCCTCGTGGAATTTAGGCCCAATGTTAGGGTTCTTCTGGTGATTGACGAACGAAGAGCCATTAGGAAATGCTTTTGGATTAATTTTTCAAAGAGAAAGAAGAAGAAGAGCTTGAAGTGATGTGAAGTGAAGGGGCTTGGTTTATACAGGAAGAAGGGAATTGAGGAATGGGCTGGGCTGGGCTGGAGAAAGGACGGGTCGTCAACTCTTGGGCCAAATTAGAAGAAAGGACACCTCGTCTCCTGTTAGCAACGTAATCAGTACCATATGCGGAGAAATTATTTTATACACCCTCCACGGTCCATTTATAATTATTTAATGATATTTAGAAATTTTTTATTTCATTAACACGTAATTTTAAAATTACTTTAAATCTCGAATCTTAAATTTTGAATCATGAGCCTCGAACCTCAAACTTCGAATCTTGACCCTAAACCTTGACATTAAACCTTGAACTCAAAAATCCCGAATCTTAAACCTCGAACCATAATCTCCTGATCCTTGAACTCCAAATCCAAGTTTAAGATTCAAGGGGTTCAAGATTTGAGTTTGGATTCGGGTTCGAGTTTAGGTTTGGGGGTCGAGTTTGGGGTTCAAATTCAAGGTTTAAAGTTCAAGATTCATGTTGGAGTTCAAGCTTCATAGTTCGAGTTCAAGGTTCAGGCTTTAGGATTCGAAGTTCGAGGTAAAAAAATTACTTAAATTATGTGACAATGACATGAGAAAAAAATGTTGAAATGTCATTAAATAATTGAAAAGGGACCATGGATGATGCGGTGGGAAGAGTTTATAAAATAATTTCTTCCATATCGATGGATATAGCATTTTTTATTAGTACGGGTTGGTATTTTGGTATACCGACCTATCTTGTATTTATCGAGATTTTTAAAAGTATAATATATATATATGAAAAATATTAACTATAATATCAAATGAAAAATACTCATCAATTATATAAAATATTGGCTTAATTCATGATTTGGCCATTAAAAGTATATCTATTTTCCCATTTTGGTACTTAAATTTTTTTTTGTCCCAATTTAGCACCTAAAGTATCAATTTCCTTTATTTTTGGTTCATATTGTAAGCTAAAAAAAAAAAAAAAAATCGGTTAGGCAACTTTGGCCAATAAAAAATCACCATGTGGCATGTTTTTTGGCCAATGAAAAAGAATCACATGGAAATTAGGTTTATTTAAAATAAAAAATTAAAATTAAAAAAAGTACAATATTAAATATTTAAATATTAAAAAAATTGACTTTGATCAACTGTTGATCGGTGTTGACCGACAATTGACTGACCACATGGCACTATCAAAACATGTCATGTGTCCTTTTTTAAGTATTTTTAATATTTTATTTTATTTATTAAAAATATATAAATAATATAATATATATATATAAATAATTTAAAATTTTTTATAAAATTTTAAAATATAAAATTTTAAATTTTAAAAAGTCAAAATATTATATAAAAATTGAGCTCAAGCCATCACTTGATAAACACCCTTGATCATCATGTTATCAAATGTGGTTAAAGAAAATTAATACTATAAATGCTAAATTGAAACAATTTTTTTTAAGTATTATAATAAAAAAATGGGTACACTTTAAGAGCCAAATCATAAATTAAGCCTAAATTATTTATCAAATGTATAAAATATTCATTAATATACTTTACAAAATAATTCATCATTCAAAACATTTAAAACAAAAAAAAAATCATCAAAATTATTTAGGAACAAAACATTGATAATTAAAATTAGTGTACAAATTATCAAGGTAAACTATCCTATTAGATATCTTAAAATGGATCGCTCCTATTTTGGTTACCTCTATTTTTTTTTTTTTTTTATCATTGTTGTTAGTTAAATTGTGCAAACTAATCAATCTTACATTTTTTTCCTAACAAAATGTTGACTATGCATATCACATCATTGATTAATTTCCATCTAATTATATTTTTTTCTTTCTAAACCTTCTTTCTCTCTTTTTTTTTTCTTTTTTAGTTACATAAAATTTAACTTTTTAGTTTTTCTTTCTTTTTCTTTTTTTCTAAGCCATTACTCTATCGCAGGCATTATCTTCTACTTAAAAAATATCATCAATTCACTCTTCACCTAACGTCTTAAGCACAAACTTAGGCTCGAATTTTCCACAAAACTTCAAGAATACTAAAAAAATGAGCTTTAAACTTTCAATTCCTTCTTCTCTGATCTCCAATGTCAACAATCCAATCGACTTTCATTCAAGAATTTTGCTTCCTCACAATCTCTTCTACAACCCCACCATTTAGATTTGCGAGGGACAACCATAACTCTTTCTTTTTCTCCTCTTTTGCTTCTGATTTTAAGGTTGTAGATGATTGAGATGCTTGATTTCTTCTTGCAATATATTTGTTACTTGTTGGTTTTTTTATTGTTGAGGAGTTTTTATCGTGGCGATTAGGTTTAGTGGTAGAAGAAGCTTATATTCTTCTCCTAAATAAATTCTATTATTTTTTTCTCAGTTAAACTCTAATTATCCTTTTATAATTGTGCTTTGAGATTTAAGGTTCTGTTTACCGATTTACTTTTTAGGATTTTAAGCTTTGTATTTGGGGTTTTAGGTAATGTACATTTAGGTTAATTTATTTTATTGTACTTTCATTTGTTTATTCATTTAATGAAAAGCCGAAACCTACTTCGTTCGTGATTTTTCTGTCTTTGAGGGTTTTCCACGTAAAATATTTTATGTTTGTTCTTCTCCAATTTTATTATCTCGTCGTTTATACAGGTAGATTTTCAATAATATTTAAAATTCAAAATATTTATAAAATTTCAAAATTTATGTTTTAAAAAATATAAAAATTTTAAAAAGATATATAAAAAAAGTTAAAATTTTAAAAATTTTCTAAAATAATAATTTTTGAACATGATTAATAATTCAAATTTATCATACTAAGTATTTCATTTTTTTATTATTATTTTGCTTTGAATTTTTTCAAATATATATTGTTTCAAATTTATGTGCTCTAAGATAGAATTATTTATATTGTAACAATATTTTTTATTTGACATGTTTAATTTTTTTAATCTAACTCGAATAATTTCACTCGATTTGATTTGATTTAAATTTCATTTCACTAGATTCTTTTTTCTTTTTTAAGTATTATTGTTATTGTTGCTATTTGAAAATACTTGTAAAAAGTTTGTTTTGGAAAGTGGTGTGAAGGAAATCTTTTGGTTTCTTAATTTCAACTATTTAATATTATTGTTAAAAAATTATAATTTAAATAAAAAATAAAATAAATAATCACGATTTTAATTTACATTTTATAAACCATTCAAACACCTAAATTTGAGTCAAATTTAAGTTTTTTTTATTGTTTTTTCTTAGTAGCTCTACTTGGCATTGTTTTACTTTCAAAATGTGCTTTTAAACCACCAAAAACAATGCTAAATTAAACAATAAACGAAAAATTTCGTGTGTTGATCTGATAGTTAATAATGTTCATTATATCAAGTGTAATTTAGGTTTGAGTCTCACCAATCACATTGCTGTTAATATTTTGCCCTCCCATTATAATTCAAAAAAAAATAAAATCCCATTAGTATTTTGACAACTATATTATTCTTTATTTTGTATTAAATGGTTGGCATTTAAAATATATCCAAACAAAAGCAAAATCCCCCAAATATCTTCTACATATATAAAAATCTTTCTTTTAATATAATTTCAATATAGCTTCTTATCGTATCAATTCTTTTTTATATAGTACCTAAAATTAGTTATAACCCCCTCTAAATTCTTAAATAAAAAAAATTACGCTTCAACATACTCAAACTCACATCTTTCTACGTTAAGGCAAAAAGTTCCTTTGGACATTCTTAGGTATGGATTTGACTTTTTTCAATATTTATCTACCCATAATAAATACAAACCACCACCAAGAAAAAAGAATTCGTGATTAAATTGGTATCACTCTCAATTGGGTTAGCGATTTGAGTAAAAAGTTATAAGAGTATTTTTTCGTAATTAAAATAAATAATATTATTTAAGGATATTTTAATCTTTTCACTTAAAAAATAAAAAATTATATGTATAAGACGATTTGAACCCACACTAATTGCATTAATAAAGTTTTATTTTAATATTTTTATATATTTTAATTTTATTATGTATATTTTATTATCTCTATCAGTTGTATATATATTAACAATACATTTAATTAAATTTATGTCACAAATTAATTCAACTCTGATTCAAGATTAATAACAATATCATTTCTTTCATTTTAATAGGGTGAATATTTCATATCTTATTATTAATTCGTTTCAAATAATATGTGAATGATTATAACTTAAAAATGGGTAATTCCTTTTTACTGATTATTGTTTATTCTGCTGCCTTTGCTTGGGTTTTCTTTCCATGGAATCCTTGTAAAATGTGTTATTTGAAAAACAGATAACTGAGCTACCTACATGTGGTAACGAGGAATGTCCGAAGGAACTTTTTGCCTTAAGACACGCGGCACATTACTAGCAATTTTTTTTTCATTTTATAAAAACTAATTAATTTTTAATTTTGGTTTTTTAATATATTTAAATTTGATATCTAATTTTTATATTTCTATTTCTAACATAATTTAGTTTTTATAATTTTAAAATTAATATTGTTAATTTTTTAATTAAAATATTACGTAATTATATATAATTTAAAAATAATTTTAAATTTATAAAATAAAAAAAATTTAAAATTTTAAAAATAAAAATTGAAAAACTAAATTCCAAATTAGTAGCCACTCATGTAAGTTGTCAAAAATCAGCTACAGCTACACCAACAAAATTATCTGTTATTTTTTCTAACAAATACAATGCATACCATCAACGAGAAAACTAGGTTCAATGTAATAATTTAGGGTAAACTACTCACTTTTATTTTGATTATTTTAATTTTTTGTTAAGTTAACTATTTTAATTAATATAATTACTCGAATTAATTATTGTTGTTAAATCTATTAATTCATTAATAGATTGTTGATATAATATTTTTTTGTCTTTTGGTTAATGCTTAGAACCTCTCTGTATTTACTTTAATTATGTTAAAAAAAATGTTTTTGACTAATTACAAAAAAGTCTCTAACTTTGGTCAAAAGTAAAAAAAAAAAACACATTTTAATGGATTAACGGAATTTTTTATGGTAGTAATCATTTTAAATAATTATCTTAATTAAAATGATTAAATTGACAAAAAAATTTAAAATAATAAAAAAAGATAAAAAGATTTTAAAATAACCGTAGTTTACCTAATAATTTATAATTCGTAATTTCAGATCCCTTAAAAGCAAAGGCGCAGTAGAAAGTACCTTTCTGGAAATAGTTTGAGTAAATTTGGGACAATTTAGTTTATTTCTCTCATGAATAAATGAATTTCAAAGATAAAAAGCAATATTAAACTTAAAATATTTTTAAAGAAAAATTAACTAAAAATATTAAACTTTTTTTATTAAGTTATCATTATAATTTTGGTTGCAAATTTTTTTTCTAAATAGGTATAAAACAAAATTAATTAGCACCATTTTTTTTTTTATGTGACCTCAACACTTATAAATATTGATTGTCAAGGACATTAAATTTTTTTAAATATATTGATGTAATTGCATGATAATATCTGCTCATATTTTTTTAATTCTTTGACAACGCGCACACAATTTGCATACACAGGTGCTCGAACCTGAATTTCTTAAAATGAACATCATCTTCTTTTTCATTGGAATCACTCATTGGATTCAAGTATACTAACTTTTAATTTTTTAAAAAACTCTAAACCCATAAAAAACCTCGACACTCTTAATTAACAAAAATTCAAACTTTCTAACAACTAGAATCGATTAATTTATTTAACTTGACATCAACCTCGATATTATGAGTGTCGAGATCTTACTTATAAACACCTCTCATTCTTTTATTTTTCGCACAATACCGTACACATTTAATTCTTCTAGCTGTTAAATCACTACAATTTCCTGCCAAATTCCTTTATGTTAGCCCAAAATTTCAAATTTTAAAATGGGATTTCAATATCGACATGTATCTTTGATTGCCACAATCAAGGTAATATGTTGAGGTTATTATTAAAATTTGGTTAGGTTGTAATAAATTAAATATTAATTTTTTTTTGCACTAATTAATGATTTGAAGATTAACTTTTTGAAGTTCATCATAATTTTTATTTTGATGTTTCTAACCAATGAATCATTTCATATTTAGAGAGTGTTTGTTTATATACGAGAGCTCAAATAAGTTCTATTCAGTGTGTGCAAGATTTTTTTATCATTTTAGTGGAAAGATGGAAGCGTAAGACCCATTCTATTTAATTTTCATATGGCAAAGCAACAATAACATTGAAAGATGTAGCTTTACGAACGAACCTTTCAATTGATGAAACTATAATATCCAGAAAAGTTCATCAATCTATAGGGAGTACTCTACACATTCTCAGATGTATTCTCCAAGAAGAATACTTAGGATTAACAGTTCTAATGATTCTCTGCAAGGTACTTTTCAAACAACTTGAATTGAGATAAACGAAATAAATTGTTATTATTTACTTCTGCAAGTGTTAGGCTGATTGTGGCTAGCGTTCATCCTTTTTGAATGATGCATTTTTCTCATTATGAGAAAGTTTTATAGAATGGATTACATTATAAATATTGTATAATATTACTTATATTTAATATTAAAAAAAAGTCTGAAGAAGCACATAAGTAGCAACAATACAAGACAAAGGGCCAAAGAGTCAATAAAGCCAGCCTTCCAAACCAATGTAAGGAGTGGGTGGCCGACTAGTCAAAGCCCAAAGCCATGAATCCAATCAAGAGGACAATAGAGATCATTAACAAAACGTAAAAAAAAAAAAAAAAAAACAAATACAACTCGTAAAAGAAGAAATACGGCAATTTCATTATAGTTTTTTATTATATTTTTTTATATAATTTCTAAAATTACTCATATTTTTTTTTCTAACTTTTAAATAAAAAGATAATGTGTTAGAATTGTATAATCTGGATTTCATCACTTGTTAAAAAAATAAAATACGGTGACAAAATAAGAGATTTATACGGACCATGTCGTATAAGTAGAATCCGTATAGAACTTCGTTTTTTTTTCTATTTTGACATTGATTAGAATAGGGTTTTTCAACATTTAAATAGATGTAGTTAAAACTCTTCTTGTATCATTCGGTTTTCAGCATTAATTAATTTCTCCTTCTCTACTCATGAGTTTTTCCAAAAGAGTTTTCCACGTAAAATCTATGTGTTTTTATTTTATCTTCTTATTGTTTTACGATCGTACTATTGTCATTATTGACATTTATCATATCATAATGCGCTTCAACGCACTCGAATTTATGTCCTCTTACACTAGCAATAATGCTAATGCTAATCAAACTAAAATTCAATCGATCACGCTTTTATGTGAAAGAAAATGAGTTATTTATAGAGTTTTAAATTTAAGGTTTTGCTAGAAGCATCTAAATGAATCATTAAATTTAAGGTTTTGCTAGAAGCATCTAAATGGATCATGACATCTGTTGGTGTTGATGTCCATTTAACAAAAATGTTTTCAAGATTAAAATTACGATTTTGATGTGTGAAATGAAAAATCTTATCTATAATATCTTTTAAAATAAATTATTTTTGGTATTAGAGTCAACTATTTAATTGAGACCCCCCTCTCTCATAATATCTTGACTACTCGGAAAATTTTTATTTTGAAGCTTTAATGGACTTGAACACTTATATGTTGAAGGTGATACTAAAGAAGAGAAAATACATTTTGAAAATTAATCTGAAATCATACTTGTTTCGGGGAATTAACAAAATACGTTTTAAAGGGTAAATTATATAATTGATCACTCAAGTTTTAAAAGTTTTCATTTTGAGCATCGGAAAATAAAAATTTTCATTTTAGGCACGAACATAAAAATCATTTTCATTTTAGACATTGCCTTTAAAAATTATTTTCATTTTGGTTACTTCTCGTTAATTTAATGTTATTTACATTCATTTTAATCACTCAACTTTAGTTTTCATTTTGGTCATCCAATTTTTATAAGTTTTCATTTGGTCACTTATTTTATAATTTTAATTTCTTTTTAACTTTTGAAAGAAGCTCTAAAATAACAAAAACTAAGAACAGAGAATTTAGAGAAACAGAGAATTTGATTGATTTATTTTCTTTGTAAATCTGATTCGCTTTTCACATACACTGTACCTAGTATTTATACATGTATTACTGCATCTGTTATCTGCTAAATCACTGCTTAACAACAGAACAAATTAACTACCGTTAGCTATAGTGTGAACATACTGCTACTTATTCTATTATTCTAATATTCACCCACTTACATGACCTTCGTGACCCTCAAAAATTGCATAAGTCGATTGAACTGAGAGAATGATAATGGCTTAGTCAAAATATCAGCTACCTGATCACAAGCGGGAACTTCCCCAACAACAATATACCCACTACTGACTTTTTCTCTGACAAAAAACAAATCTAATTCAACATGTTTAAACTTTGAATGTAACACTGGATTTGCCTCAACAGCAACTGCACTTGAATTGTCACACCACACCGTTGGTTATCGACTGATCGAAACTGTAATTCCCCTAACAAAGACATAATCCAACCAATATCTGCAACTGTAGTAGATAGGCCTCTATACTCAACTTCAGCTGTGGACCGAGAAATAACCTGTTGCTTCTTAGAGCATCAAGACACAAAATTATCACCAAAATAAACACAATACCCTGTAGTTGACCTGCGATCATCAAAGTCCAAACCCCAGTTAGCATCAGCATACCCAACTAAAGACAATCGGGCAGATGGCCGGAGTAACAAACCAAACTCAACTGTACCACATAGGTA
The DNA here is from genome assembly GCA_039519145.1 of Kokia cookei. Classification (NCBI taxonomy): domain Eukaryota; kingdom Viridiplantae; phylum Streptophyta; class Magnoliopsida; order Malvales; family Malvaceae; genus Kokia; species Kokia cookei. The sequence goes on along the minus strand of CM076907.1, from coordinate 7,384,834 downwards.
TCTCAAAACTTGCTTTAAAGCCACACAATGTTCATTTGTGGGAGCATGCATAAACTAACAAAGACGGTTAACTGCATGTGCAATATCAGGCCGATTAAGCATAACATATTGTAGAGCACCAACAATACTACGAAACTCAGTAGGATTAGACACTGGTGAACCTACATCCTTTGACAAAACCAAAGAACTAACCATAGGTGTATTAACAGCATTAACCCTTGACATATGCCACTTATCAAGTAAATCAAGTATATACTTTCTTTGACATAAATGAAGACAAGCAAACCTTAACCGAGTTACCTCAATGCCCAGAAAATAATGTAGATCACCCATATCCTTAAGAGAAAATTCAGAATGAAGTCGAGCAACAAATTCATCAATCTCTCTAGACACGCTTCCTGTAATGACAATATCATCAACATAAACAAGCACATACATTCGAGCGATCTCAGTTACCCGAATAAACAACGAGGCATCAGATTTAGACCCAACAAATCCAAGACACACAAGAAAAGACTTCAACTTATCAAACCATGCACGCGGAGCTTGACGCAAACCATAAAGAGCTTTTGTCAATCGACACACTAGTGGTTGTCCATCAGACCCAAGTTGCATATATCCGGGGGGTTGTTGCATATAAAATTCTTCAGAAAGATCGCCATTGAGAAATGCATTATTGACATCAACCTGCCCTAGAGGCCATTTTAATGATATAACAATCGACAAAATTGTCCAAATGGTGGCAGGTTTTACCATAGGACTAAATGTCTCTCGAATATCACACCCCGGCAGTTGAGAACAACCTTTGGCAACCAGGTGACCTTTACGACGTACAACAGAATCGTTTGGATTCCTCTTAATTTTAAACAACCACTTGCAACCAACAGCTCTCCGTCCAGGAGGTAATGTCACTAACTCCCACGTCTTATTTCTTACTAGAGCATCAAATTCATCTTATGCTGCCTGTTTCCATTCAGGAGTAGCAAATGCCTCATCGATTGTTTTAGGTTCACGTTCCTGAAACTTAGTAGAATAGACTTTAGGTTTACAGATACTTGTCTTAGCCCGTGTAACCATAGAATGTGTGTTTCCTACTAGAGATGAGGAGTCAGGTATAACCATCGGAACTACCAGAGTAGGAGAAACTGCAAAGTCTATAGAGTTTGATTCTGTGGCTAGAACAGCTTCGTCAGAAGTTTGACGGACTATAGACTCAGCACATGGTATAGTATCAGATTGTACAGGAGCAGACGGAGTTGATTGTTGCCTATCCATGATATGCACAGAAGCAGTAGGTACAAATATTGGATACACCACTGGTACACGAGTAGTGACCGTATCCAAGTTCTGAACTGCAGACAAGTTGTCCTTAGAGAACAAAAACCTAGACTCATCAAACACAACATGTCTAGAAACTACAAGCTTCCCATTTGTCAGAAGACAATTATAGCCCTTATGTTGAGCCCTATACCCCAAAAGCATACATGGCTCAGATCTAAGTTCCAACTTATGAGTGTTAAAAGGTCTAAGATAAGGTTAACAACAACACCCAAAAACCCTAAGATATCCATAATCTGGTTCTTTGCCATATAAAACCAAATAAGGAGACTTACCTTATAAGATTGGTGTGGGTAGCTTATTTATCAAATGAACTACACAGGTAAAAGCATATCCCCAGAACCGCATGGGCAATTTTGCTTGGGCTAATAATGTAAGTCCCATCTCTACTATATGCCTGTGTTTACGCTCAGCAACGCCATTCTGCTCTGAAGTATGTGGACACGTAACACGATGTATTTGTTGTGCTAAAATCGAAGTGAACGAGCGATACTCACCACCCCAGTCACTCTGGAATTGCTTGATATCTTTGCCAAATTATGTTTTCACCATCTTTTGAAACTGAGAAAAACATTCTAAAACTTGTGATTTCTGACGAATCAAATATACCCATGTAAATCGATTGAACATATCCACAAACGACACAGTACCAATTGGACCCACAAACCTCAACTGTCAGGCCCCACAAGTCCGAAACAACCAATTCAAAATGTATTTTATAATAAAGGTGAAAATGGCAATTTATACATGAAAAAATAATATTAGTTTTTTAATAAAAAGGGAAAACTTGATTTTTATATGAAAAAATAATTTATCTTTTTAATTTCCTTTAATTTCCCTTTTTTCTAGGATTAGTATTAGTTTTTTCCCAATGAAAGGGAAAAACTTGAGGTTTTACAGGAAATTAATTGGGCTTTATAGGAAAAACTTAGGTGTTTACAGAAAAATCATTTTATCTTTTTAATTTCCTATATTTTTTCATTTTTTAGAATTATTTATACAAGAAAAACATTTTATCTTTTTCATTTCCTTTCTCTCCTCTTTTAAAATTAATTTTAGTTTTTTTTTCTCTAGTAATAAAGGAAAAACTTGGATTTTTCCCCTGAATTACCGGAATTTTTATTTTACAATGAATTGAGTTATGAGGAACAAATTTAGGGTTTCATCTCAGCAGTTGAAAAATTTAAATTCTTGTAATAATTAAGTTTTTTTTAAAAACAAAAAGAAATTAATAAAAGAAATAAGTGACTGAAAGAGTGTACAATATTGGATTAACGACATCTGAGTAAAATGAGAATAATTTTTAACGATAGCACCTAAAATGAAAATAGTTTTTGACTGTGGTGCGTAAAAATGAAAATTTTAGTTTTCGGTCCACAAAATGAAAACTTGTGAACTTTTAGTGATCAATTGTGTAGTTTAACCATTTTAAAATGGGAAAAAGAACACGTTTTGACACTGCCAAACACCATCTATCATCACATGTATTTCAACGAACTGCTACCAATTTTTAATATTCAAATTTCAATAATCAGATAGAGAAGAAAGAAAAAACTTTTCCGCTTTGCTCGTCAATTCCGTGATAGATCTGGGACACTGCAATTTGGTTTAGAGAGGGAAAACTTTATGCAAAATTCAAATTTCTTGATTTTCTTTCATTCTGGGCACAAAGTTAATAACTGACAAAAGGGCGTTGATCGTATTTCATGGAGAATTCGAATAACCCTGATGGGGAAGACTCAAGAAATCAGACAATACCTTCCACTTCTTCAACATCCTCCTCCAATGATTACCGTTTGTTTGATCGTCAAGGTTCTCTTCACCAGTTTCTAGGTGGTGGTAAAGGTAAAAAAAGCGATTTTTTTTAGACAATAAAAGACCCATCTTTTATTTTATTCATCCGTTTTCACCTGTATCTTTTTCCCTTTTAGTCAATTGGCAATTCTTGGGGTTCGTTGATATTTTATGACAATTGAAATATTACTCGACAAATTTTTTTGGGTTACTTCCGTTTTGGTAATATCTCATTATTTATAGTAGTTGTGCATAGTGCCTAGGCAAAATGATATGCAACTCTCACAATCTGATTAGGTTTTTTTTTCCCTCTTTATTACTTGTTTATTTTGTTTTGGTTGTCTATATCTATATGCGTTCCAATAAATAGCCAATCGCATATCTGGGATAAACTATTTGCTTGAAGTTGGTTTGAAAAGATAGAAGTTATGATGCCAAGGAGGAAATTTGTTGATTGGTGCCTTGAAATTCATACATGCAAATCTTGATTATGCACTGAATTCTTGCTTACGACCTTTATTTCACTCTACTTATCTACTTGATTTGTGGATTGAAATATATAGAAGCCGAAATGAGTTTTCCCTGGTGGGGTACATTCTTGGAATCCAAATTTCCTTCTATCTCTGCTCATTTAATATTTATCTTGAATCTTTAGTTATTCTGTTTTCTGTGTGAAAGTTTTTGGCTTCTAACAGTTCTCCAGCAACTCTCTTTCAATATAATTACTATTACTAATTAGTGTGATGTTGGGGAAATTCTGTTGTGTAGTATGATATTATTTCTGTAAGATTATCTTGATGTTTTGTCACCCTTATAATTCTAGTGCATTATTTTATGTTATATATGAACTAATTTTGCTTCTCATGTTTCTAGCGGCTGATATACTCTTGTGGAAGCGGTGGAGTGTTTCTCTTGGTGTCATTGTTGTTGCTTCTGTTGCTTGGTTCATATTTGAGTGGTCTGGATTACCATTCTTATCTATTTGTTCAGATGTCTTGCTGATATTAATTATAGTTTTGTTTGTCCATTCCAACTATGCTTCTTACAGAGATAGGTATTACCAACATTTCCTTTTTATGTGTTGTTTTCCTTTTGAATACTGAAGCAGTTTTGACAATGATGTCGGTTTATTATTTAAGCAGACAACCACAATCATTACCAGAGCTTGAATTGTCAGAGGAAATGGTTAATAATGCTGCAGCATCGTTTCGTGTTAAAATCAATAACGTGCTTCTTATGGCTCATGATATAACTCTTGGCAAAGATTTTCGGCTTTTTTTCAAGGTCAGTTAGATCAGTTGTATTTAAACTAAATGTTCTGTGCTGCAACATACACAGGCACAAACAGATAGAGAATCAATGTTAAAATAGAATTGTATATCTTATTGGTGGAATTATGATTAAGTTGATATGTGATTTTTTTACTATTATTACTAAAAGTAGTCATTAGAATGAAGGGTGTGGGAAGTAAGAGTAGTGGTTTTGCTCATTCTGTTTACCTTCCAGTTAACTCCCCGGACTCCTATTTTCGGGGGCAAAAATCTCTTAATTCTAGGGATTTTGGAGTTGAGTATTTCCCGCATTTTAATAAATAAATCAATTAAGAACATGTAGTCTTCATTTCCCTCTGTTGTCTTCTCCCAAACAAAGGTTGATCAAGGGAATTTTCCAACTTAAAATCTTACTTCATACTTGAAAACCCTGTTTTGCTCTTCCAGCAAGCACTCTTCTATTCATTCTGACCTTTTTTGTTTATTGCCAAGATGTCGTGTTAATAGTTTGCTTCAGGCCTCTATTTTTTTCATGTCATATGGAGCTTCATGGTGTTTGTCTAATGTCCTGGGTTCTACCCCACTTTTGCAATCTCACCAGATCTGTTCTGCCAGATTCTGCCGTTCGTTTATTGGGGCAGCGGCTGGGAAGGCTGTTGCTTTTCGAAATTTTCTAACTTGTAGTTGATTTGGCAGGTTGTGACTTGTCTGTGGCTCTTGTCTGCCATTGGTAGCTATTGCTCTTTTGTCACGCTTGCCTATATCGGTAATCATGTTAATCTGTCAACTGAATGCATGTTCATTTTTGTTTTAATTCATGGATATGATTAATTATTGTCATTATTATTTTTACTTTGATTGATATAATGTTAAATGCAACTATCTTAGTTGTTTAGCCACAATCTCATTTGGTTTATTTCTGGTAAACAACTATGAATTTGTTTCATTAAAGATTCTTGTCACAAGCTCTCTAGGATCTAGCTTCCTTGAACTCATGGGATCTTTAGCATATCTGTGCCTTTTTTTGCCAATCAATTGCCAAATGCAGGCATTTTGCTAATGAACTTTCTTTGCTTATTTACTTATTTAAATATAATGTATTTGTCACTTGTGATGGCAGGAACCATCTTATCGGTTACTCTTCCTGCCTTCTACAGCAAATACGAAGAGCATGTGAATAAATACTGTGGAATGATCCAGCGAAAGTTTTCCCAGCAGTACAAGATAGTAGATGATAGTGTGACGAACAGAATACCCCGTAGTTTTTCAAAAGATAAAGACACCTAAATCTCACTGTTTACGTAGAGGTTGAGTAAACATGCTTTACTCTTTTCACTACTGATGCAAAGTTGTCTAGTTGCAACGTCTGCTCAATGCTTCCACATTAGAGTGGAAAGGAAGAAAGATGGTTAAGGGATTTCTGCAGACATGACATTCCTGGAGTTTTCTTAAGACTCATTTCTTGATATCGATTCTTGAAGAACCTCTATGGTCTGCTTGGACCTTCTGTATTTGTCGGGTTTGTAGAATTAGTTAGTAGTAGTGTTGTTGAGCCAATTTATCAATAACAGCTGGTAATATGACTGCCTTCCTTCATGAGAGAACAGCACATTGGTTGATGCTTTATGGATGTATTACACTTGATAAATTCGAAAGCATGCAACTGCCTGCTTTGTTTATGCCTTTCAGTTCCTTGGTTTTCCATGCATCACACTTATCATAATGATTTGGAAATCCTGAGATGTCGTACGACTTGTAAAAAATTGTCAAGGTTGGTTACGGTGCTAGGCCTCCTCAAGTATTACCTGGTAGCTTAATGTCCCTCTAAAAATGCTGCTAAATCTTCATTCTGGTTTATTGAGCTAATGAGTAGTAAGCATTATGCATATTATCCACAAATGAAGATACAGAGGTGGTAAAAATGTGATGAAAATCAAAGAAACTTGAATTTATATGAGCATTTCACCTGTTTTCTGTTTATAACTTTGCAATCGAAAAACAGGTAGTAGCAAAGACATCAGCACATTCAAGTCGAGACATATATTAAAGTGCTTTATGTGTTCCATTTTTACCGCAGATTTTTAGGATTTATAAAAGTTTATTAGAGGTAATTGTACTTTCAAAACAACTGTTGAAACCATAGCAGGTAGACAGCATGAACATTGAAGCATGGATGCCTCAAATTTGCCAAATACTGTGGATCCTAGCAAACCAACTGAATGCAATTCTCTCATAGTTAAATTCAATACACACTTTTGAAGTTTCTGAATCCTTGAGGATGAAGGCAGGACAAGCTAATTCTGGCTGCTTTGATGCATTGAAGCTTGGAGCAACTCCTTTGCCTTGTTCAACCAAACATTATACAGTTGATCCGAGAACAAAACAAAGTGTACCTGTGAATTTCAAGGGAGGACCAACAATTTTCTAATGAAAAAAAAAAAAGGATTGAAAAGGATGTTTAAGCAAGACTCAAATTAACAACAATATTATCTACATGGAAGATGGGTTTTATTGAATTTCAACTTACAAGCCTATCAGTTCATCTATCATCTGGACAAGGATGTTTAGGATTATCGATCTATCAATCAACAATCTTGGCCTGCAAGATTCTGAAGCCAAAAAGGGGAAAAAAAAATTACCTCTTTAATGCCATCTGCAAAGTTTTTGACAGTAGATAAAGCAATTGTTGCAGCTTCTTCAAAAGGATACCTGAAAAATTTTCAGAAAGGTAAATAAGACATTAAATACCAACTGATCACATCATTCAACATCCATACTCATAACAAGGTTTCATTATTTAGATGAATATACATGTGTATATGTGTGTGATTTTGTAGAAGAGAATGATCATATTCTCCTATGCATGAACATTGAAGAATACACTGAAAAATTGCAGATACTAGTCCATATGATTGATTCATTGAGAAGCATGCAACAAAGATACACACAAGTTATTCAAATATCACCAGTATCCTAATCCTAAAGCATTTCTTACCCATATACACCACAAGATATGGCAGTAAAAGCAATGTACTCAATGTAGTTCTCTTTAGCCACACTCAAGCGGTTTCTGCAACCAATTTGGTAATATTCAAGAGAATATAAATGATAAAAAGTAAGCCATTAATATATAAGAATCATCTTGTATATTGATGGCATACTTGTATGCACTTGTCAAGGAGGCTTTGGGGCTTTATCAGAATCATAAATAGGTCCAACAGTGTGAATTACATGAGATGCAGGCAGTTTAAAACCTCTGCAAAACACGTTAATATGTTAATATATTGAATATGTGTATATATAAAACTAGAAAGAAGGATAACTTACGAAGTAATCCTTGCTTCTCCAGTGGGACAACGAGCATCAGGTTCAACTTCTGGGATTTCAAAGCATGCTTCAACCAGTTCTGGTCCAGCTGCTCTATGTATAGCTGGTATCATTGTATGAAAATTCAGTAGGGAGAAGGCCAAGTGTAACTTATGTTGGTCATAGTTAAATAAACTGTGATGATGGTCATTAAGTCGGATTTCGACTTTATTTAATTAAACCGAATGAACCAATCCTTCGTTCTCCCTATGTTTATTGTATATTTATTATATCTCAATCAGCCCCAGCACCTCCAAGCATTCTTTCATTAGCTGGATTTACCTGTACAAGCTTATATATCATCACAAGCCACAAGTAGTATCAATAATACATAAATTCCCTAAAACTTGAATTCTTCTAATTCAATTGTTTAGTTCAAGTTTCAAGCATAGTACATACACTTATATGTATCAATAATATCTACTTGATGAGAATGAGATAATTAAGAAACGATATATATACACACCACACTTTCTTCTTTAATGGATTCTACAAAGTTCAATATAATTTCAAAGGATATAAATTGGGGCACCTTTGCCCCATGATCTCACTAATCACTACCAATACCCCCCACCCCAAAACGTATATATTTGCCATTAAATTATGAGGGGAAAAAAACCCTCTGTTGCATAATAAAAAATTTGAAGAAAAATTAATGACCCACAATAGCATCAGAGGAGCCACTAAGGAATCAGAGAGTGATGTCACCCTTCTGGATTTTAAGTACAGTGGTTTCGGACAACTTGAAGATATTACCAATTTCTTCTCCTTCTCGTTTCCGATGCCATCCTTGAAAATCCAACAATCTATAAAAAAAAACTCATTTTAACTATCTATTTATTTTTCGAACTTGATTTTTTTTTCTTTTTTAAATCAGTCAAAATGAATGAAAAAAATTTACTTTAATTCTTTTAACTTTGTTCACGTGAGATACATATGAATTTTCACATGTATACCATATGTTTGCTAATTTTTTCATCTATATTTTGTTGAATGGAGAAAAAATAGAAATTCAAAGATTAAAAGGACCAAAATAAATTGAGGATTAAAATAATTTTTTTTTAAGTTACAAAGTCAAAAAAAAAATGAGTATAAAATTTTATTCAAATTTGACTCGAATAAAAATATTAAAACTCGAGTCTGAATCGTTTAAATGAATTTTTTATATTATTTTTTAAAAATATAATACACCAAAAATACTAAAAATATTAAAATAAATATTTTTCAGTAAATTGAAAATAAATTTTAAAAATATTTATATTTAAATAATACTATCTGTAACTTAACAAGCAAATGCCTCTAAAATAATAACAAAATTAATAATAAAATAAGAATTATACAATATCCAAATAATAACAACAAAATAATAATAACATAACAATGAAATGGTAACAAAATTGTAAAAAAAATAATAAAATAATAACTTTTTTATTTTTTATTTTTTGTTAATTCAGATTGAGCTCGAATAAAATTTTTTTTATCTGAAGTCCGATCTAATTTTTAAACTGTCCTTATTTTTTTTTTATTATCTAAATCTAATTTTGAATTTATATATTTTTTAAATACTCTTACTTTTCAAACATACCTAACTTAACTCATCCACGATTCTAGAAAAAAGATGATTTGAGCTTTAAAATATACTTTCTTACGAGACAACTGAGACACCCACTCGCAACCTTAATCTTTTGAAAGGAAAAAGTAGAAGTAACGATTTTTCGGCCTTCTAGAAATCTAATTGTACCAATTATCATACAAGTTCAAAAAAAAAAAAAAAAAAAATCCCATTAAATTGATTTGGATTTATATTAAGAATTGAATAAATCCTAAATAATTTAAAACTTTGACTATATAAATTAAAATCTAAATAATTAAATTGAATTTATTATGTAATATTATACCGAATCATCTCATGGAGTCAACTACTAATTCAAAGTTACCATATTAGTTTATTGGCATTTTGTGACATTAGTATAATGATTTTGTCATTATCTTTTGTAAATTTTTCAAAATAAAAATGTTAAACCTGGAGAATGGTTGGTTTAGATTAATTTTTTTATATTATTTTTTAAAAAAATATAATACATCAAAAATATTAAAAACATTAAAATAAATAGTTTTAATAAATTGAAAATAAATTTAAAAAAGTATTTATATTTAAATAATACGTGTAACTTAACAAACAAATTCCTTTAAAATAGTAATAAAATTAATAATAAAATAAAAAATTATATAATATCTAAACAATAACAATAAAATAATAGTAACATAATAATGAAATGATAGTAAAACTGTAAAAAAAACAACAAAAAAAGTAGCAAAACAATAAAAAAATAATAGATTTTTTTTTATCTTTTTGATAATTTAAGTCTAGCTCGAACAAATTTTTTTTACCTGAGACACTCAACTCATTGACGAGTCTAGAGAGTAATATGATTTGAACTTTAAGATATACTTTCTTATGAAACCCACTAACAACCTTAATAAGGAAAAGTAGCGACCTTCTAGAAATCTAATTGTACCAATTATCATACAAGTTCAACAACCAAAAACAACAATTCCCATTAAATTGATTCGGATTTATATTAAGAATTGTCCCATTAAATTGATTTGGATTTATATTAAGAATTGAATAAATTTTAAATATATTTTTTAATATATTGGTGAGATTACATAGTAATATCTGTTCATATTTTTTTAAGTTTTTGACAACGCACACACATATTACACATACAAGAGTACGAACTCAAATCTCATAGGATGAACATCATCCTTTTTTTCACTGAAACCACTCGTTGGATTCATAAATCATAAATATTTTAAAACCAATAAAATAGTTTGACTATATAAATTAAAATCTAAATAATTATATAGAATTTATTATGTAATATTATACCGAAGTCAACTACTGATTCAAAGTTACCATATTATTTTATTGTCATTTTGAATAATATACTTTCTTATCCCTTTGACAATGCATACACACCTTGCACATATAGGCGCTTGAACCCGGGACTCCTAAGATGAACATCATCCTCTTTTCCATTGGAGCCACTTGTTTATTAACATTTTGTGACATTAGTATAATGATTTTGTCATTATGTTTGTAATTTTTTCTAACACAAAACATTGATTAAATAAAATTTTATGGTTGAATAATTATTTTTTTTTTGGTGAATTACAAACAATGATTAGCGAGACTTGAATCCAGGTTCCACTAGAAACGGTGAACACTCTTGACAATCAAGCCAATACATGAGATTCATTGAATAATTATCTTTTTATGTTTGTTTTTAATAGTTTTTGCATGAATAAATAAAAACTGACTCATTAATTACTTAAGGTTTAACATAGGGATAAATTATGATTGGGGAAGACAACTTACATTAGTAGGTTTAACAGGTTTTGTGATTTTTCTGGTCATAAAATTAATGCTCTGAAAACTAACATCTTTTTTTCTCAAGGGGTTGAAGCTGATATGATTGACTCGATTAGTTCTCTCTTTGGTTTTCAAAAAGTTGATAATTTTGGTCACTACCTTGGGGTTCCCCTATTCCACCAAAGGGTGACAAACAATATTCTCCATTTTGTGGTAGAGAAAGTTCGTGGTACAAAGTTGGGAAGTCAGAAAGCTCTCTTTTTCTGGTCGCATTACTTTGGCTCAGTCGGTTCTTTTGACCATCCCTAGCTACTTCATGCAATCCATGACGGTGCCTAGGAAAATTATTGATGAAATTGAAAGTTTGGTTAAAAGGTTTATTTGGGGCTCTTCAAATGAGAAGAAGAAAATGTCTCTAGTAGGATGGAATTCCATTTGCCAGCCAAAAGAGTATGGGGGCTCGGTTTTAGGAAGCTTCGGGTTCAGAATATTTCTTTTCTTCTAAAGCTAGGATTCAATATTGTGACTAATACTGAAGCCTTATGGGTTCGTGTGCTTTGGTCAAAATATCAATTCAAGGAGCATGTGCCTGATTGTATTTCCCGATACAGAAGTTCTTTTTTTATGGAAGGCCCTTTCTAAGATTTGGCCTCTTCTTTGTGAAAACCTGCACTAGTTTGTGGGCAACGGTACTAGCATCCGGTGTTGGAAGGAAAATTGGATTCCAAGTGTTGGGCCTTTGAGTCACATTATTCCCGCTACTAGTAATATTGATTTAAATTGTTCTCTCAATGAGATGGTCACTGAAGATGGGTCATGGAATTTGGACTTATTTTGAGTTTGGGTTTTGGAGGATGTGATTCAGTTCATCAAAGGCATTCCTCCCCCACACCTGTCTGGAGGATTGGACAAAATCTCTTGGAGCCATACCTCGTTTGGTGCTTTTTCAGTCAAGTCTGCTTATAGGATTATTAAGGAGGATGTTTGGAACCCAAAGGATGAGAAATGGAAGATTATTTGGAAAATCTCGAGCCCCTAACGAGTTCGTACTTTTATTTGGACAGTTCTTCAAGGAAGACTCCTTAGTAATGTTGAAAGGGTTCGAGGAGATTTAGCGGTCGATTTGTCTTGCCATATTTATTGCCATTACTCTGAAGACAGCTTGCACATATTAAGAGATTGCACCTTCGCTAAGGAAGTCTGGGCACAAGTCCTTCCAGGTAATCATTTTTTGAATTTCTTTTATACTAATTTACAGGATTGGCTTCTTCTTAATGTGTAGCATCATAAAAAGATTCAAGAAGAAGGAACCAATTGGGCGTGCCTTTTTGGATTGCTCATTTGGCGTCTTTGGAAGAATCGCAACAATTTTATTTTTCAAGGAAAATCTTGGACCTCGAGAGAAATGATTCAGGTCTCCAACAGTTGGGTGACTCAATACTTCTCCTCAGTTCACAAGCCACAGTTTGAGGTCCCTGATGTGTCTTTTGGTAATCAGTTCGACAAAGAGCGGTTGATTCTCAACATTGATGGAGTGGTCCAACTTGATCCTGGCTACGCTGTTGCTGGTGAAGCCGTTCGGGATAAGTATGGGAGATGGGTGGTTGGCTACCATCGCCACCTTGGGAAATGCTCTATTTTCGATGCTGAATTATGGGGCATCTTGGAAGGGCTCAGGATAATGCAACGTAGAGGTCATGATCAAGTCACCATTCAATCGGATAGCTTGGAGGTTATTAATGCTATTCTTGGAGCTTCTCCTTATGTTTCCAATTCAGCCTTGATTTGACGAATTTAGAGTATCTTAGTTTAGGAGAATCAATGGTCTCTGCAATATATCCCGAGAGATTTCAACCAAGTTGCGGATTGTTTGGCTAAACAAGCCTTTCTCAGAAATAATGACTTGCAAGTGTTCGAAGTCCCTAATACAGAGGCTCGAGCTATGTTGGAATTAGACAAAGCTAGGAATATTCCTCCTTTTCAGTTTACTTGCATGTAATTAGATTCGGTTAATTTCTTTTATCACCAAAAAAAAAAATTGAGCAATTTATTTGAAGGACTATTATGTTGTCTATCAAGCCTAATTAGAGACATATTGATATAATTATAGCATACTTATTTTTAACCATTTTTAGATAATCCCAATATTTTCTCCCAGTTTTGCATAATTTTAACTCTAATTCAATTTTTTTGGTCTAGATTTATTTATTTAAAAATTAAATCACATATCTATCATATATTAATATAAGTATGATATCTGTAAACGTGGTCAATGGATATATTATTTTCATCATATATTAATATAACATTTAGGGATAATCATAATATTTGCCCTATCTCATTGTTGAAATCTTTGCCAACTTTAGTGTATATATATATGATATCTTTACCATCATTACCTACTTGCTGAATAATCTATTTATCAACGAAATTCAAAATTATATCACAGTGTAAAAATAATATATTTAGGTATTGTAATTTTTTTGGACTTAGTATTGAATTGATTTGTGACACTTAAATTTATGTGATGGCTAAATTTTGGCTCAGTTTTACCTCTTTCAATGCTTTTCTATCCTTGGAAACCAAGTACAAGTTGCAATCCTAGAAGAACCATGTAAACACCTATAAATATCGTACTTTAGAGGGTTAAAGGGAGAGCAATTTTGGAGACTTTCTAGTTTTTGATAGTTTACTTCATTTTCTAGTTTTGTAGTTGCTTAGACTTTAGGTTCTTTTATTTATTTTCAAGAGTGATTGTGTTGAAGATTTGCTCATGCTTTCAATCAACTCGTGATTGTTTTGATTATGTTCTTATTTGAATCACTATGAACCAATACTTCTAAGTGATGAAGATCTTGTAAGTTAATGGATAAGTAATTGAAATAGGCAAAAGATGAGTTTAGATGGTGACTAGATTAATTAATCAATTTATTCTTTATGATTAATCTAGGTGACAAATAGGTTAAGGAATATATAGGGGAAAGTGCGATGAGATTTTGGCTTAACTTAGCAATCTAAATGAATAGTTACCCGACTCACAAAGACATAACAAATGCGAGACCACCTATAAGATATATACAAACTTAGATAGTGGGAGATTAATAATAGTGACAGTTGACGGTTTAGTTAATTTTTACACGATATACACCAACTTAAGAATTCTGTAAACACTTACAAGCTATACAACAATCCAAGATACCTACACCTTGATGACTATTTTATCTTCTAAAAAAAGCCTTAAATCCATTGATAACCAAAATAGATTATTAATTTCCATTAACTGAAGATTACTTCACCTTTATATCTTTGTAAAATTTCATTAACAATTACTTTCTATTTACTTTTATCGAGTTAGGTTTTTTAGATTTGATTTAATAATTAGTTATTAATTACTTTCTTCACCCTTTCTTTTGAATTGTTTAATCTTAGTTAGTTTTAGATTTAATAATTAGTTATTTTAATTAATTAAGTTGTATTAGTTATTTTTATTCGATTTGATTGAAATCTCATGGGTTTGATTTTTGGAATACTTTTCTTAACAAAATTATTTCCTTGTAATTTATTACTTAAAAACGGTCTCATATACTTGTGAGTAGTTGGAGAAATTGGTAACAATTTTTAGGTTTAAAAGTATTCATCATATTTTGTTATTATTTCCATCATCACTTTTCTCACAAAAGGGAGGTATGGCTCGGAACATGCTCTTAGTACTATTTTCAAAATGAAAATGATTTTCGTATATGTTGGCACTAATTTAGTTCAAGGAATGTGTATATTCCACAGTGTATTCTAAAAATTCAAGCCACTTATTGTAAGGTTGTCACATTGTAAACCCATTGTCTAGATTGACAAAGGAGAAACTGTTGTTGATTGTTTCTCACGATGAGTATTGAAAAGTTCTCTTGTTTGCTTTTGCACTAGTAGAGTAATAGACAAAGGATGCTTAGTATTTATTTTGAAGCATTTGCTGTTATATTTGGCTCATGACATTGAGGGATTGTGTTTGATATTTGATTGAGCTACAATGATTTTGGTTGCATGGGTGCAATATTTGAAGAATGATTTGGTTAAACTATGGGTGTGTCATATCTTTTGTATTCGATAAGGAGTGCCATAATAAAGAACTACAACAACAACGTATAAATACACAAGCATACGATTAGTTTCATAAATTCAAATTTGTTGAGTGCAATTTGCTTTTTTGGGATTGGAAATGCATTATGTAGAACATGGTATGAATAGATTCATAATAGATTCCACCACTGGGTAAACCTTATCAAAGAAGTGGATGAAAGAGAACAAGAATTTATTGGAAGCCTTTGGCTGGAGTAGTGGGTGCAATTGCACGATGAAAGCTAATAGTATAGGCATATGACAACCAACCTTGTAGAGGGTATAAATCGGGTGTTGAATTCCACTAGTCATTTTCTTGTTATGGTAGTAGTTGAAAGAAACTATTGTAAATTTAGTGCACTTTGGTACATTCAACAAAACAAAATGGTTGATATGATGGCAACCAAACGCAACTTATATGAGATTGTTATAAAGAGACTTGTTAATGATCATTGTGTTTTTGAATATTGGTCCGTCATATTTATACACGTCAAATTAAGCTCTTTAGACACATAAAGAGATTATTCTCAAGTATTTTATGATGTTTTTATTACTTTTCTTTAATTATTAAATTTCATGTTCAATGTTAGTTTTTATGGCATTTTTATACTTTTTGGAATAAAATGGCAAGTTTATGCCATTACGGTTTAACGCTTGAACTAAGCTTGATTCAAGGAGGTTGTTGAGGTGAAAATGAGAAGAGTAGCTTCCCTTGAGGCCAATGTACGAGACCAATGACTTGGCGTTCGAACACTAATACCTTGGCATCCCGACACCAATACCTTCACCACCAATCGAGGAGTTAGACTTCACCAAATTGCACTTTTGAGTGGCTTGTCTTTAAAGTCACGACATCAAGAGGGTGATGTCGCAATGCCAGCCTATGTGGTTGTGACTCCTAGCTATCAAGGTCACAACATCGAGAATAGTCGCCAAAGTTGAGGAAGTCATATCGCCTAAGGACAATGTTTGACAACAGAGCGTTAATGTTGCGACATTAAAACTTCCAATCACCCAAAGAATTAGACTATTGAGGGTGTCACAACTCCGAAGGTTTGGTGTTGTGACACTAGTGCTTGATGATAGAAAAAACAGAAGGACAATTTTAATCCAGCCAAGCTTAAGGCAAATATTAAAAGAGGACATAATTGTCAGTTGTAGGTCAAATTGTGTTAAACTATGGAAGTCACTTTATGACACTTTTTAAAATTGAGTTCGTACTCAAACCTTATTCTTTGTCCTAAAATTTTTTAAATTACATTTTGAATTGGACGTTGGGCCATAGACATTGAAGGTTAGGAAGAAACATATCGGTGGTCTTGAAAATTATGGTACGTGAGAGAAAAATGAAGAAACAATTTAATATAGTGAGTATAGAGTCTTGCTTTGCTAAAGTGTTCAAATGAAAAATGTTGAGTGAATAAAAGAAAGGCGAGGCTTAAAATCATAGTGAGTGGTTAAAGATAATAGAACGAGTAAAAACATTGTGAGTGAAAAGTGTAACCTAGTTGTGAAATACACTTAAAAGCTAAATCTTCTTTAAGCTTAAAACAATCCCTTTTTGGTTCATAGTGTATTAGTCTCGCTAGTTCTCTGTACTCATGAATATCCGATTGAATCTTCTTATATTTTGGAGAAATAAAGAAAATGAGAGAAGGAGAAATAGGTGGTGAGAATAATGGTTGTCTTTAGGGATCACTAGGAAACAATGTCTTATGTTACACCTTTTCTAGTGCTTGAATTGTTTTGATGTTGTCTTTTCTTTGAAATCAAATTGCCCTATAGCCTTAGAACATTACAAGCCTAGAAACCCTATGTGACTTTGAAATTTTTGTATATAATTCTTGACTTGCATATTTGTATGAGAAGTGGATGACTTGAATTCTCTCTTGTGTATACACATTACATCTACATAGGTTATTTTGATAGAATAACATGAATAATGGTGTTTTTGCATGATTGCCTCTATTTCTATTATCTCTGTAATTTTTTAAACTAATCTAATTTACTTTAAGAGTTGTAAATTCTCTATGCATCATTCTTAAGTTGTATGTTAGAAGAGTATTTTATTTGGTACATACTTGTTAATCATTCCTCATATTTCAACATTGTTCAGAATCTGTCTAGTTGCATGTTTAGTATTTTGAGTGTTTGCTTGAGGATAAACAACGACTTAAGTGTGGGAGAGTTTGATCTTCTGTATTTATATGTGTCAAATTAAGCTCTTTAGAAATTTAATAAGCTTATTCTCAGATATTTTATGATTTTTTCTTTAATTATTAAATTTCAAGTTTAATATTAGTTTTTATGGCATTTTTATACTTTTTGGAATAAAATAGCTAGTTTATGTCATATCGCTTGAGGACAATCTTGTGACACCAAAAGGCCAATGTTACGACATTGAAATTTTCAAGCACTCAAAAAAGTTGACTAATGAGGGCGTCACAACACCAAAGCTTGAATGTTGCTACATTAGTGCCTGATGAGGGAAAAATCTAAAAGGCAAATTTCAATGTAGCCAAAATTAAGTGGGCAAAATTTTCAATTGTAGGTGAAATTGTGTCAGAATATATAAGTCATTTTATGACATATTTTACAGGGCAATCATTATATTCTTAAAACTATACTCTTTTAAGTTAGCTTTTGAGAAAATTCCTTCTAATTTTTTTGTACACTTTGCCTTCCTTAGCAAAAAGTACAATGACATTGTATTATTTGCAATATTTTATTATTTCGATAGAATTAGAGTATTTTCTCCATCCAATTTTGCAAATTAATGATCGGGCTTTGGATAAACGAAGATTCAACACATTATCCATCGATTTTATTATTTCAATAAATTCAAGGGTTTCATTGATTTTACTAAGTATTTCTCAACCTTTTCTATTTTAAGTTATATTCTTGTTTAATCTAACAAGAAAATCATTGGGTTTTGTGAATTGATAATAGGTAGGAACTAATTTTGCTTGTGGTTGATTAATTAAAGTTTTCATTGGTTGATTTAAGGTTTAGGGATTACATTGTAAAATTTGGATTTAATCAAATGAAATTGAAAACTTAGAATTGATGATTCTAAGGGATTATCTAGATAAGTGAGACTAGGAGGAGATCTTATTGAGCGTTAATTTGATTAGCCCGATTTAATTTAGTGAAGTCTAAAGATAAACTGGATAAATTTATTAATTAGGTAAAATGGTGATTGAGAGGTAAAATTGAACCAATTAGAAAAATTAGACATTCTAGCACCCTAAATTGATAATTAACTGTTAACATGGCTATTAATCAACCACCCTGTTTGATTTATTATTAATTTTTTAAGAATCATTCTATTGTTTTTTAGTCCTTTTAATTCGTTTAGTATAATTTACCACTTTTCATGATTTGTCGTACTATGCTACTTAGTACTTAACTAGTTAGACTTCCTACTTCTATGCGTAATTAGTGTTGATCAATCTTGTCATTCGGACTCCTTTGGCTTCAATCCTCTGAATAATTAGTATTTCGTTGTAAAAATTTCTATATTAAAACTGACTTGTCACACTTGCAGTTTAAGCTGCATTATTATCTTTACATTTTTTGTGCTAATTTCTTTGCACACTATGGTGTGGTCAAATATTTTCTAAACATCTCACATTTTGGTTTGAGGAGACTAAACCCTAAATATGGAGGTACCACTTGGTTCTTATAGGGTGGATCTTGAAGCAAACTAATGCGATAGTGGGAATTTTGAGATAAAGAGATACCCATGTTTGCACAACTATGATGTAGAAGGTGTGGCTGATTGGTTGCCGACTAATGTTTTTCCAAGTCCAAAACACTTAGGACCTCAAATGGTTGACCTCAATAAACCAGAATACAAATAGAGATGGATGAACAAGAGGAAGACCATTGGAAAAGGTGTGGTTGATGTTGAAATGAAGGTCATGACAAGCACAAATGTAATAACTATACTATTTGAATTTGGGGTTTCATGTAACACCCTACACCTGATTCGGTTGTTGGATTCAAATGTGTGATGTTATATTATGTTGGCGAAACAAGTCGGGCCAATTCACTACTGTTAGATCACTGGTACTACCCATGGCGTAGCGAAAAATTAAATCCGACGATCACATCCAGGGATCCATATGTGAGGAACGAATCAGGATGAAAAGGGTATGAACGATTACCTTCAATCGTCTAAAAACTGACTGTTGTGAAACGAATCGCTTAGTTGTATGTCGATTCCGAGCAACTATGAAAAGTTTCGGCCTTTACGTAATCCACCCAGTGTGACAACGAACTGTAAAACTCTCTAAACTTTTCTGAGAGAATATTGTATAACAACGGCTGCTAGACCCTATACATAATTCTGATATAAAACCTTAACACAATTCGAGATATTCTTTCCCTTTATTTAATATCTAATATTAAAAACGAAATTATCTCTTTGGAGAAACATATGGAAAATTATTAAAACATTATATCATTTCCAAAAGGATATTAACTTCCATGTTTTAATATTTGACCAAAATTATTATAGTTATTTATCTTAATCATTTCGGTAAACCATATACAATTAATATTAAACTTTTATATGAATCAAATTCATATATCAATATTAACTATGTTCACTATTCGTGTACAACAAGTTTGTACACATAATGTGTTTAATATTTAACTGTCAAATTAAGTTAATTCAATAATTAATTTAAGTCATGTGATAGCTAAACATAAGACCAATTGTGTTTGGATTATATTCGTTTCAATCATAGGGTGTGACCTTGTAGGTTATTGTAACGTTAATAGTAATACTTGAACGATTCTAATATTACAAGAAATGAGTGATATCTAGCAATGTATCGTTTCTACCTAAGTTACAAGAAGTCATGATTCGACATAACCTCTCTGTGATTAATCCTTCATATATCAAATCCTTTTGTCCTTTATATCTAGGATGGACACGAGTCATGGAATAGTCACACTTGCATAGTGAATCTAATGTTTCTTGATATCTTGAGTAGACTATGATAAACAAATAAATATGATATCTCATATGAACTTATTCAAGCATGGCCATACATTTTTAGTCTCACTTAATGAAGTGACCTAAGATATTGCTCCCATTATGTAAGAGGGAAAAATCCAACATAGATTGTGGTATATCCAATATCAATCTTTATACACTCCAGCAAAATAGGTTATTAGCGGCATTTTTAGCGAAGTTTGGACAGAAAACGCCGCAAAAGGTAAAGTAATGGCGGCGCTTTTACATAAATGCCGCAAAAGGTAAAGCAATAGCGGCGTTTTTACATAAACGCCACAAAAGGTAAAGCAATAGTGGCGTTTGTAGGAAAAACGCTGCTAAAGGTCAAAGCATTAGCGGCGTTTACGAGAAAACGCTGCTAAAGGTCAGAGCATTAGCGGTGTTTATGAGAAAATGTCGCTAAAAGTTAGAGCATTAGCAGCGTTTATGAGAAAACGCCGCTAAAGGTAAGAGAACGCCGCTAAAGGTAAGAGCATTAGCGGCGTTTTTCCATAAACATCGCTAATTTATTTACATTTTATATATCTTAAATTAAATTAGGATAAATACCAAAATTATACATGAACTATGGTTTAATGTGCAGTATACATAAACATTGATTTTGTACATTTTTATACATGAAAATTTGATTTGATTTTATTCTTGTAAATTATTAACACAATTATTGTTATAACATGATTTTATGTTTATATATTGCATACATAAATAATTATATTTATCCAATATAAAAATAAATTGATTTATTTATTTTTTTAAATGTGTATGATTACATCAAAATTAAAGTTTCATGTATACATGTGAACCATAATTAGAAATTCACGTGTAGAATTACACCAATTTAAAGTTCATGTATATATAATTGCACATTAAATCAATATTATAATAGAATTTTGCTATATATTACTAGTTACTATAATATTTTTGGCTTAAATTTATATCTATTTATATTTTTCATTTTAAATTTATTTTTTCAATTAAAAATTTTATAATACTGTAAAAACGAATTAGAGTCATTCTTATGCATCTAAAAAGTGTTAGATGTTTTGAAATAAATAAATCATTCATTTTATACACTTCTTTCGCAAATATTATTATTATTTTTTGTTCCAAATAAAATTCAAGTCATGAAAATTAGAACTCGCAAATTAATACTTAAATTATATAATTTTTTTCACGTTGGTACTTAAATTTCTGTTTTTGTTAATAATGATACTTAAAGTATACTCCATTATTCAAAAACCTCAAAATATAAGATCCGTTAAAAATTTTTAGTCAATTACAACGTCCACGTCATATAAACTTAAAATTATATTTTATATTATTTCATTTTCATTATTCTTTTACTCCATTTTTTGTACTTCTTTTTCATTAGTTACATATAGATATTTTAACTGCTAGGATTTGATTTTTTCACCTTAGATTTATAAATTTAACAAATTATTATTCTCAACTTTTCAACATTTCTAGCCCAACCAAATTATTATTTTCTACAATTTACAGTCTACATCTATAACTTACAATATACAATATACAATATATATACAAAAAGAACAAACATGCAAAATCTCTTGAATTGATGAAAATGATTACGAGTATTGACTATTTTTCCATTTTCTCATCGAAATTTTTTATTATTATAATTTATAATTAAGAGTTCTAGTTCCACTGAAAGTATTTTATTAAGACAATTTATTTGATAATAATAAAAAAAGTTAATTTTTATTTAAATTTTATATTAAATTAATTTATGCTCTGAACTATAATTTAAACGTATTTTTTCCCTTTTGATTTGCCTTATTATTTACTTGTTTAATTAATTTTTGCTTTGGTCATAGTTTATAACTATGAGAGAAACAGAGTATATTAATTATCCAAACATGAATAATAAGGCGATTATTATTTGATTAGTGGGCATCCTGCTGCAATCTTATGAGAGAAATAGAAAAGTATACTCATAAAGAATGACTTTCATAGATTACAACTTAAAATTTTTGTCATACATCTAAAAATGGTTAGAAGTAGTGTAGTAAATTAATCAATTACTTTTATTGGTTATATACATTATACATGTATTACGTAAAAAAATATACTTCCCCAAAAAATATTCAAACCCCTAATTCTAACTCTATTCCAATTTTATCTGTAAGGGCGAATTCCAACACCGCTACTTTTGTTGCGATGATTTGATATTTCAAACAATAACTTAATTGGAGAAATCCCTTCCTCAATATGCAATTTGACTTCTCTCATAAGTCTCATTCTGTCTATGAATAATTTGGATGGAACAATTTTGGAGTGCATTAGAAACTTGAGTTCTTCTCTCTCAATAGTTGATCTAGGGAATAATAATTTTCATGATCAAATATCAGAAAATTTTGCTAAAGGTTGCATGTTGAAAAGTTTTAACATCAACAACAATGATTAATTTAACTCTTAAATAGATCTATTTTTTATAATTAATATTACATTACAAGTTAAAATATATTTCAATTTTTAAAATTTATTTAAAAATTTGATATAAAAATAACATTAGCGGCGTTTATAAGAAAATGCCGCTAAAGATTAAGCAATAATGACGTTTATGGGAAAAACACCGTAAAACGTAAAACAGTAACAATGTTTATGAAAAAAACGTCACTAAAAGTATTACAATAACCACGTTTTTACTTAAACGCCGCTAATTTTATTAATTTTTATTAAAATGACGCTATTTTTCCTTGACCGAATTAAACAAAAAAAAAAACCCAACCCTCTGTCCCTAAATCCCAAATTTCTTTAATCCCTGCTTCTTTTTCATATCTCAAAACCCCAAATTCTAGATTTCTAATCCCTAAATCTTTCTCCCCTCTTTATATCCCGTTTCTCTCCTCTCTGGTTTAGTGCATTGTGCTATATTCTTCTTCAGCTTTATCATCTCCATCAACTGATGCATACTCTTTCGACCTCCCTTTCAGAACAAGGTATTCTTTTTTTTTTGTTTACTCATTAACTGACTCACACTCTTTCCGGTATCTACATCTTTTAATTATAAAATGTTCCAATGTTTTGCCATTTTTTTGTATTATGATTGCTGCATTGAGTTGTTTCACCTGCCTGAGAATTGGGTATGCTTCAGCTGCAAGATGAATTTATAATGGCTGCCCTTCATTGCTAACCACGCCATCCTCCATAAGCTTTTTTTCTTAAGTTTTTTTAGGTTAAAATTTACTTCAAGTCCCTGTAATTTTTGTACATTTAGAAGTTTGTCTCTTTATTTTTATTTTAAGGTATTTAATCTCTTTATTTTAAATTTTAAAAATACTAATTTAATTGTTAATATATTTAAATTCATAAAATTAAAAATAAAAAAAATAAATTTCAAATCTACAAATAGTACATGGAATTAAAATAGTTTTTTAACTTTTTTTTATATTGGTGATGGATGGAATATTTTCTGTTTAGGAATTAAAAAAAAATCTTACAAATTAAAAGTTACTTAACTTCAATAGTTCATTGTATATAAATTCAATTTAATAATTGAAGGAGAAAATGTGTGTCGAAACGTTTATTTTTCAGAAAAATAAACAGGTCTCGAACAAAATAAAAAAAATGGGTATTTCAAATGATCGAAAAAATAGGAGTCGTCACCAATATTTTTATATGGTGTGATTGGATCACCACAAAACGTTTAAAATCCGTTTTGAAACATATTTCGGTCTTCGAAATCCAGAAAACAGGTTCGGGAGTCGGTTATGCATGAGGAATGATTAGCACCCTCATACGCCCAAAATTGGTACCACATTGATTATTTTCGGGTCTTGGTTTGTTAAAAGTTTGAAAACTACAGGAAAACTTAAAATACGATCTTTGTCTTTGGAAAACTTTGCATTTTATAAAAAAAAAAATCCGATTTGAGGAAAATCGTCCGTGTGTTTTGAATTTTTAGGAGAACTGGAAGTCGTGTCCAACACGTTAGGGCACTATGTTCTCGGACTTTCGAAGCTGAAGGACATTTTGAAAGACTTTTAAAGAGGATATTTGATTGAGTGAATTATACGAAAATAACACCCAGCACGTTAGGACATGGTTTTTTTAGGTTTTCACACGAAAGGATATTGCCTCGTTTTGTTTTAAAATTATTTGTATAAATATATATATTTTTTGAAAACTCGAAATTTCGTGTTGAGTTTAAAATATGATCACCGGACACATGACTTAAAAAGATTTGAAGAAAGAATGTCCGTTTGTTTCGAATTTAGTGGAGAATTGGAGTCGTGACCAACACGTTAGGGCACGACGTTCTCGGAATCTCGAAATTAAAAGGCATTTAAAAAGTTTGAAAGAGGATATTCGATTCGTGTAAATTATACGAAAAATCACACCCAGCACGTTAGGGCATGGTTTTTCGAGGTTTCCACACGAAAAGGACATTGCCTTGATTTTAAAGGTTTATTTGTATGAAAAAGTAGTTTTGAAAATGAACATGTGAATTAAGCATAAATGAACGATTAATAACGGATATTAAATAACACGAAAAGAAAATAGTTAAGCAGATAATTACATACACGAAAATCAAAAAATAAGAGAATACAAAATATGAAAGAATAATAATTAAAAAACTAAATATAAATATAAAAGAGAAAGAAACAGCAAAATAAACGGAGTCAAAAATGAGATTTTTGAATGCCCAAGGGTAAAATGGTAATTTTTGACACTTTGGAGGCAAAATGGTAATTTTAGACACTTCGAGGGCAAAATCGTAATTTTTGGATGTTGGGGTAAAATGGTGATTTTTGGAAAGTTCGGGGTCAAAAATATATTTTTTGGACATTCAAGGGTAAGTTGGTAATTTTGGAAAGTTTGGAGTAAAAAAAAGTGATTTTATGGACATCCGAGGCTAAATGTAATTTTTGGAAAGTTCGAGGTCAAAAATGAAAATTTTTTGGGCATATGGGGTAAAATAGTAATTTTTGGAAGTTTGGGGCAAAAATGTGATTTTTGAAAAGTACAAGGTTAAAATGTAATTTTTAGAAGTTCGAGGGTCAAAATACAAATTTTGGAAGTTTGAGGGGTCAAAATGTAATTTTTGGAAGTTTAGGGGTCAAAATATGATTTTTGAAAAGTTTAAGGGTTTAAATATAATTTTTAGAAAGTACAGGGTAAAATATGATTGTTGGATGGTTTAGGACTTTTTGGGCAATAAAACCAAAAAGGTGGGACACGTGGTAGCCTCTTATGCATTTTGAACTCAAAGGAATAATTTGAAAATCATTTAAAATTCTTGGGCCAATTTATAATAAAACAAAACTTGATTTAAGGACAAAATTGAAAAAAAAAAAGGAAGGACCAATTGCAAAATAAACCAAAAATGGGACACGTGACAGCTTCTCATGCTTCCAGAGAGTTTAAGGACTAAATCGAAACACAATTAAAATTGTTGGGCAAATTTGAAATAAATAAAAAATATAAAAGAAGACCTGATTGTGAAAATCAAAAATGCGGAAGGACCAAAGGCATAAATAGGCCATTAAGCAAAAACACGCGGATCTTTGTTGGAGCGAGTCGGGTCACGGATCGAGTCATGGGTCGTGTTCAAAACGGTACCGTTTTGGGTACTTTGGCTCCTCCCCTAAGCGACGCCGTTTTTAAAACCACTTTTTCATTTCGTTTTTTCAAAAAATTTCTTCTTTCCTCTCTTCTCTCTCTCTCTCTCTCCCTTTCTCATGTCCCTCCATGGTTCCCCCGTTGGTTTGCCGTCCGTCGGTCACCACGTGCCATCGATCAATGCTGCCCACGATGGCGCTAATGTAAAAAACGTTCCTTTTTTTTATTTTTTACTGAAACAAGTAGATTTGAGTTTGGATCTAACTAGATCGAAGACGGTTGAGTCTATGAGGTGGCATCATGATGAATTAACCGATGATGGATTATTAAGGCATCCCGTAGATTCTTTAGCTTGGAAATCATTTGACAATAAATTTCCAAGCTTTGCAAGCGATCCTCGAAATGTGAGTCTTGGGCTAGCATCTGATGGATTTAATCCATTTAAACTCATGAGTACTTCGTACAGTACTTGACTTGTAGTGCTTGTTCCTTACAATTTGCCTCCGTGGATTTGCATGAAGCAATTTTCTTTTATCTTATCTATTATTATCCCTGGAGAGAAAGGTCCCGAGAATGATATTGACATTTATATGCAGCC
The DNA here is from genome assembly GCA_039519145.1 of Kokia cookei. NCBI lineage: Eukaryota > Viridiplantae > Streptophyta > Magnoliopsida > Malvales > Malvaceae > Kokia > Kokia cookei. The sequence continues at coordinate 7,358,369 of CM076907.1, read as the reverse complement.
ACTTATTGAAGAGTTGAAACAGTTATGGACGAGTGTTGAAACATATGATGTCTTCAGAAAGGAGAACTTTTATTTACGTGCAGCTCTGTTGTGGACTATTAATGATTTCTCGGCTTATGCCAATTTATCTGGTTGGAGTACCAAAGGACGTCATGCTTGTCCTTGTTGTGCAGCGCAAACATGTTCGAAGTGGTTATATAATGGGAAGAAGTTCTCTTATTTGGGGCATCATCGGTGGTTAGATGGAAATCATAGATTTAGATTTCAGAAGACTGAATTTGATGGTACTAAGAGTTCAGAGAAGCTACTGAGTAGATCATTAGATCTAAAATCTTGTTCATGTTGAAAGATATAGATTTCAGTTATGGGAAGATGAATCAACCATCCAACAAGCAAAGAAACAGAAGACCGAGGGAGGCGTATGTTGGCGATGCTAACCAGGAGAGTGATGATGAATTTGATGAAGAGGATGATCCTAATGAGGCAGAGTTGTGGAAAAAAAGAAGAATTTTTTTTGATTTGCCTTATTGGGAGCATCATATTTTGCGACATAATCTTGATGTCATGCATATTGAAAAGAATGTTTGCAAGAACATAATCAAAACAATTCTCAATGTCGATAGAAAATCGAAAGACAATCTTAAGAGTCGACTTGATCTAGCTGACATAGGAATTCGACATGATCTTCATCTCCAATTACTTCCGAATGGAAAATGTCAGTTGTCGTCTTCTATTTTTACAATGTCAAAGAAAGAAAAATGAATTGTTCTGCACGATGTTGAAGGATATAAAGGTCCTAGATGCGTATGCATCAAATATATCTCGATGTGTGAGTCTTAAAGATCGAAGACTATATTACTTAAAATCACATGATTATCATATCTTGATGCAAAATTTACTGTCAGTTGTTTTGCGGTGTTGTATGTCAAAAAGGGTGACGTCTTGTATAATTTAACTATCCAATATAATGAAAGTTATTTGTGGCAAAGTTTTGGATGTTGAAGAACTTGAGAAAGTATTATGCAACTTGGAGAAGATCTTTCCACCTTCGTTCTTTACTATTATGGTGCACTTGTTAATTTGTAACAACCTTTTTTCAGTGGTGTCGAAAACAGTGATTTCGGGACCACAAACCCGATGAGAAAATTTTTGTGATGAATGTTTAAATTAAATAAGTAAAGAATAATTTTATATAAAATTTTGAATTGAAGAATTTTAATTATTGAATTAAAAGTTAGTATAAGTGATTTGGTTCAAAAGTCATGTGATTTTAGAAAATAAGGTATTGAGACCTTGTTTTTAAAATTAAGGGCCATAAATATTTTTATTAAATATTCACAGAGTTTTATTATATGTAAATTGAATTTTGGTACAGTAAATTTGATGATTAATTGCTTAATTAAGGAAAAAGGAGTAAATTGTAAAAGAGGTAAAAGTTAATTGCTATTGATAAAAAATAAAAGGGACCAAAATGGTAATTACACCATGGTAAAAAAGTCCAAGGGTGGAGGATATGATTACCTTCCACTAACTTTTGAACTATTTTTTTATTTAGTCCTAAGTAGTTTAAGTTTAAAGTGAAATAAAGTTTATTTAGTTAGAATTTAAAATAATTGAAGGACTAGTAGTGTAATTGAACCCTCCTTAAATGACCTAATAATAAAAATGATGTAGAAATCTTTAGATTTTGGTAAATTGCTATTAAATCCAATTAAATGAGGATTTACTAATTAGTCTATTTTCTGTATGATCGGGAATGGTGATTTCGAGGTCACAACTTCAGTATGACAGACCGTAAATATTAATTATTTAATATTTATGAGGTCATTAGTATTGTATTAAAATTTGGTTATGAAATTTAATCGTTTAGATAGTTAATTAAATGAAAAAGGATTAAATCGTAAAAGGTGCAAAAATTGAATTTTCTCTAATTAAAAGTATTAGGTGTCAATTGGAAGTTTATTTAAAGCACCTAAATGATAATTAAACCATCTACTATGTATATGAATGGTTTTAGCTTTTTAAATGACCAATTTCATGTAAATTAAAAAGGGTTAAAAGGGTAATTATGCATGTTAAGTGATTTAATTAAGACAAAAGTTAAATTTTTATCATTCTTCTTCTTTTCTTCTTCCTTTAAAGCCGAACCCTAAGAAGCCATGGATGAAAACTTCGGTTGGCTTTGGTTCTTCATTTGGGTGAGTAGATTTCGTCCATTTTTAGTAATTTTTATGTTTTTGAGTTCGTTTTAGCTTAATCTAACTAACCCAAAGACTAATTTGTGATTTTGATAATTGTTATAAAATTTTCCATTGATGAATAAGCTTGTTCTTGAAAGTTTATGGAAGATTTATAAGCTTGGTTGTTAGATTTGATGGTTTTGTAAAGTAATTTTTAGAAATATTTATGTTAAAGGACTAAAATGTTAAAGGTATAAATTTGTAAGGACTTGGGGTGAAATATTGCAAAAAGTGGGCTGTATTGAAATGGTATGATGTTCGACTGTACTTGATTTTATTTAAAAATGATTAATTTGCAAGTTTTGAGCTAAAGGACTAAATTGAATAAAAGTGAAAAGTTAAGGGTAATTTTGTAAAAAATACCAAAAGGCTTTTTTGCATAAAATGATTAAAAATTCATTTTGATTTAAATAATTGTATGAAATTATTGTAGTAGATCAAGATCGTATCACCAATCGTGGAAAAAGGAAAATTACGAATTAGAACTTGAAGTTCACTTTAATTGTAATTTCATCTGGTAAGTTCGTAACATGAAAATTTCATTTAAATAGTACATTATTGTATTCTTTATAATTGTTGCAGAACAAATTATGGTACGTGAAATTGAAAAAGATGAAAAAGAAATGAATGAAAGAGATATTAGACTTTAAGCCGGTTGAAATCGACGTGATAACTGAGGTATCACATGTGTTACGAATCCTCGACAGCTCGTGTGAGCAGCATCGTGAGTCAGGAAATGAGTAAAGAATCCAAGAATGGATTACAAGCCCTACGATGGCTGAGATTTATGCATAAATGTATATTCTCGACAACTCGTGTGAGCATTATCGTTAGGGAACAGTTATATGCACAAATATCGTATCGATGATTGAGGTACCGCATGTGTTGCGAGTTTTCGATAGCTTGTGTGAGCAGCATCGTGAGTCGAAAAGAGATATGAATCTTAGGATGAATTATAGGCCCTGCGATGGTTGGGACTTATGCATAAGTGCATACACTTGACAACTAGTGTGAGCAGCATCGTTAGGAGATAGTTATATAGATAAACATCGTACCGATGGCTGGAGTACCGCATATGTTATGAGTCCTCGACGGCTCGTGTGAGCAGCATCGAATACTGGTAACAGAAATGATACAGAAAGGGAATTTGAAATGCTAAAATGCCTCGAGGAAGCATTGAGTGATTCCAGCTCGGTTGAGTTATAACTGCTTTATGCATATGTTGGTAACTCCTTTAGACTTTTCGAACTTACTAAGCTATAAAGCTTACTAGAGATGTTATTGTTGTTTTGTAGTTTGTTTGCTACTTGAAGATCGGATCACCTCGAAGAAATCACACTATCTCGGGAGCCCATTCGGTAGTATTTACATCACTTGATTATATGACATGTACTAGGATGATGTTACCCTTGAAATGCTTGATTTTAGATTGTTGGTTTCTTTGTTTAACTAAACTTACATGCTTGCTTGATGTTCTAATTAAGTAAATGTGTTTAGTAATGAGTTGACAAGTGAATTTAAGAATCCTTGTGTTGACTGATTGAATTTTGTGTTATATGATGAAATGAGTATTGTCATGTATAGGTTTTGCAAGATGAGAATTTGAATAAGAGTCTTGTATTGAATGATGATTGATAAACTTGTGGACTTGTGTGATTAAATGAATTCTGCATACTTGTTTCGGTAGAACCCCTGCATGTATCGATAGAAGTAGAGGGCAGGAGAGAGGTTATTCACTGACTTGAGTTGTATCAGTAGTTGCATAATAAGTACCGGTAAAAGCATGATTTATTTCGGTAGAAGCTTCACTTGTATTGGTAAAACTGTCATAGGTATCGATAGAAGTTTCACTGTTTCCTGCATTGTTTACTGACTTGACAACTACCGATACTTGTCCAACAAGTATCAATAGAAGTCTCCCAGAATTGTGGAAATAACATTTTTACCGTCATTGAGTTGATAAACAAAGTAAGAATGATGGATTATAAATGTATATATTTACTAAATCAAGAATGATGTTGAAATAAGATTTGAATAGGTAACGATTTGAGGCAAGAATGCATGTGACCTCGAAACCCTAACCGACGATGGTGTTGGGTTTGGGTACTATACAATGATAGTAAGAATGACTGATATAACTTGGATGATATTGTGATATTATGTTGATATGGAATATAGATGTCATAATATGTGATATGAATATTAAATCCTTCTTGCGATGTAATGATAAGTATGTTTGGGTTATAGTTTAGTTAGCTAGTGGTGAAGGTTGTGTGTTTGAGACACAGAGCCATGCGATCCCTAATGGAAAACATACGTACGTGATTCCTATGTTCTTGCATAATTTAATTTGATTTTTGATTGATGGAAAGGTAGTAAATGAATGTGTAAGAATAATGTATTTTGTATTCTGAGTTGCAATTTTGTAATTAAATAAATTGTGATTTATTTGTATGTATAAAAAAAAGAGACTCAAAAAGTTCTGTAAAACTTGAGACCCTAGACCGAAGATAATTATAATTTTTGGGTGTTACATAATTCATCTCCCTCATGAAGCAAAACTTGGTGGACCGGTTTTCTATCGGTGGATGTATCCTATAGAGAGGTGCTAATTAATTTGCAAAGTTTTGATTCATTCATTAATATACCTTTAGTTACAACTTTTGATAATGTTGTATATCATGTTTAGGTTCCTATGCAAATTGAAGTCTTATTGTCTTCATAAGCATTACCCAGAAGGATCAATTGCTGAAGGTTACTTAGCAGAAGAGTGTCTGACTTTCTGCTCTTAATATTTAGAAGATATTGAAACAAAACTGAATAGACCAAGTAGAAATGCTGGGCTCAATAATGATCATAGCTTAGTTGAAACTTATCTATTTCGAAGTTATGGACAATCAATCAAGAAAGTTGAAATTGCACACTTAAATGATATATCTTGGGTACAAGCACATCGATATGTTCTTTTTCACAACGATTCAATTGAACCATTACGCAAGTAAGTTTTAGAGTTTGATAAATATTCATCCTTTTCATTTTTTTTATTTTTCGCTAACCAATTTATTCACTTTTTAACATAGTGAGTATAAACAATTCTTGAGATCTCGTTCACGCTCCCGAAGATTACAACATCAAGAGATTCATAAGTTATTCACAGAATCTTTTCATGAATGGTTAGGACAGACGGTATGCAAATGAAGCTTTCAATGACAAATAATAATGTTTTCGTATAACATTATAATTAATCAATTTACTTTTAATTCGATAAGTTTGGACTGGAAAGGACGTCAGTGAAGAAGTTAAATGACTTTCCTAAGGTCCGAATAGAGTAGTAAAAAGATATAATGCTTTACTAATTAATGGATTCAGGTTTCATACAAATTCTCGTGAAAGATTAATGAGGACTCAAAATTGTGGAATAATTGTTAATTCTTCAATTACAAGTTATGCTAGTTCTAAGGACAATAATCCTGTTGAGGGAAATGTGTGGAATATTACGGACTTCTAACGGACATTGTTGAGTTGGATTACTATGGCAAATGGAATGTTGTTTTATTTCGATGTGATTGGGCTGATGTTAATACTGCTCGCGGAATTAAAAAAGATTAATTTGGTTTTACAATGGTGAACTTCTCTCGATTAATTCACACTAGGCAACAATTGATGGACGAGCCTATGTATTTTCTTCTCAAGTCAAACAAGTTTTTTACTCGAGAGATCCAACTGATGAGGGTTGGTACAACACCCCTAGAGACTTGTTTGACATGGGCAATGAGAGTAGAGATGACATGGATGAAAGATCAGAAACTTTGCCTTTACCAGAACAAAACTTAAATGAAACTATCTTTGGTACCAGTACACAACTTCAATGGGTTCGTTAGGATGTGATGAAGATATTTACGAATCATAATGTAGTAAGATTTTACGTTTTTTAATAATATCCACTACTTGATCTTGTTAAATATATCCATTACTATTATTGTTGTAATTAGTTACTAATATTTCAAGTATTTTATGTGTATTGCAGATAATATGCCTTGAAAAAAATTCCGAGATCTAACTATTACTCAAAATCATCCAAATTTGGAAGAAACAATAGTGGTCAATAGACTGCTATTGGATCTTCGAATGTTCTGAATACAATTGCCAAATCTGTAAAAAATCATGGTAATGTTAACTTTAATTTACATGCATGTTCACTTTTATTTTTTATTTTTCTTTCAAAATCTAATATTATCTTATACAATTTTTTTAGCTAAAAATTCTGAGAGGTGTAGAACTCGAGGACGTACCTTATTAAAGGATTTATACAGTCTAAATCCTAAGGAACGTGTCAAAGTATCTGCAAATAGTCATGGTCAGCCTGTTGGATCAGAAGCTCGACTTTGGGAGGATACTTGGGCATTGTAGCATGAAATATCAATCTGTTGCCAATCAATTATGAGTCATGGCATCATATGTCTGATAGTAACAAAAATCAAGCTCTCGATAATATTAAGGTAATAATGTGAATGTAATTTATAATACTTTGGTTTAATTTTAATTTATATTTACTTTCTAAACTTGTGTTATTTGCAGGAGAGTTTTGTTTCAGAGGTCTCGGACGACTATGTGAAGAAAGCATTAGGAAAGAAATGGAGAGACCATAAGAGTACTTTAAAGAATGATTATTTTAAGAAAAATATAAGCCTCGAAGAGAAATTACAAAATGTCCCACCGGGAAAGCTGAGGTAACAACGAGAAGAACAAGTTAGATTTTGGAGTTCAAAGAAAGGAGAGGTATTATGTACTACTAAGCTCTTATATTCTTTTGGTTCATAGTATTTATTATATACGTAATAATAATTTCATAATGTAGTATCGTGAGCATGTTGGAACTACATGTAGGCAAAAACAAAAATTCACGCACACAGCTGGATCGAGAAGTTTTGCTTGTGTAGCTAATGATGAGGTATTTTGAATTTATTAATTGTGTCAAATATTAATTACTTTCTACTAATTAATATTTTTCCTACTATAATGTAGGAATTGTCATCAAGTCAAAAAGTTAGACGCCTTCAGCTTTTTGACATTTCACATAGAAAGAAAGATGGATCTACTATGACTTCTGAAGTTGCAGAAACCATGGTAAATTTAATAAAATTTGAATTATTTTAAATATATATCATGTTTAATTATAATAGTTTAATTTGTCGTTCGTAATGCAAATAATGCCAAGTTATGTTGCATTTGTTTGATTATATATTTCGTTTCTAACTCCTTAATTGACTTATTAGGATAAATTAAAGGATAAGAAGTTGGAGTATGAAGCGATGGCTTCAAGTGATAGTTTGGTTAATCTAGAAGACATTGATAACTGATTTATTACTGAAGTTTTGGGTGCTGAAAGGTATGGTCGAGTTCAATTTCAAGGATCTTTTGTTAGCCCATCCCAATATTTTGGATCCAGCTCATAGAGATACATGCCTTTGGGGACTCAAGATCAAGCTGAAGTTCAGAGGTTAAGAGATCAAGTGACTAGCACAGTTGAGCAAATTGCTCAACTTAATGCGGAGGCAGCAACGAGAGAAGTTGACGCTCAAAGAAAATATGATGAACTTCAACTACAACTTAAAGCAAAGGAAGCAGAGTCTCAAAGGAAGTATGACGAACTGCAACTACAGCTTCAAAATATGATGAAAATGTTTCAGCAGAATCAACCGCAAAATCCGCCATCTTAGACTTTTGTTTTTTCTTATTGTGAGAATAATATATACAATACTACTTTTGAATATATTTTTAATTTATTTATTAATTTAATCATATACATATTTCTTTCGTAAAAGTATCATTTAGATTTGAATTGGTTGGATTTGAATTTACAGGAAAAAATATTGAAAATTCAGGTTCTATATGAATTAAAATGAGCTGGTAAAATCTGTTACTATTAGCGGCATTTGTAGAAAAATACCGTTAAAGACCATGTTCTTTAGCGGTGTTTGTGGTAAAAGTGTCGCTAAACACTATGTTCTTTAGCGGCTTTACCGACGTTTGTGGGAAAAGAGTCAATAAAAACCCTGTTCTTTAGCGGCGTTTGTGGGAAAAGCGCCACTAAAGACCATGTTCTTTACCGGCATTTGAGTGAAAAGCGCCGCTAAAGATCATGGTCTTTAGCGGCGTTTGTGGGAAAAGCATCGCTAAAGATCATGTTCTTTAGTGGCGTTTGTGGGAAAAGCGCCGCTAAAAACTATGTTCTTTAACGGCGTTTGTTAGAAAAGCGCCGCTAAAGACCATGTTATTTAGCGACATTTTTTGTAAAGTGCCGCTAAAGACCATGTTCTATAGCAGTGTTTTTCCGTGTAAATGCCGCTCTTTTTGGGGGCGTTATCTTTAGCGACGCTTTTTGAGGCGCATTTAGCGACGCTTACCAAAAAAACACCGCTTAAAACCTATTTTCCTGTAGTGATAGAACAACCAATTACGATAGACAAAGACTGTATCAAAATATACGACTCAAGATGTTGGGAAAATGTTGATATCAAGTCTGAGGATCAAATACATAGTAATAAGTATAGTAATGTTGTGACTATTACATAAATATGTTGTTCTCTAACACACATACTCATGTATTGATTTTCACATCCCATGTCAACGACAACACTTTGTTATCAATAAACTACAGGTTAGTCTTAATGCATTATTGTTATCTAAGCCCACAACAATACTCGACGAAAGACCTTTTAAGAATAATCATATTATTCTCAAGATATTATTATAAAACAGTTTATTTATATACACAAAAAAGAAACTGAAATAATAATTGAAATGTCTTATATTAATAAACGAGATAAAATAAGTATGTTATTAGAATCATCTTATGATTGATCTTGGGGCATACTATCATATCATTTTAAGCATGATTATCAATCATATAAAAAATAAGCATCCATTTCAATCATAATCTTACATTTTTGGAGTGAAACCATCTAACTCATCGTGATGAGATGATACTAAGTTAATTTAAGAATTAGAACTCATATATAAACTTTATTATAAATTTTCCATGATGTGTCTCAAGATAGAGAGTTTCTTGTCTCGAGACATATTTCAATTTATTTTAATTATTTTTGCTTCAAAGTTTGACTGTCTCAAAACTTTAAAATTTGTGTTCCGAGCAGGTTCGATCTTGAGAGTTGTTTGAGAATGTAATCGTCTAGTGCCCAGGATTGAAAAGGGCCCAAAATAAAATATTTGTTTAACTTTTAATGTGGAAAAAAATGATTTCAGACTAAAATAAATAAATTAAATGTTTAAAGCTATAAAATTTTCATCATAAATACTTTTTTACCCACGAGATAAAAAATTTTCAACTTTTATAGTATACATTATATATATTAAAAAAAACCCAATTTATTATTTCATGTATGACCCAAAAATATAAAAAACAGAACTAATCTTGACACATGATCTCATATGTCTCTAGAATGGGTTTATTATATTATTATATATCAAATATTACTTTCAAATGTAATTTCGATATGAAATATTAAAATTTGATTTATATTTATATTTAAATAGCATTTTACTAATACCGCAGCCTCTGGAGACTAACTAAGTCAAAACAAGTTGTAGGGATAATTATTATATTTATTTAAATCTATATATTTATAAAGACGCAAGGAATGAGCATGAGCAAACGCAACATTACATCAAAGTTTTTGAAGCAAATACACAAAATGGATGCAAAAATGCTTTTTCACATGAATGCTGCAGATCATGAAATTAGCTATGCTAATAATTCATCTGTGCAGGTCTCCTTCCGTCTTTCTTTCATCTGTAATTTTAATATTCATCAGTTCTGTTCTTTTTCTTTTTCCTTTTATTTTCAACAACTTCATCTTCTTCCTTATGTTAAATATTATTTCAGAAAGAAGTCATATTGAAAATACGGCCAATTATTGAAGAATCTATCACAGATGCATTCAAGAAGATTGTTCCAATTTGTATGAAGGTGGCAGACTTGGGTTGCTCTTCAGGTCCTAACACCTTCGTGGCTATATGGCACATTATTGACACCGTCCAAGGGATATGTCAACAAGAGCAGTTGAAGTTGCCCGAGTTTGAAGTGCTTCTAAATGATCTTCCAGAGAATGACTTCAATTTTGTGTTTCAGTCAGTTCCCGGATTCTATGAGAGGCTTAAGAAAGAGAAAGGAGATATGTTGCAGGAAAGGTGTTTCATAAGAGGAGTTGCAGGTTCTTTCTATCACAGACTCTTTCCAACCAAAAGTTTGCACTTTGTGCATTCTTCCTATGGGATTCATTGGCTCTCAAAGGTCAATCATTGAACCAGAAACATAGATACCTGTTTTGGGTGTTATACCATATTTCAATTGTTGGAATATATGTGATTAGGTCCCTGTTGGACTGGAGGACAACAAGGGGAGCATATACATGGCAAGATCAAGCCCTCCCAGTGTTTTCAAATCTTATGCAGACCAATTTCAGAAAGACTTCACAAATTTTCTAAGCTTGCGCTCCGAAGAAATAATGCCCCAAGGCTGTATGGTGCTAACCTGTGTTGGTAGGAAAAATCCAAATCCCTCGAAAGAAGATTATGGTTGGGGGCTGCTATCTAAATCCCTTCTAGACTTGGTTGCAGAGGTTAGATCTTGATTTATTTCCTTATATTTCCTGTCAACTCTTTCTATTATTGAAGCTATAAAAACAACGAAAACAAATTATCCCTTCAACTTGTCTAAAAGTACTTAATTGATACATAATTTTTTGAACTTAGGTACCTGAACTTATATTTTCTCACCTAATTTAATACCTCTGTACTAACAACTTTAAGTGACTTTGATAGTGAATCTAATGGTGAGATGTGACATGAACCTAAATGAAAAAAAATACATAATAATTTATTTGATCCTTTAACTTTACAAAATAAATTATCAATCTATCAATACTTTTCAGTAAGTTTCCCTAATTTGCTAACAAATCTTCTTTACTTTTTAAGTTTGATTGATTAATCTCTTAAAAAAATAAAATTCTGACTTTACTTATGATAAATTAGGATTTTTATGCAAGATTAAGTTTTTATTTATGAAATGATTTTGAGATATTGATTTTGTATGATATTACTAATATTTTGATTAAATACTTATATTTTCTTAGAAAATATGAATACAAATCTTTGAAGAAATTAAGATAAATTGTATGTATGTATAATCTTATATTTCTTAAAAATATATTCAACATTAACATTTTTATTTAAAAATTAGAGTTTAAAATTGTTTTTAAATTTGACCCACAGTTAAATATTCTGACTTTGACCTGACCCTATATATAAACAAATTGAGGAGCAATATAAATATTATCTCTCTCCATATATATTAATTAATTGTAGGGAGTAGTAAAAGAAGCAGATGTGGATTCATTCAACCTTCCTCACTACTCACCTTGCAAAGAGGAAATAGGTGAGATTGTTGAGAGAGAAGGATCGTTTGATATCAAGAGGCTCCAAGTTTTTGAAGCCAACAGCTCTCCTGGATTAAGTAGACAAGAGCAGCTCCATAACCAAGACTTGGATTTCAACGTTTATCTGGAAATGGGGAAGAAGACTGCAAATGCTTTGAGAGCTGTTTCAGAGGCCGTTCTTTGCAGTCATTTTGGAGATGCTATAATGGACAAACTATTCACAAGGGTTGCAACTCATATAGCTGATGATCTTAGTAATTCAAAGGGTCATAAGGTGGTCACCATTGTGGTTTCATTGACAAAGAAACGGAATTAATTTAAAAAAAAAATGAATATATTGAATTCTCTTTTAAGGATATGACTGTTTTCCTCAAAATGGTTTCTAGAAAATTATTTCTTCAGAATGACATACTTGTTAGAAATAATTACTACTGCAAAACGAAATTGATAACACTGATCGGTAAAAAATAATAAAATATGTAGAACAAAAATTGATCGTGCCGTGGAAGAACCACTATCTTAGAAGCGATAAATCGTCTTGATTGGTGTAATCCTCGAAATTGGACGTTGCCCCTTGAGGTTAATACGATCCTTCAGAATTTTTTACACCCAAAAATCTAAAGTTGATATCGGTAGTTCTTCTCTTCTTGGAACAAATTCAAAAGGGAAAAAGTATTTCCGTTGAATGGGACAAGCTTTGTAAATAGAGAGGAGAGAAAAGCTAGACAGAAAAACTAAATGTTTTCGATGTATATTGCAAATGAGAAATCTCTCTCTATTTATAGGCTTGAGGTTGAGGCTAAACATGTCCAAAAAACAACCTAATTTGTGACATTAAATTCATTGTCTCCAATCAATATTTAATAGGCTGCAAAATATGAAATAATTTATTCAATTTAAAATCAATCAGAATAATTTATTCAATTTAAAATCAATCAGAATAATTTTAGGGATTGACAGCCTTAATATTATGGAAAGATCCAAGCATCAACCTATAAATACTGTCATTATTTGTTTCTTTGCATTTCTAACATCCCCACAAATGCACAAGAATTTTTATTGAAAATCAAGAAGAAGTCTATTGAAAATTTGATAAGAGTAATAGCAAAGTCAACCGCTTAAGGATTAGTGAATGTATTTGGAACTAATACACAGTGAAACGAGAGATTCTTCTCTTAAATAAGTGAATAAATCTGGAACTTGTTTAAGATAAGATTAAATTCATGACACACGACAAACTCCATTCATCCACCAAAATCCGCGATAAATCAACAATATGGCCAATATTTCTCAAGATGCTGGTAGTGCTCTAGAGAGCAACCCAACGTCCCCCATAGAAGGTGGCTAATCCTTCACACTTACGTAGGTGACTTCATCAAATTTATCTCAACATAGAGCACCCTGATCAGGGATATGAAATCATTAAAAGCTTTTCAATAAGCTCATCATCTCATAAAAATTAAGGTGAATTTATCAAGTCCTTTGAAAGAACCACACAACCTTTGGGATATAAATTCATTAAGAATAAAAAACTCAACCTTTAAGTTCATCAAGTCCTTTAAAAAATTATTCATCCTTTAAAAAATTCGATGAATTCATCAAATCCTTCTCATTAGGATCACCCATACAATTTTGGGATATGAATTCATTAAGAGAAATTATTCATCCTTTCAAGTCAGTAAGCTCATCAAGTCCTTCTCACTAGGATCACCCAAAATTTGGGCTATGAATTCATTAAGAGTGTGAACTCAACCTTTTCATGTACATTATTCGCCGTAAGGATGGGTAGATATGTACATTATGAGTCTTTCCATAGCTTTGTTGACCCATGGAACTTAGTAAACTAAGTTGGGTATCCACTATGAATTCCTCAGCCAATGGGTTTAAGACTTATCCCTCTCGACGAATCTAGAACAAATTTTCGACTTAACCCTTGGTAAGTGGATAAACTAGGTTGCTTTCTTACCTCACATATTCAAATGAGAGTACTCTGTTCCTTATTAGATGTCTCACAGACTCATACCTTATATGCATGTGTCTTTTCTTTCATTATGTACTTGACTATGAGCTACGCAAATAGCTGCTTGTGAGTCACAAAATAAGTATACTGTAGGAGTCGATTTTCCCCATAAAAGAATTTCTGCAAGTAAATTCCTAAGCCACTCAACTTCTTGCCCAGCTAGGTCGAGAGCAATAAATTCTGACTCCATGGTGGAGCGGGAAATACATGTCAGCTTAGTAGGCCTCCATGAGTTGCTTCGCCTAAAGTAAATACATACCCATTAGTAGAGCTTACTTCATCATTGTCAGTTACCCAATTTGCATCACAATATCCCTTAAGGACTGCAGGGTATCTAACAAATTCTAATTTCCAATCAATAGTACCTTTAAGATACCTTAGTAAGCGACTAAGCACATCCTAATGCTCACTAATAGGATTATGGGTGTATCTACTTAGTCCACTCACGGCATAGGTAATATTGAGCCTAGTATAGTTCATTAATAACATTAGGCTTCCAATTATCTTAGCATATTCAGTTTGGGAAACACTATTTCCTTTATTCTTTACCAATTGAATGCTAGAGTCATAAGGAGTTTTAACAGGGGTTACGTCATAACTATTGAATTTCTTTAGCAATTTTTCAATGTAATGAGCTTGAATCAAAGAGAATCCCTTTTTTGTCTTTGTAACCTTAACCCCTAAGATTACATCTACCTCTCCCAAATTCGTCATGTTAATTTTGGTAGACAAGAAATTTTTGGTTTTATTAATGGCCTCTGTGTTGGTACTAAAAATCAACATGTTATCTACATATAAACTTATGATAACACAATCTGTACCAAACATCTTGGAATAAACACATGTATTAGTACAATTAACTATAAAACCAAAACTAAGAATAATTTTATGAAATTTCTTGTACCATTGTTTTGGAGCCTGCTTAAGACCGTAAAGAGACTTCTTGAGTCTACACACTTTGTCTTCCTTACTAAGAGCTACAAATCATGGAGGCTACTCCATGTAGATCTCTTCGTCCAGATCTCCATTCAAGAAAGTAGTCTTTACATCCATCTTATACACTTGCAATCTGTGAATAGAGGCTAAAGCAAACAGAGAATGAATAGTTGAAATTTTAGTCACAGGAGAGTAAGTATCAAAGAAATTAGTTCCATATTTATGAGTAAACCCTTATGGTTTAAGTTTCTTCCTAAAGACTCATTTATTACTGATTGGTCTAAATCTTGTAGGCAAGTCTACCAGTTCCCATGTGTGATTAGATTTAATGGATTCCAATTTGTCATTAATGTCATCCCTCCAAAAACTAACATTAATTGACCTTATAGTATAACAGCCCAATTTTTAGTGGTGTCGAAAATAGTGATTTCGGGATCACAACTCCGACGATTCGAGTCGTAAATTTATTTATTTGTACATTTATGACATCATTAATAACATATTAAAGTTTGATTACGAGATTTTAATGTTTAGATAGTTAATTGAGTAGAAAGGATTAAATTGTAAAAGGTGTAAAAGTAGAGTTGATTAATTAGAAGGACCAAATGAGAAAATTAAGCTAAAGTATTTTAGTAAGTGGATTATCATGACACATATTGATTATGAATGAGATTAATTAAGGTTAAATGGTGATTAATTAAGTTAATCATGAAAGTCTTAAAAATTACAAAATTACCATTAGGTATAAATATGAAATTTAAGTGAAAAAAAGAAGAAGAAAATTCACATTTTCTTCATTTCTCCATGGAAAGAACAAAGGAAATTAGGGTATTGCATCCTAAGATTCAAGCCTTGATTTGAGTAAGTAAATGTTAAGCGTTTTTAGTAATTTTTATGTTTTTGAGTCCGTATTAGCTTAATCTAGCTAACCCAAGGACTAATTTGTGAATCTTTCAAATGTTATAAATCTTATAATTTTTGAATATGCTTGTTCTTGAAAGCTCTTGAAATATTTGAATGCTTGATGATTGGGTTGGACCTTTTTGTAAAGTAATTTTTGATGAAATTAGGGTTTAAGGACTAAAATGCTAAAATGATGAAATTACATGTATTTGGAATGAAATAGCTTTTTTAGGGTGTGAGGATACATCCTTTGATGTTCGGCTGTTGTTGTTTTGAATAGGAAATCGTTAATTTGCATTATTTATGCTTAAGGACTAAATTGAATAAAGGTAAAAGGTTAAGGGTAAAATCGTGAATTTTCTAAAAGGGATCAAGTTGTGTTAAATGATTGAATTATGTGTTTTAATGTGAAGATTTGGATAATTTGTTGATTTAAATTACGATCGTGCCACGGATCATGGTAAAGGGAAATTAGCGGAATAGTCTCTGGAGCTCATCCATAACTGCAATCAAGTCCAGTAAGTTAGTAACGTTAAATTCCTATTTGTAACTGCTTATGATTGTTGAAAAAATGGGAAATGATAAT
The DNA here is from genome assembly GCA_039519145.1 of Kokia cookei. Lineage (NCBI taxonomy): Eukaryota > Viridiplantae > Streptophyta > Magnoliopsida > Malvales > Malvaceae > Kokia > Kokia cookei. Next base: position 7,342,226 of record CM076907.1, on the reverse strand, counting down.
TGGAGACGTGAAAGATGGAAACGACAAAAGGAGAGTTACTGGCTTTGTGCCAAAGATTGAAAATGGTCCGATGGTTGAGATCCTGCATTTTTTATGGATTCTCTACAGCATCATGAGTCACTGTAAAGTGAAATGAATCTAAGATTGGATTACAGGTCTTACAATGGTTGATATTTATGCTCGTATGCATATTCTCGTTAGCTTAGTGTGAGCAGCATCGTAGGGAATAGTTATACCGTATCGATGGCTAATGTACCATATGTGATGCGAGTCCTTGTTAGCTTAGCATGAGTAGCATCGTATACTAGTAACAAAAACGACCTTTAGTCAATAGGGATGAAAACGAATTATGGATCACCGAAGTACAGTTCTGTGCTGACTTAATTGAATTACAGACTATACCATACAAGTTATTTAGTAAATTTATGAACCTTACGAACTTGAAAGCTTACCAGTGAATTTGTTGTTATTTTGTAGATTCTGTTTTGCTGCTTGAAGATCGGACCATCACAAAGAAATCACACTATCCGAGAAACTTGTTCGGTAGTATTTACATCACTTGGTTATATGGCATGTACTAGGATGATGCTATTTTGTAAATGCTTGATTCGGGGTTAAATGGTATTTGTAAGACTTTGGTTGAATGTTGAACTCTTTGATTGCTTGCTTAATATTGAAAGTAAGCATCTAGCACTAAAATGTAATGCTATGTATTGTTCTTGAACACAATATGTTGTTCATTTATACTTTATGCCTATGAAATGAAGTTTAGTTGATGAACTTATGTGAATATTAGAATTTTGCATATTTGTTTCGGTAGAACTCCTACTAGTTTCAATAGAAGTACAGGGTAAGAGAGAGGTTGCTTTCTGACTTGCATTGTATCAGTAGTTCCAAAAAAAGTATCGGTAGTTCTGTACTTAGTTGTATCAGTAGATTGGTCACTTGTTTCGGTAGAAGTTGCAGGATAGGACTTCTTAGCTCTCTAGAGTTTTTAGTTTCGGTAGAAGTTGCAGGGTAAGACTTCTTAGCTCTATGGAGTTTTTAGTGTTAGTAGAAGCAAGATTTGTTTCGGTAGAAGTGACACATGTATCGATAGAACTATCTCAAGCACCGGTAGAATTCTGCATTATTTTTGAATTTCTTACTGACTTGACTTCAACCGATACTTGTCTAATAGGTACCAGTAGAAGTCTTTAAAAATCGGGGAAATGATATTTTTGGCCTCACTAAGTTGTGATTATATTTAATTGATGATTTATGTTGCGTTTAATGCATTACTTTATTAAAATATGATTTAATGGAATGGTATTAAGAGAGAAGCTGCGATAGATGATCGGAAAGACACCGGGACCCTAATCGGCTACGATTCAGATTTTGGGTGTTACATAAAGCCTCATCATTGGTTTTTGGATATGCATCTATGAGGAATGCTTAAGTTATGGGATCAGAAATTAGTGTAAATCATTTATGCCAGTTATGAAAGAAGTAATAAAATCTGGCACAAAACTGGTGGCAACTCTTTTTGTTTTACTCCTTCTAAGTTCTAAGTCTTCATTTAGACTTTCTCTAACAGGTACACTAAAAGAAGTAGATGCATGATTAATAGGTTGTATATACATTCTTATGCTAGATTTATTTAGTGGAAAGACATCTTCAAAGAAAATAACATCTCTAGATTCACATACAGAATAATCAGGCAAAGACATAAAATGATAAGCAGCACTATTAACAACATATCCAATAAACACGACATTAATAATTTTAGGTTCGATAGATAGTAGGCTTCTTAAAAGAAGGCAAACCCACTTTTTCCAAACACCCAACACTTTCAAGTATTTAAGATTAGGTGTATGGTCTTTCCATAATTTATAAGGGGTACAATCTAATTTCTTATGAGGTACTCTATTTAAAATATGGTTTGCAGAAGAATAGCTTCCCTCACATGTTAATAGCTAAGCCAGAACTTATTAATAAAGCATTCATCATTTCTTTTAGGTTCTGTTTTTCATTCAACAATACCATTTTTTTGAGGAAAATAAGGAGCGAATGTTTCATGTATTATGTCATTCTTTTCACATACCTCTTTAAGAGAGTTAGAACCATACTCACCATCTCTATCAGATCTAAGCTGTTTTATTCTCATATCGAGCGGATTTTTTACTTCTACTTTATAAATTAAAAAGAAGTTTTCAGCATCATCTTTAGTCATTATGAGATAAACCTTTGTGTATCTAGAGCAGTCATCTATGAAGGTTATGTAATAGTGTTTTCCCCCTTTACTCTCTAGGTTTTTGAAATATGCTAGATCAGTATGAATTAACTCTAACAATTCAGTTTTTCTATCAGTTACTGATTTTAAAAAAGGCCTAGAGTGTTTAGCTTCTACAAAAATCTAGCATTTATTAAAGCTACGTTTTTCTAGGTTAAGGAGTAGATTTATTTTAATAAGACTTTTAAGAGAATGAATGTTCACGTGCCCTAGTCTAGCATGTCACATATCAAACGATTCAATAATGTAAGCAAAAGTAGAGATTGTATTTTCATTAAACATAGTTTGAATCACAAGTAAACCTCCAGTCAAGTAACATTTCCCCACATATTCCTCATTCCGGGAAAGTACAAGTTTATCGGATTCAAATATTAGTTTAATGCTTGCCTTGTTCAACAAACCACCACTGATTAAATTTCTACGCAATGCAGGTACATAGAGAACATTATTTAATGCTAAGGTCTTCCCAGAAGTGAGTTTAACAAAAACCTTTCCTTTACCCAACACTTTTGGGCTACTTGAGTTCCCCATGTGCTCTTGATCAACTTTATCAAGATTTTCGAGTTCGATGAACATCTCCCAGTTTAAGCAGAAATGCTTAGAGGCACCAGTGTCAGCAATCCACTCGGTATGGTTCTTAACTAGATTTATCTCCGACAACACAGCAACAATCACCTCAACATTTTCAACAAAGTGGGCTTAGGCTTGGGCTTGTGGTCTATTCTCGTTTTGGCGATCTAACCTTTGATAACACTGGTACGTCTTATCTCCCGCAAACATAGCAGTTGATCGGGCCAACAAGCTTTCCTTGTTGTTTGTTCTTTCCAAGTTTTTTGAAGTTCGTCTTCTTATTTTGGGGTTTAAGCTTCTTCTTTAGGCCCCTACTATTTTTGAACTTGTTAGTTCCAGAACCAAAACCATACTCCACAAGGTTAGCTTGTAAAAGGAATTGAAGAGTGGAAGTAAACGCCTTATCTTTAAGCCGGTTTGCTTCTTCTATCTTCATGTGGCCGATCAGTTATTCCAAAGGAATGTCCCTCTTTTTGTGTTTGAGGGAGTTACGATAATCTGACTAGGACTTAGGCAGCTTCTCGATCAGGACATTGGCTTGGAGGATTTCGCACATCTTCATTCCCTCAACCAATATGTCAGAGACTAGTCTCTCGTACTCGTGAACTTGGTCCATTGCAGGATGGTCTTCTGTCATTTGAAATTTCAGCCACTTGCCAACGACATACTTCTTGACTCTAACATCGTCGGCGCCATACTTTTTCTCTGGTGTGTCCCAGATAGTTTTGGCACTCTTTTCCTTGACAAACAAGTCGGGGAAATTGTTAGTCATGTGTCTTAACAAATAACTTCTCACCATCTTGTTGTCATTCTCAAATTTTTCTTTGACGATATCAGTAGGAAAGATGATGACATTCGAATTTATGGTAGAGTCAGCGATCACATCAATGGTGGGTAGGTTGAAAAGGACATTGTCCAATTCAAGTTGCTCGAAGAAGATTAGAATCCTCTAAGACCATTGACGGTAATTCTTTCCATCGAGTGGATAGAGCTTGGATAGATCTGGGATGAACTTGTTCATTAGGATCGACATTGACAGTAGTATTTAAAAAAATAAAATAAGAAAAACAAAAATTGACCATGCCGTGGAAAAACCACTGTCTTAGAAGCAAAATCGTCCTGATTGGTGTAATCCTCAAAATTCGATGTTTCGCCCCTGAGGTTAACACGATCCTTCAGAGTTTTGTACACCCAAAAATCTAAAGTGGATATTTGCAATACTGCTCTTATCGAAAAAAATTCGAAAGGAAAAAATATTTTCTGTTGAACGGAACAAACTTTGTAAATAGAGAGGAGAGAAAATCTAAATGTTTTCGATGTATATTGCAAATAAGAAATCCATCTCTATTTATAGGATTGAGGTTGAGGCTAAACATGTTCAGAAAATAACCGAATTTATGACATTAAATTCGTTGTTTCCAATAAGCCTTTAATAGGCTGCAAGATATGAAATAATTTATTCTATTTAAAATCAATCAAAATAATTTATTTAATTTAAAATAAATCAAAATAATTTATTTAATTTAAAATTAATTAGAATAATTTTAGAGATTAACAATCTTAATATTTTGGAAAGATCCAATCATCAACCTATAAATACTGTCACTATTTGTTTCTTTGTATTTCTAGCCTTACTTCACAGAAAAAGTTAATATGTTTAGATGAATTTATATAAAATATTTTCTGTTGTTTAACGGATTTTTAAAAAAAATTCATAAAAGTTATTTTTAAGAAACAAACATACATTTGATATTTTATTATCTTTTCATTGTTTAATTGAATTTATTTTATATCCATAAATTTATATTTTACATATTGTTTTTGCATATATTAAAAATATTTTGTTAAATTCAAGTTCATTTTTTTTTAGTTACATGACTACCAAATGAGTGTTTTTTATTTAACAATGTGACATCAACAAAAGTAAAGATATTGAATTCTCTTTAAATTATTTTTATTTGATTTTTTTTAAATGTGAGAGAATATTATGATGTTTATCGAGCTCAAATATGTGTCGATATTTCCAATTTTTTTGGCATAATAACATATTTAGCTTGCAATTTTATTAAAAAAAAATGTAGTCTTTCATTTAATTTTTCATCTTTTTTTAGTCCTCTTAATTTTTGTTGTTTGTCAAACCACATCAAAATAGATAAAAAGTTAAGGTCTTGTAACTTTTCTAACATGGTATACACTTGGTTGCCACACAAATAATTAATTACTTTTTTAATTTAAAAAATTATTAAATGTATAAAAATTATAAAAAATATATATAATTGTTGACTTAGAATACATATAGACTGTCACATGAATAAAATTAACTAAAATTAATTTTTTTTCATCTATTTTTGGAATGATTTAACAAAAAAATACAAGTGAAGGTTTGTTGTCCTAATCTAATTAGGGAAGAGATGGGTGACAACGCTAGTTAAATATACTAGGGTTTGTTGTCCCATGTAATAGTCATAAATTGGCAACGCTCTTCGGTCTTCATGTAGCGTTCCGATTCGGATTTTGCCTCGGGGTCACTCGATTGACATCGATTCCTTAATAAACTCAATCTGGTCCTGAACACAGTATTTTGCTTCCTAGGCGATACTTTCGAAGGAACTTTGGTGAATATTTCTTCAGCAAACAAATGAAGATCATCGGAAAATGCCAAGCCGTATTCTTCAAGCTTCCCTACTACATCAGCAGCTGATGTCGCTTGCTTAGCTAGTCCAATTGTCACGGGGCTAGACCTTTAGTCTAGAAATCCGTGCGGCCTTAGGCAATCATTTCTTGCAAATATGCCTAAGTCAGCTTGATTACCACGATTGAGGATTCACCAAGAGAATTCCTCCAAGGCACCAAACTTGTATAGCGAAAGCGACTAGCCAAAAGAAGGCTTAAAAGACAATAGAAAGCCACAAGAACAAGACAAGAACAAGAGAGAAGAGTTTGAGTAAATGTTCTTTATTGTATTCACAAAGAAACAATACAAAGAATGAAGTGTGTTACAAATGAGGGGAGACTCTCTATTTATAGTTGAGCTACCCTACAACTGACGGTCAAGATCGAATTACATCGACGGATGAGATTAGCCTATCCTTTATATTATGGGATTTACAAGATTACATTCAAATCAAATCTTATCTAATCCTAAATATATGATTCTCCCTTATCTTCTAGGATTAGTTCTCATATTTGCCAAGATGCTTTAAGTTACCAAAGCTTCATCATTGGGCCACCCAGGCTTCAATTTGATAGGTTTGACCAACAGCTCTTTGAATCGGGCCAGCTCATGTGGGCTAAATGATCCCAATGTCAATGACGGACCTCCATGAGACTCATTGTGTGCAATGGTCACGGGCTTTGAACTCTGGCCCATGACACAAAGGCATACTCAACGAACTCGAAACTGGAAAACCCCAACAATGCCAATAAGCTATCAGAGACCCAAGTCTTCAAAAGATCATTACCTATCCATTCTCCGGATTTTGAATCACCAGACATGGTCCCTTAATGATCAAGTTTGCAAAGCAATAAGACCGAAAACAGAAAATTCAAATATAACAGAGACCAGATAACTCAAAATTCGATAGATCAAAGTTTAGGGTTTCAAGAATTGCCTTATCTCTACTGGAACGGAGAGATGAGAGCAGCTGAGGAAAGTTTTAGCGAAAAACTATATATAATTGGGTAAACTTGGGGAGCAAGTTTCAAATATTATCGTATTTTATTTTGTGGGACAGATTCAACCTTGTAGGCTGTAGCATATCTTGCAGCCCTTAGACCAGTCTCCGCTCATCCATATAAATCTATATATTTATAAAGTCGTAAGGAATGAGCATGAACAAACGCAACATTACGTCAAGTTTTTTAAGTTAATACGCAAAATGGTTGCAGAAATGCTTCTTCACATGAATGATGCAGATCAAGAAATTAGCTATGCTAATAATTCATCTTTCCAGGTCTCTTTCCGTCTTTCTTTCATCTTTAATTTTAATATTCGTCAGTTCTGCTCTTTTTCTTTTTTTTTCAGTATCTTCATCTCCTTCCTTCTGTTAAATATTCTTTCGGAAAGAAGTAATGTTGAAAATATGACCAGTTATTGAAGAATCTATCACCGATGCATTCAAGAAGATTGTTCCAATTTGTATGAAGGTGGCAGACTTGGGTTGCTCTTCAGGTCCTAACACCTTTGTGGTTATATGGCACATTATTGACACCGTCCATGGGATATGTCAACAAGAACAGTTGAAGAGTTTGAAGTGCTTCTAAATGATCTCCCAGAGAACGACTTCAATTTTGTGTTTAAGTCAGTTCCAGGATTCTATGAGAGGCTTAAGAAAGAGAAAGGAGATATGCTGCAGGAAAGGTGTTTTATAAGAGGAGTTGCAGGCTCTTTTTATCAAAGACTCTTTCCAACCAAAAGTTTGCACTTTGTGCATTCTTCTTATGGGATTCATTGGCTCTCAAAGGTTACTCATTGAACCAAAAAATATAGATACCTGTTTTGGGTGTTACCTCATAGTTTCATTGTTGGAATACATGTGATTAGGTGCCTGTTGGACTGGAGGACAACAAGGGGAACATATTCATGGCAAGAACAAGTCCTCCCAGTGTTTTCAAAGCTTATGCAGACCAATTTCAGCAAGACTTCACAAATTTTCTAAGCTTGCGCTCCGAAGAAATAATGCCCCAAGGGTGTATGGTGCTAACCTGTGTCGGTAGGAAAAATCCAAATCCCTCAAAAGAAGATTATGGTTGGGATCTGCTATCTAAATCCCTTCTAGACTTGGTTGCAGAGGTTAGATATTTCCTAACAACTCTTTGCATAATTGAAGCTATAAAAACAAAGAAAACAACATATATTTTTTGAAATATACATGGGTTAATATATATTCTATCCCTCTAACTTATTTAAGAGTGCCTAGTTGATACCTAATCTTTTTTTAACTTAGTTGGTGCTTGAACTTATATTTCGTCATCTAATTTAATACCTCTATACTAACACTTTAATTTGTGTTGTGTGACTTTGATAGCTAATTTGGTGGTGAGACGTGGCATGAACATAAATAGAAAAAAAAACATAATAATTTATTTGACCTTTCAATTTAGTAAAAAATCATTTTAGTCCTCAATTTAGTTTTTTTTTTTTTTTTTGTACTTTTTTAACTATTAAATTTGATTTTTTTTTATCATACCATATGTCATCTCTAAATTGATTATCAATGTTACATCAGTATAATCTAATGATGTTAATACAGAAATAACAACTTGAGTGATAGAATACAAATTCAACTGTGAATTAAGTGAAAGAACATATATATTATCCATATAATCTTGTATTTCTTGAATATATATTGAACATTAACATTTTTGTTTAAAAACTAGAAATTTTATTTTTATTTTTAAATTTGACTCGTAATTAAAAAATTCTGACTTTACCCTGACCCTATATATAAACAAATATTCTCTCTATATATTAATTGATTGTAGGAAGTAGTAAAAGAAGCAGATGTGGAGTCATTCAACCTTCCTCACTACATACCTTGCAAAGAGGAAATAGGTGAGATTGTTGAGAGAGAAGGATCGTTTGATAGAAAGAGGCTCCAACTTTTTGAAGCCAACGACTCTCCTGTATTAAGTAGAGAAGAGCAGGTCCATTACCAAGACTTGGATTTCAACGTTTATCTGGAAATGGGGAAGAAGGCTGCGAATGGTATGAGAGCTATTTCAGAGACCCTTCTTTGCAGTCATTTTGGAGAGGCTATAATGGACAACCTATTCACAAGGGTTGCAACTCATATAGCTCATGACCTTAGTAATTCGAAGTGTCATAAGGTGGTCACCATTGTGGTTTCATTGACAAAGAAAGGGAATTAATTTTTTTTAAGGTTTCAAAATAGTTTTTAAAAAAATATTTCTGGAAAATGACTTATTTTTTTGTAAAACTTAATATTTTTTGATATTTGGATGAATTTGTCTAATATATTTTATGCTGTTTGATAGATTTTAAAAAAATATTTCATAAAGGTATTTTCAAGAAACAAACATACATTTGATATTTTATTATCTTTTCATTGTTTAATTGAGTTTATTTTATATCTATAAATTTATATTTTACATTGTTTTTGCATATTATTAAAAATATTTTGTTAAATTTAAATTTATTTTTTAAGTACATGACTACTAAATGAGTATTTTTTTTTATTTAAAAATGTAACATCAACAAAAATGAAGATATTGAATTCTCTTTAAATTATTTTTTTATTTTTTAAATGTGGGAGAATGCTATGATGTTTATCAAGCTCAAATATGTGTTGACATTTTCAATTTTTTTGGCATAATGATATATTTAGCCTTTAATTTTATAAAAAAATTATTTTAATATTTCATTTAAATTTTCGTCTTTTTTAATCTTTAAATTTTTGTTGTTTGTCAAATCACTCCAAAATAGATAAAAAAAAAGTTAATGTCTTGTAACTTTGTTAACATGGTATACACATGGATTCCACATAAGCAATTAATTAATTTTTAAATTAAAAATTATTAAAAGTATAAAAATTATAAAATAAATTATTCTTTTAAAAAAATAATTAACTGGAATTGGAATACACATGAGTTGTCACATGAATAAAGTTAACATGCATTAATTTTTTTCATCCATTTTTAAGGTGATTTGAAAAAAAAAAATACAATAGAGAGGGCTTGTTGTCTTAGTCTAACTAGGAAAGAGATGGGTGGCAACTCTAGTTAAATATACTAGGGTTTGTTGTCCTATGTAATAGCATGAGGTATTTTAAGTCTCTCTCGTATCGAATCCAATTATAAATATTTTTATACTTTTAACACGGTATTTCATAATTCAATCCAATTCAATACATGTTTTTTTTTTCCAAAATAAACATCGTAAATTAATTTAAATAAATAAATTAACTTACCAATTAAATACTTTTCTAAATTTAATTCTAATTCCGTTAAAATTATTATAGCTCCCTAAATTGATAATTAACTGTTAACATGGATATTAATCAACCACCTTGTTTTATTTATTATTATTTTTTAAAATTGGTTTTTATTATTTTTTAGTCCTTTTAATTCGATATTTAGTATAATTTACTCTTTTTCATGATTTGTTGTACTATACTACTTAATACTTAACTAGCTAAATTCCCTACCATGTAATCATTGTTGATCAATCTTGTCACTCGGATTCCTTTGAGTTCGATCCTCTGAATAATTAATATTTCGTTGTAAAATCTATATTAAAATTGACTTGTCACTTTTGCAATTTAAATCGCATTATTATCTTTACATTTTCTGAGCTAATTTCTCTACTTAATGTTAGTACATGATAAAATATTTCCTAAACATCTCACATTTTAAGTTGAGGAGACTAAACCCCATGCATTGGGGGGTACCACCTGGTTCCTATAGGGTCGATCTTGAAGCAAACTGATGTGATGGAGGGCATTTTTAGATAAAGAGTTACCCATGTTTGCACAACTAATATAGAAGGTGTGGCTGATTGGTTGCCGACTAATGTTTTTCCAAGTCCAAAACAATTAGAAAAATGGCTGATTGGTTGCCGACTACTGTTTTTCCAAGTCCAAAACAATTAGAAAAAGGTGTGGCTGATATTGAACAAGAGGAATACGCACTGATATTATTGAACAAGAGGAAGATCATTGGAAAAGGTGTGGCTGATGTTGATATGAAGATCATGATAAGCACAAATGTCCATTTCGTGCATAAAGACAATAAGCAGACTATCTGGATTTGGGGTTTTATGTAATATCTCACATCTAATTCGATCGTTGGATTCAAATGTGTGATGTTACATTATGTTGGCGAAACAATTCAAGTTAATTCACTGCTATTATCATATCATTTTAAGCATGATTATCAATGATACAAAAAACAAGCATCCATTTTAATCATAATCTTACATTTGTCGAGTGAAATAATCTAACTCATTGAATTATGAGATAATACAAAGTCAATTTAAAAATTAAAACTCGGATCTAGACTTTATTATAAATTTTCAATGATGTGTCTCAAGATGGAGGGTTTCTTGTCTCGAGGCATACTTCAATTTATTTTAATTATTTTTACTTCAAAGTTTGACTATCTCGAAATATTAAAATTTGTGTCTCGAGACATTATCTCATATGTCTCGAGATTATGTCTATGATTAGGGGCGTATCTAATGGATGGTAAGTGCCCCTCCCACCAAAAATGGAAAATTTGATTTATATTTATATTTTAATATTATTTACTAATACGGTAGCCTCCGGAGGCTTACTAAGACAAAACAAGTTGTAGGGATAATTATTATATTTATGAAGTCGTAAGGAATGAGCATGAACAAACGCAACATTACATCAAGTTTTTTTAAGTAAATACGCAAAACAGATGCAGAAATGCTTCTTCACATGAATGCTCCAGATCATGAAATTAGCTATGCTAATAATTCATCTTTGCAGGTCTCTTTCTGTCTTTCTTTCATCTTTAATTTTAATATTCGTCAGTTCTGCTCTTTTTTCTTTTTTCTTTTTTTTTCGACATCTTCATCTTCTTCCTTATGTTAAATATTATTTCAGAAAGAAGTAATATTGAAAATAAGGCCAATTATTGAAGAATCTATCACCGATGCATTCAAGAAGATTGTTCCAATTTGTATGAAGGTGGCAGACTTGGGTTGCTCTTCTGGTCCTAACACCTTCATGGCTATATGGCACATTATTGACACCGTCCATGGGATATGTCAACAAGAACAGTTGAAGTTGCCCGAGTTTGAAGTGCTTCTAAATGATCTCCCAGAGAATGACTTCAATTTTGTGTTTAAGTCAGTTCCAGGATTCTATGAGAGGCTTAAGAAAGAGAAAGGAGATATGCTGCAGGAAAGGTGTTTTATAAGAGGAGTTGCAGGCTCTTTTTATCAAAGACTCTTTCCAACCAAAAGTTTGCACTTTGTGCATTCTTCTTATGGGATTCATTGGCTCTCAAAGGTTACTCATTGAACCAAAAAACATAGATACCTGTTTTGGGTGTTACCTCATAGTTTCATTGTTGGAATATATGTGATTAGGTGCCTGTTGGACTGGAGGGCAACAAGGGGAACATATTCATGGCAAGAACAAGTCCTCCCAGTGTTTTCAAAGCTTATGCAGACCAATTTCAGCAAGACTTCACAAATTTTCTAAGCTTGCGCTCCGAAGAAATAATGCCCCAAGGGTGTATGGTGCTAACCTGTGTCGGTAGGAAAAATCCAAATCCCTCGAAAGAAGAATATGGTTGGGAGCCGCTATCTAAATCCCTTCTAGACTTGGTTGCAGAGGTTAGATCTTGATTTATTTCCCTATATTTCCTTACAACTCTTTCTATAATTGAAGCTATAAAAACAAAGAAAACAACATATATGGGTTAATATATATTCTATCCCTCCAACCTGTCTAAAAGTATCTAGTTGATATCTAATCTTTTTTAATTTAATTAGTATATGAATATTTCGTCACCTAATTTAATACCTCTGTGTTGGGGATCGACTCAATTAAATAACGAATAAGTAAAAATAATAAAAGAAGTTGAGAAATTAAACACACAAATTTAACGTAGAAAAACCTCTCTGAAGAGGATAAAAAATCATGGGCAAAGACAATTTTACTATAATAACAAAAGAACGAAGAGTAAAAAAGATGGAGATAAAAACTAAACCCCTAAAACTCGAAAACATATAACTCTCTTAATATAATAAAAACAAAATTCTCCAAAAATGTTATGAGTTCTAATTTTTTATGGGTGTGTTTTCTAAGATTGTAAAAGAACCTATTTATAAGCTAAATTCGCAAGTCAATTAAATTACGCTAATAAATGTAAAACATATTATACTAATAAATATTAGATCTTTTAAAAAGAAAATATATTTTGTTTAACTCGACTTGTAAGCAATCTCTTATTAATCCTCAATTTAGTTTTTTTTTTTACCTTCTTTAACCCTTAAACTTGATTTTTTTTTTGTCAAACCAAATGCCATCTCTAAATTGATTATTAATATTACATCAATACAAACTAATGATATTAGTATAGAGGTATCAATACGAGTGATGGAATACAAATTCAAGTATGAACAAGATTAAAGAAAATGAATTAATTAGATAGTTTTGAACAAAATTAGGGGTAAGATATATTTTAACTCTATATAGTGACAGAGCCACAGGTTAAAGTTGTGGGTGAATTGACCCCAAAATATTTTTTAAGAAAAAGTACTTTATAAAAAATCATAAAAACAGTAAAATGTGTTAATGACCCCACAATAATATTTGAAAAACACCCACTAGAACTCAAAAATTTATAATTTTTTATATTCTTTCAGCATTTATTATGTTTCTGAATTTTTTCTTCTTCTCTTACACTCTCTTCATAATTTTTACAAAATAAATTATTAATCTTTCAATACTTTTCGGTAGGTTTGCTTAATTCGGTAGCCATTCTTCTTTACTTTTCAAGCTTTATTGATTGTAGGGAGTAGTAAAAGAAGCAGATGTGGATTCATTCAACCTTCCTCACTATACACCTTGCAAAGAAGAAATAGGTGAGATTGTTGAGAGAGAAGGATCGTTTGATATCAAGAGGCTCCAAGTTTTTGAAGCCAACGACTCCCCTGCATTAAGTAGAGAAGAGCAGGTCCATAACCAAGACTTGGATTTCAACGTTTATCTGGAAATGGGGAAGAAGGCTGCAAATGGTGTGAGAGCTATTTCAGAGACACTTCTCTGCAGTCATTTTGGAGATGCTGTAATTGACAAGTTATTCACAAGGGTTGCAACTCATATTGCTCATGACCTTAGTAATTCAAAGTTCTATATGGTGACTACCATTGTGGTTTCATTGACCAAGAAAGGGATTTAATTTTAAAAAAAATGAAGCTTTTGAATATTTTTAAATTATTTTTATTTGATTTTTTTTAAATGGGGGAGAATATTATGATGTTTAACTGCTTAAATATGTGTTGATATTTCCAATTTTTTTTGACATAATGATATATTTAGTTTTTAATTTTTTAAAAAAAATTTATTTTAGTCTTTCATTTAATTTTTTATTTTTTTTAGTTTAAGTTTTTGTTATTTGTCAAATCACTTCAAAATAGATAAAAAAAATTAACGTTTTGTAACTTTACTGACGTGATATATACATGAATGTCACATAAGCAATTAATTGATTTTTTTAATTTTAAAAAATTATTAAAAGTATAAAAATTATAAAAAATATATATTTTAAAAAATATATAATTAATTGTTAACTTGAAATACACATGTATTGCCACATGAACAAATTTAATATACATTAATTTTTCCATTCATTTTTGGGATTATTTGACAAAAGGTGCAAGTGGGAGGGTTTGTTCTTCATGTCTAACTAGGAAAGAGAGGGGCGGCAACCCTAATTAAATATATTAAGGTTCATTGTCCCATGTAATAGCATGAGGGCTTTTGGATTTTTTTCATATCGGATTCAATTATAAATATTTTTTGAATTTTTAAGACATTATTTTATAATTCAATCCAACCCAATAGATATGTTTTTTTTTTCAAAATAAACATCGTAAATTAATTTAAATAAAAAATTAACTTATCAATAAATAATTTTTTAAACCTGATTCTAATTCCATTAAAATCATTGTAATTTTACCATAAAAAATATAGGAGAAAATATCTTTAATATTTTTACATCTAAGGGATTTACTATAACCAATTAATTTCATTTCATTTTCAAACTTCAATCAATTAATTAATAATTCAAAAACTCATAGATTAATTTTTCAGGTCATTTTCATTTAGTGAGAAAACCACATTTATTTTCGAATATTTTTCATTTCTCCAACTTTACCATTTCTATCCATTTATATTCATTTGATTCAACATGCAATTCATTTTCGATTTCAACGAGTTAGTAGAGGGACCAATTGGACATATGTTTTTAAGGTTCAAATGATTTATAATTAAGTTCCAACTTTTCACCTATTAATTATTTAATTTAGTCACGAAATCATTCCACTACAGTATCGTGATTGAGTTCTCCTAATGACATATCATTACTAAAGCAACTCGATCAGTATCTGTTCAATGACCTTATCATAAGTGTGTTATCTTCATAAGATATTTTTAATCCCTTCAAGATAAATTTGTTCTCCTAATATGATTTATTTTTTCTCATGATAATCATTACATCTTTCTCTATAAAAGTAAATTACTATCAAATAATAATCAAATTATTCATTACAAAGACGAACGACTCGTGGTCACATTTACTTTTTATCTCTCATGTAATGCCAATGAAAAGATATCATTTACTTGTGTCTTGGACTATGAATTCTACTATTGTGAATGACATATATGCATGCATACATATGCAGGTTGTGGGTACACCCCCCGCAGGAGCCCTTCATGGGTCTTTTTTTCTCTTTTATTTTTTTTTTCTAATATGCATAGACATGAGATTCCGCTCCCCGTGAGAGTCCCTCGTGGGTATTCCTTGAAAAAACCCTTTGGTACTTCATACCATTTTTTTTCTACCACTCTGTAGTTAGTGTTACTTTTTTAGTTGATAGACTAACAATTTCAATCCTCCACTTTTATATTTTTTTTTCTAATTTAACCCTAATTCTATATAAAAATTATAAAAAAAAACTCAAATTTATTTAAAAATAAAAAATTCTATATAAAAATTCAAGGAAAATAAAATTTCAAAAATGTTTTTATTCAAGATCTAATATGTATGGAAATTAAAAAAAATCATTTCATATAATCTAATAACAAGTTAAAAACAAAACAAAATACTAAAAAAAAAAAGTTAGATCATTATGTTGAAATATCAACACCAACTTATTAGAAAATAAGTGTAAGTAGTTTTTTAGTAGGAATGAATCCCACATTGCCTAGGAACAATAGGCAAATGAGTTATGAACTCCTATGTCACATTGCTTAGATAAATAAGGATGTTAATACTTTGAGTCTATATAAAGATCTATGTACTATGTATTATTCACACCAAGAAATAAATCAAGTGTTAAGTTTTTCATTTGATTTATTCCTTCCTTCTTTTAGTGTTTTGAGCATTTGTTGGGGCGTGGGGTGTTCAACAATTGGTATCAGAGCCTGGTTACGTGTTAATTTTCTTTGTGGTTGCAGTATAGTCTGATTTGTCACATTAGAAAATAAGTTTTCACTGTTGCTTGGTTGCTCGTTTGCCTATAAGCGTGGTAGTGTGAGAGTACATGTCTAGGAAAGTTCTGGCAAGGAAAGACTTGGTATTTAAGTGATCCGTGTAATCCACCTCTCTTTCTTGGGAGCTTACCTGGTGTATTTTTTCACATATTTTCACTATTTTGTGTAGTTTTGTAAGGATCATTTGTCGGCACAATGACTGACTTACACGTTGTCGGCGAAATGAAGAAGCTTAATAACGATAACTACAATACATGGTCAACTTGCATGATGTTATATATGCAAGGATAAGATCTGTGGGAGATTGTCGAAGGTAATGAAATGAAGCAACAAAGAGAAGAGGATCAAAGTGGCGCGCTAAGAAAATGGAAGATAAAAGCAAGCAAGGCAATGTTTGCCTTGAAAACAACAGTGGAGGAAGAAATGTTGGAACATATTCATGGTACTAAAACCCCAAATGAAGCTTGGGAAATATTCGCTAAGTTGTTCTCTAAAAAGAACGATATGAAGCTCCAACTTTTCGAGAGTGAGTTGTTGTCTATGAAGCAAGATAACATGATGATCAAACAATACTTTCACAAAGTAAAGCTGATATGCTGAGAGATTTCTGAGTTGGATCCAACTGCTTCTATTGGTGATACCAAGATGAAACGAATCATTGTCCATGG
Organism: Kokia cookei; assembly: GCA_039519145.1. NCBI lineage: Eukaryota > Viridiplantae > Streptophyta > Magnoliopsida > Malvales > Malvaceae > Kokia > Kokia cookei. The sequence goes on along the minus strand of CM076907.1, from coordinate 7,325,502 downwards.
TCTAAATCCAGAGTTTAGGAGCTTTGTTGCTGCTATACAAGGATGGCAAACTTAACCATCACTTGTAGAGTTTGAAAATTTGTTAGCTAGTAAAGAAGCCTTAGCTAAACAAATGGGAGGATTCTCGTTGAAAAAAAAGGAAGAGGCCCTCTACGCCGATAGAGGCAAGCGAAACTTTAAGCAACGTAATAATGGCGGGTTTAATAGAAATCAAGGAAAATGGAACTCTTGTGAAGAGGAAGGTTCCAAAAACTACGGCAACAATAAAAGGTTTGAAGGAAAGTGTTACAACTGAGGAAAGAAGGGTCACATGTCAAAAGCTTGTTAGTCGAGGAAAAAATCCATGGAGAGTAATGTCGTTACTTCCAAAAGTGAAGAAGAATGGGACACAGAAGCATTCTTTGCAGTAGAAGAGGAAGAACTAGCTCTTATGGCAAGAACATCAAGTACAATTGATTATGGAAATGATTAGATTATTGACTCGAGTTTTTCGAACCATATGATTGGAGATAAAGAGTTATTGTCAGACTTCGGTATTCTCAAAAGAGAATTATAGTTCTCTAAGGTTCAGTTGAGTCTAGATGAAACTGAAATTGTTGACGATGAGGGAGAAGAAAGCGAAACTCAAAGTCCGTGAAAAAATAGCATTCACTACCAACCGATCGAAGAAGGTGAGCCTAATGGAATAGAAGAACCAACATCACTAAGAAGATCAGCAAGGCCGAATTCCAAATATGCTAACGTTGCCATAGTAGAAAAAACTTATCAAAGTGAGCCAATGGAGACCCATGGGACGGCCAGAAAACAGAGTCGTTCGAGGGACGTACTGTCGACTTTGGAAAGTCGAGTGATCACTCTTGAAGAGTCCATAAGGGACGTCAGGGAGAAGATCGATGAAGTCAAGGAGGGACTCCCAAGTGACTTGCAATTCATGAAGGAACAGCTGAGAGAGTACGTATGGGATACTCTTGGTTCCTTAGAAAACAAGATGACGATGAAGGATGATGCTCTTAAGGCAATAGTAGTAGCCTTGAAGGAAGAAATCACCGAGCTTAAGGGGGAGCTTAGGATTTACAAGGCTACATTTGGTAATGAAATGTTGGCTTTGACACTGAAGCAACAAGCGATGAATGTGCCCAAGCCGAAAGGGTTTAAAAGGGCAAGGTCTGCAAGTGAAGTAGGCAACTTTCCTTGGGTAAAGTTCCAACAGGAATTCAAGGCACAGTTTTACCTAGAGTGCCGAGAATGAAGCTCAAGCAAGGTTACGGCGGCTTACTCAACGAGGAAAGGTTAGGGAGTATGTGCGGGAGTTTAGTGAACTCATGCTCCAGATTTTTTATTTGAGCGAAAAGGAAGCATTTTTCTCTTTCACGAATAGATTGAAACCATGCACGAAGCAAGAATTCCAACGCCAAGGTGTCAAAGAACTTACCAGAGCCATGATGGTGGCAGAGTCCTTAGTGGAACTTGATCTGAGTAGAGATAGGTTAGAATCTTCCAAGCCCAATGGGAAGGGCAATGGTAGGGGAGACCATGAGGAAGATGATGTGGGACATAGCGATTATGGCAGTGATAGTAGTAGCGACGATGGGAAACCACAACATGAGAAGTGAAGACCTAACAACCTGAAAGAGAAGAGGAGCAAGATGAGATGCTACCTTTGTAGAGGACCGCATATAAAGAAGATCTGTCCAAAGTTATCTTTGTTTTCGGCTATCAAGAGGAATGATGAGCCGGAGGAAGGGAGGCCTGTTAAGAAGAAAGCATCGATGATTAATTCGATGGTACTTAATCCTACCAAGAAGGATGGCAAGGAAGGGTTGATGTTTGTAGACATCAACATTGTAGGCCAGAAGAAGAGTGCTCTTGTTGACACGGGCATGATACACAAAAAAGAAGTTGGTGTTGAGGGGGAGTGTTGAAATATCAACACCAACTTATTAGAAAATAAGTGTAAGTGGTTTGTTAGTAGGAATGAATCCCACATTGCCTAGGAACAAAAGGCAAATGAGTTATGAACTCACATCCCACATTGCTTAGATAAATAAGGATGTTAATACTTTGAGTCTACATAAGGATCTATGTACTATGTATTATTCACACCAAGAAATAAATTAAGTGTTGAGTTTTCTATTTGATTTCTTCTTTCCTTCTCTTAGTGTTTTGAGCATTTGTTGGGTCATGGGGTGTTCAACACATTACATGCTTTTTCAATGCTTCTCAAAATCAAATTCTATGCTCTTAAAGAATATTTAGAACTAATATTACAGAAACTTGTGAAATTGACTCTAATATCATTTTTTTAGCAGAAAAAATATGAAATTTACCATATTTTTTTTCAAACTCAATCCAAATTTTAATTTCATTTAAATTATTTTTCAAAACCCAAATTGTAAAAATAAATGATATTCTAATATTTTTCTTTTCTTATAACTAAAAAACCATGTTAAGAAATAAAAAAAGTTAAAAAAGAAACCAACCATCAAAATGAATTAAAACGTAAAGAAAAAGATGCATTATTTTTTTCTATTCTAAATATAGGAATTCTATTTTTCAATTTTAAAATTTTTTATTAGGTCGATTCTCTGATTTTTAAATCCATGCCCTTATGCTATAGCTAATGCGTGGTAAAGGAAGGTTGCAGAGAGTCCAGTATGTGACAAAAGAAGATGAAACCATTGAGCACATACTATTTAAATGCAATTGGACTGAATTGGTTTGGTTTGGATGCAGATAATAGGAGACCATAGCTGGTATGTCGAGGAATATTATTTAAAGCATCGTGGTAATCTGTTGTTGTTGTTGTATTTGGGTGTTGTGTTGCTTTTGCTGGATTGGTCTACTGTTTTTATAGGCACCGTGGTAATCTGATGTTGTTATACTCGGATGTTGTGTTGCTTTTTGTTGTACTGGTCTGTTGTTTTTGTAGCTTTGTTAATCTTATATGGGTTGTTTTTAACAATACTATTTCTGTAATACAATGACTAAGCACAAAAAAAAAAAAAAACGATAACTACTTTTTTTATTTTTTTGGTAAATATGAAAAACCTAAGCTTTAAACAAACTCATTGATGATCCCCACTAACACCAATGTTGAAAAAACTATGAAAATCACCCATTAAACATATGCAGATGCTTGAAACGCTGAAGTTGAAATTCATGATTAGCAGTGATCCTCGCCACTTGCTGATGCCAATATGTTGGAATTTGAGTTCGACAAACTTAGAGAGTACGTCAAATCTGAAAAGTTTGTCAGTCGTGCATACTGCGTGAATCATCATCTCGAAACACAATCTAATGATTAAAATCAAATATCGAGTTGTCATTGCTCTCACACAAAACTCCTCCTATTGACACAAAGAGAGTTGTGGTATTCACAGCTCCATCAGAATTGATCTTAAAACGTGTCGGCGAGTCCTAGCTCCTTGTCCGTACATCGAGCAGAAATCAGACCCAGTTAAACCTTTTCTGTGTTGTTCAAAAGTAGTAACTTCACTTTAAAAGCAAGCCACAAACGCGTTGAGGGCCTGTTAATTTCCAAATTTTTCTTTCTTAGTCCCAATCATTTTCAGTAAGACTGTTATAAGCGGATGCAATGCTACTGATCAATTTCCTATGACAAGAGTCGTTCCCAGCATAATCATTTGGGAGAGGGATCCTAACAATGGTAATAACCACCGAGTGGCTAAGTTGATGTGAAGATTTGTCCCAACACCAATTACCATTACTATCAACCATCCAACCCACAACAACATTCTCATCAATTTCAGACTAACTTGGGAATCCAAGTGTCCTTCCAAAATTTAACCATTTTACCATTCCCAAGCTTCCAAGCTTCCAATAAGTAGTATTACAAACCTCTTCACGTAATTTTGATAAAGATCTTGTTCAATTCCAACTGGGCATCTCTTTAACTCTGAATTCATTTGTGCAAGGTTATAACCTTGTGTTGAGATCGACCCGTATAAACAATAAACAAGTAAAATAAAAAAGATCAAACAAACAAATAATTACGTAGAAATCTCCTCCGAAAAGGATAGAAATCATGATAAAGAAAACTTAACTAAAACGGTAAAAATTGAAAAGAAAATTATAAGATGGAATGGAGAAACAAATAAACCCTGAACTCGAAATACAAATTTTCTCGAAATTCTCATCAACTCTCTTAATTTTGTTGTTGTTATTCTAAACTATGCAAAGTTGCTAAGAGGCCTATTTATAGGTTGAATTTCGTGTATAAATATGACTAAAAGATCTTTAGAATAATCATATTTAGATTGGGAAAAATAAAACAGAGTCAAACTAGAAGAAGAAACTCGATTAAGTGGGGGAATCCGTCGCCATGTCGTGACGTCGCATTCGGCTTGTTGGGACGCCAAGCATCGCGTCGTCGAGACGACGGATTCTTCTTGTCGAGACATGGTGTGTAGTACTGTCGGGATATTGGCTCTTCCTCGTCATTACGTCGACTCTGTTTCATCCAAACATAGATGAAAATTGAGAAAATTTGACACAAATATTTACGTGAAAAACTCTTCCGAAGAGAGTAAAACTGCGAGTAAAGAAAACTTCACTAAAATGACAAAAAAATGAGAAGAGGAGTATGAAGAAGCAAATAAACCCAAAACTCAGAATACAAAGATGTGGTGTGTCGTTAGGATGTCGATTCTTCTTCGTCACGACGTCGGCTCTATTTCATCCGAAATGCGAGGCACACTCCACACCTAGAGAGCATTTGTATTGCTGAGAAGTTCAAACCAAGTTTCATAATAAAAGATACATTCTGATCCTCAATCTACGAAAGCTAAGGCCCCCATTCTTCGTATTCCAATTAACCAGGGAGATTTAACAAGCTCCACCGGTAGAGCCCTCACACAAAATTTCTCAGTTTCTTTGCAAATGCTCAAAGGAATGGTAGAAGATTGCATAAAGTAGTTTGGTACCGCAAGGAGGATTTACCCCGCCAAGGAGAGCAAACTTGCATCCCATTCCCAACCATTTAATCTTTTGGGCACTTTTTCAACAACAAAACAATAAGTATCCTTGGTAACTCTCTTATGAAACAAAAGAATATCGAAATATTTGCCAAGATCATCAACTTCACCCCTTGTTAGTAACTTTATGCATCATAAGTATTCGACGAGAAATAAATTTGCATTTTCCGAGCATTGGCCACAGAATAAGAAGAATTGCCCAACAATACCAGAAAGCACCTTCGCTTTCTCCAACTCCGCTTTACAAACAAGAATGGGATTGTCGACCAAAAAACGTAAGAAATGTGAGGTCGTTTCTAGCAAGACCCACAAATTCTCATTAACAACTTTGTGAATACTGTGCCCCAATCTTTTCTTCAATTTAGAAAATAGTGTTTTTTAATTTATTTTTTTTCTTAAAACTGAATCGTGTGATATTTATAGACTATAGTAACTTTTATTTTGGATTTTTAGGCTTATTTTGAAAACAAGGAGCCGTTACTTTATGGTTTTTGAATACTATTTTTCAAAATTTCAAAGTTTTTTTTCATAAATATTTTTTTAAAATAATAAAATTTCAAAAAATTTTAAAATTATTCATTATTTTAAATACAAAATAGTTTTTTTAATTTTTATATAATAAAAATAAAATTCAATTCGATTTCTGATAGCTATGATTTTTAAACTTACATTCAGTAAACAATCCAAACACCTCGAGTTAGGTCGATTTTCAATTTCTCGATTTTTCTTCTTAACTCTAGTGACCAACTTTGGCAAGAAATAAAATTAGAAATGAAAAATCTAAAATTAACAATTATATTATTTTCATAAAAAATGGATAATTAATATCATAAAAAAATGGTTAACTAATTGTTGTTAGAGGTGTTTATAGGCTAGATCGAGTTGGGTTTTGGTCGGGCTTAAGCATGATATTAACATGCTTTATGCTTGCCTAAGCTCGGTTCGGTTCGAAATCTGAGTCTAAAATTTTGTTAAAACCCGTCCATATTTATAAAAGATTAACCCAAGCCCGTTTTAGGCACACCCATATTAGTTTTTAATTTTCTTTAAAAAATATTTATATTTTTTATTTTAATATTTAATAATTTTATAGTTTTTTTATTTATTGAAAATTTTTATATAATCATCTTAATATTTTTTTAATGTTTACATCAGAATAGTATTATATATTTAGTATAAGTTTATTTTTTTTATTGTGTTTTAAATTACATTAATATATAAAAATAACATAATATAAAGTATTATAAACTTAAAATGGGTCGAGTCAGGTTCGGGTCTTAAATGTTCAAGTCCAAGCCCGACTCATATTTTAAATGGGTCTAATATTTTTGCTCAAGTCCATTTTCGGGCCTAATATTTTTTCCCAAACCCTCCCAAACTTTGAGTGGGCCTTCAGGCTTGGACAGATAGCCCGACCCATGAACAAGTCTAATTGTTGTTCTCAAAATAGGAATTATTGTTTCCCTAAGAAAAGGACATAAGTTTTAAATTTATTTGCAATGGATTTGATGCATTATCAGTATACAAAACTCACATATCCGTAATATTAAATATTATTTTTTATTAAAAATTTAAGTCAGGTTTCAAAATTTACACGTGACAGTATTAGAAATTGACAAATGTCATAACTTAGCTAACTAAGTAATATTTCCTTTTATCATAAGTTTTTATATTTTTCGACAAATTTGTATTGAGTTATTGTACTTTTATTTTCAAAAATTAAGTTTTTTTTTATTTTTCATATTTCAAAATTTAAATCTAATTGTTAATATGTTAAGTGACGTTTTGAAAAAAATACTTATTTGATATCTATGTAATTAAAAATAACGTTATAATGAACATGAATATAACAATTAATAGTTGCACTTAAATTTTGAAATTTGAAAAGAAAATAGACTAAATTTCTCAAAAAATAAAAATATAATGATTAAATTTTAAATTTTTAGAAAGTATAAGGACTTACGGCTATTTTAACCTTTAAATTGTGAACCCTAACTTTGCTTTACGGTATATAGATGACTTCTGTGTTTTGATTTTCCCATTTTCCCTACAGCCAAGCACTCTCCTTTCTCCTTTTCCCCATGGCCGTTCTTAGCCGTTGCTCTAGAGCTGTTACGGCTGCGACAACGCCGAACGCGGCCGCTGCAACATTCTCTTACTTAAATCGAGCTCTCTCTCCTTTTTCTTCTTCTTCTTCGACTTTCGATGCCGATAATGGCCTCAACAGTCGTATTAAACCAGCCGTTTTAGGAACTTTGAAGAGAGAAGCGAAGGATAGAAATGTCCAGTTGGTATTTTTAGGGTGTCCTGGCGTTGGCAAAGGGACGTATGCTTCACGGTTGTCGGATCTTCTCGGTATTCCTCATATCGCCACCGGTGATCTTGTCCGGGATGAGCTCACTTCCTCTGGCCCCCTTTCTTCTCAGGTCCAATCTTTTCTGTTAGGGTTTCTTTACAAAAAAATTGAAATTTAATGAATGCATGTTAGGAAGAGGACATGATCCGGCAATTAGTTTAAATAGTTTGATCTACTGCTGTTTTAGATAATTCAAGGTTCAGTCTTGTAATTCTTTTATTATTTTAAGTGGGATAATGTTTTTGAATGATTAAAAAAAGTTTTGATTTGCAAATAAGTGAATGCATAAATTTCTCATCATTAAGGTCGAGTATATTTTCCATTTTAACTCAATTAAGCCCATTTGATGAACAATTTTGTATTTTGTTTTAATACATCTGATTCTTAATTTTTATGTTAAAGTATATCTGTAGTACCTTTAGAATTAAGTAATCTAGTCCATGGAGTTTGATGGCTGCACAAAAAAAAGAGAGTAAGTGAAATTGATATCAATCTGAATGCTAATGTGCAGTCCAGAAAAATCTAACAATACAATAGAACTATTAAGAACATGTCTGGTCGGATTCGTGAAGTTCACATCAGCATTTTAGACTGTTCCCCATTACCATTGTTACCAAATTTGTGGTACTTTTAGAATTAAGTAATTTAGTCCATACTCCATAGAGTATGATAGCTGCAAAAAAAAAAAATAGTAAAATTAATAACATCATTAATGGAAACCCATTTAAATGCTCTTTAAACCTGACAGTACAAACTTATAAATAGATCTAACTATTAAGAACATGTGTTTTGTCAGACTGCTGGGGTTAACGTCAGAATTTTAGATGGTTTTTCATTAACATCGATATGAGTTTTACTTGTTTGCACCAATATCATATATACAAGAAATAAACTACTCAAGTGGAGAGCAAAAGCAAGTAGTAAAATCAATAAACAAATGGATCTATGATAAATACATAAAGGAAGTGGCAGATAATGTTATTGAGTTAGAACCTGTAATGTTGTGTTGGATTTAGCTCTATCTGGCTTGTGTTTTCCCTGGAATTTGAAAGTCATGATATTTTTGTGGTTTGAGGAAAGAACTTGAAGTTGAAACATCATCAATTTTTTCCCACTCAAATTTACTTGTTCTTTTTACTATTATACTTGGCAGCTAAAGGAGATTGTTAACCAGGGCAAATTAGTTTCAGATGAAATTATAATAGATTTACTTTCCAAACGTCTTGAAGCAGGAGAAGCTAAGGGTGAATCGGGGTTCATTCTTGATGGTTTTCCTCGGACAGTAAGACAGGCAGTAAGTGCTTCATTTGATAATTTTCTGTAATATTTTGCTTCCAGCCGAAGGTTGATTTGACTTCACTTACAGGGAAATACTAGTGCTAGTCAAGGCAGTGGTAAAAGACTTGGTAGGAAAATATATGAATTGTATACTGAATTTATCCCTTTGCATTGCTATTTCCAAGGCGTTAGCTAGAAGCATGTATAAGTTCCAGTCATTTCTTTTGCTTCTAAAAGCTTTTGATAGCTTCTTACTAATTTATTCGTGTGAGACCTGGTCATTCATGTCCTTGTGTAAGTATTTTTCATCCATGGTTTTTTATAGGCTAATTGTTATGTAGATTTTGACATTTTTATGTGTTCATGTTGTGTTTTTCTGTTTCTTTGTTTTGTACTGTGTATTAGTTATCTTTTCTGTGTTGTGTATCCTATCTCGTCCAGTATTTCCAGGTTATGAGTATGCAACTAGATTGCAACTTCTACCTATGTTCTCAATGATTAATAGATTTGCCACTGATGACTGTAAGCTGGATGGTCAAGCATTTTATTATTATTATTTTTTTTTTGGTATACACTCTTCAAAATAGCATTTTATCACAAAATGCAACTTAAGAAAAATGTGTTGATATCATGTGGTCAAAATTGCTATTGTTAGCAAATTTGGTTTCATCAAATTGAATGCTTAATTTTTTGTATAAAATGAAATTGCATCAGAGTTATTTTCAGTTTCACTGCAGGCAATTCACTTATATATGAAGGTTTTTTGTACTACCTTTTATAAATAAGAACAAAAGAGAACGGTAGTGGCAGCTGCCATAGAATCCATTGCAGCAGCATAGCAGATATATTTTACTTTTTTATGGAAAGCTGCTCATGTTGTACTTCCGTGTAAGCATAATGGTTGCACTGTTGAATATGTTTATCATGTAAAATATCTCCATATAATTTTGTGCCAATTACTATTAAGTCCCTAACCCTTCAGTCTACTATTTCATAATGTTTATTTCTTAGGAAATATTAGAGGGGGTGACAGACATTGACTTAGTGATTAACCTGAAGCTTCGGGAAGAAGCATTGCTTGCAAAATGTCTTGGAAGAAGGATCTGTAGTGAGTGTGGAAGGAACTATAATGTGACTTGTATCGATATCAAGGCAGAGAATGGGAAGCCTGGGATGTACATGGCTCCACTTCCTCCCCCTCCTCAATGTGCATCCAAGCTTATTACTCGAGCAGATGATACTGAAGAAGTTGTTAAGCAACGGCTCCGCATATACCAGTTGACGGTATTTTTCTCGTTCCTGTATTTTTCTAAATTGCATTCCTAGAATTTAGTTAGCTATCAACGGGAATTTTCAGGCATTAAACTGTATGCTTCAAAATTACTATATGTAATCTAGCCCCCAGAAATGGCATCTTGTGTTCCTACTGATGTTTGATGCACCTGCCTTTTGGTTCAAAACCCTGTGATCTTGTTGTAATTACAGGGGAAAATGTTCTGATGCATTACAAATTTTGTGTTCATACAGACTCAACCTGTAGAGGATTTCTACCGCAGTCGTGGGAAGCTGTTAGAATTTGATCTTCCTGGAGGAGTCCGAGAATCATGGCCAAAGTTGCTCCATGCATTGAATCTTGAAGATGAAGAGGACAAACAGTCTGCAGCTGCATGATGTCTTACATGGTTGTATCATTTGAAGTATTTACAGGCAACTTCGGTCATTCTTTGCATGCACAACCCATGTATGCATATTTATTTCATAAAAAACCCAAAAAGGAAGAGAGAAACATTGAATATGCTAATAAAGCTAGATATGTCCAAAGCCATAAACTACTAAACGAGGTAGTTTTGTACTTGTTCTCTAGACAATTTTGATATCGGTTAAGTTATTGTTTGGGAGATGGGGGGACATTGACCATTATAGACATGTTATTTCATTTCTTTGAAGAATCTTACTTGTGGTCCTGTAGGACACTGATGTTTTAGAGAAAATAAAAATTTGTACCAGAACTTTGAAGTTGTTGAACTGTAAAGACTCTTTAGGCTGTTTAAATTTTGGATTACCACTGATAATGGGGTTCTAAAACTTTCAATCACCCAGGAGTCTCTTTTCATTGCTTTCTTAGAGTTGAATTCAGATTTTTCAAACTTGGTAGAGATTCCATGTCAGCTTGAACAAATGAAAAGTAAAACTAATATAGGATTCTTAAAAAGCGACCGAATAACCCAGTTTACCATTCCTCCTTTTTTCCCAAGTTCCAACCCGATACTGAACAAGTTTAATGGGTGAAGCATGAGTTGCTATGGATGTGGGCACTTCATATTTGATTTAGTATTTTACATTTTCTTAAAAAATATTATGAAATATATAAATTTGTGTCGTGGGAAATAATAGTTGTCCTAAAGTGCATAGTTTTTGTTTTCTAATGATCAAAAGCTATGATTATTGGATAGTTTAATTTTCAAAAGGAGTGGGCAGTTTAATTAAGAATAGCAGGTAATTTTGGAGGAGAGAATGAATCTTTTAAAATGATTATTTATAAAAAAAAATTAGATGATATAATTATTTTAATATTTAAAAAATTTAATGATTTTTTGGTTGTTTTTAAAGTTCCATTAATTGAGATTGTTGTTAACATCAAACTAAGTTTTGGAAGTTTATCATAGTATAGATGTGGGATGGGGCGAAAGAAAAGTGATTTTGAAAATAATATGATTGTTGTAATCGGATTGGATGAATTGAATTAAGAATTGGTTGGAAGTTTTTTTTTTTTTTTTTTTTTAATTTTAGAGAGGTTTTAACAGGACATTTAAAATGAGTCAAATAAATATTTTATTATTAGTTGATTTCCATTGTGATCAAAACTTTGATATCTTGAATGATAAAGATTTTCGTATATTTTATTATTAGGACTTTAATGTCCATTAGTATTAAAATTTTGTATTTAAAAAAAATCTCTTTAATCCTTCTTGATTTTCATATTAAGCAAATTGGTCCCTTAAAAAATTAGAGCTATTTAATTTTTTATATATTTCAAAAGTGAGTAATTAAGGACAATTAATCATAATATTAAAGTTTTTTCATAAATTTTATATATTTTTATTGGTATACTAACAAATTTAGCCTTATTTTTTCATCTTAGTTTAACAAATTTAATCTAGAATATTTACATTGTCTATCAATATGGTCTTGATTTAGCAAATTTAGCTCGTAGTGTTAGACATGTCGACATTTATTAGGGGTGAGCAAAATCGATTTCGATTCGAAAAACTTGATAAAAAAATTTAAATTTTGAATTAAATAGTTCAAGTTATTTGAGTTAATCGAGTTATTCGGATTAACTTGAATAAAAAATTAAGTTTTTCGGTTTAACTCAAATATGAATTACACAATTTGAGTTATTTGAAAATTCGAATAAGAAAAAATAAAATTACCGTCGTTTTAATAAATATTTATCTTTTTTAAAGTTAAAAGTCAAAACCATTAAATTAAAAAGTAAAACTATGTTGTTTTGATAAATGTTTACTCATTAAATTAAAAGGTAAAACCATTATATTGTCTATGTAGTTAAATAATCGGTCCATGTAAACACGACATTGATTATAATATTATAGATTTATTAACTCGACTCGAAATTTTTTGATTCGATTAGAAAAAAATTCAAATTAAGTTCAATTGCTAAAATAGGATCTGTCAACTCGACTAACTTGAAATTTTTTTACTCGATTCGATCACACAAAATACAAACCTCTTCACTGATATCCGGATCATTAAAAGTAAATGAAATAATGAGATTCTCAACGGTGAGCATAACAAAAAGAGATAAGAACAAAGCGATCACACAAAATACAAACCTCCTCATTGAGTCGACCATAAATAAACAATTGTTAAACAATAATGTGGCGAAAGTTCAGATCCTTAGTCATCTTGAGGAGGATAACAACTGATAAGAGCATCAAGGGCACCCTCCAGCTATCAACCACAGTCCTTGTGCACCATACCCTTCGAATCATGAATCATTGCTCTAAAGCTTGCCTGAACCTATGATCTATAATATACTAAAAATTTTATCACATGTATATGCGTGTGGAAATCACGTATTTAGAATATAATATAACTTTTATATGCATTTTTTTTATTGTTTTTCCTTAAAAATACAAAGACTAGAGTGCATTTCAATAATATAACTTATTTTAACGAAAATATATTTTCATAATTTTGTTAATTGAGTAGGTGCCCAATTGACTCGTAACGCTAACTCAGTCAAGAGCTAATATAGATATAAAAGCATGAATTTGGATAAACTTTTGAATCGACCGGAATATAATTTATTACTAAATTAACTATACAAATAATTATAATTTAATTTATAATTATTAGTTTAAAATAGATTTATTATTTGTTAATTATTACTTAATTAATATGAGTTATATATCAATTCAAATTTAAGTTTAATTTTATAAATAATATTTAGTAGTCACACATATTTAATTTAGTATCTAAAAAAATTATTGGTAAAAAAAATGAAGATTGTTAGCATTAATAAATTAAAAAACATAAAAAGAATGGAGCATTAAATAAATAGTTTTTTGAATAGACAAAAACGAATCATATTCGAATAACAATGGGAGAGATTGAAGATTATTTTAATTGATGATGAGATAATATAATATTTTGATAATATTTTTTAATTTTTCTATAAGTTGTTTATACATTGTGAGATAAGCACTTTTAAAACCGTTATTTATTTATTTATTTACCTGTTATTTGTTTGGTGCAAGTGAAACATGTTTAGTGGGTTTGTTTTGAAAAGAAAGTCAAATTTCAACAATTATTTTTCAATAACTATTATTAAATGTGTTTATTAATTTAACGTAAATGATTTCCGTACTTATCATGAATTATTATTATAATTGATGCATATCTTTACTTAATTTATTTTATTTTTCAAATTGATATTATAATTTTTTATATAACTCCAAATTGTATATTATTTTAAAATTAAAAGAAGTTATTATTATCACTAATAAGAAAAAATAATTAAAAATATGTTATTTACAAATTTTTTGAAATAAAACAAACCAATGCATTAAAAAGGGGAAAGTCAAATGTAACGACTCCTAGGTGCATGGCATCCACCTGACATACTGCCCATCACTACTAAGGGCGGTGCCTTGGAGCTTTAAACCAAAACAAATAATAAATGAAAATAAAATAGGAAAAAATCAAAAGAAAGGAATATTTCAATCATCTTGTATAAGAAATGAAAAATCCTAAAGAATCCTAACAACTACCTTCCTCTATCTTGAAAACGCCATGCATTGGATTAGAAACAAGTGGTGAATAAACTAGATACTGTCATCAGTAGATCATCCTCCATAACTAAACCTTTCCAGTCTCACCTTTCGCTGAGATGCATCGGAATCCTTAAAGAAACCTTTTCCTTCGGTCTCACGCTTTTAACATCAATCAATTGTCTCCGGTCACTCAGTTTCTAACAGGTAACCCATTTCTTGGGGAACTTCTTCCATCTAGTATCTGGGTGCATCAAATTGTCATCCCTATGTGGTGAGGCCATGCGCCACTCCATTTTATTCTCTCATAATATACCTAACAGATAAGTGTTGAGCTCTTGCCATCCTTTCTTTAATTTTATTTATGATATTTCCAATTGGTTATCTGTCTACTTCTTCTTATTCTACTTTCTTGATAACGGTCAGTGCATTACCCTATACACAAAAATTTCCAAAGCCCAGGTCCTTGGCAAAGGTTATCGCTAGTAAGCATGCTTTAGCTTCAGCAGTGGTTGGATCTGGCACATTTTCCCATGAGTAAACGCACAAACCCATTACAAGCCCTGCCTGGTTTCTGATTTTTATGCCTGCTGTTGCTTTTTTATTCTATTTGGAGAACAAAGCATCAAAATTCACTTTAACTGTTCCTTCCATTAGACGTTCCCAGACCCTTCTGCTTAAGCCAGTCCTCTGTTCCGTTAGAACTTCCATGCGTTTTAGTTCTGTTTTATAGGCTTTAATAAAACTTATTATATCTTGAGGCTTGTCTCTAACACCTTCATGAAGTACTTTATTTCTGCTATACCAGATTGCCCACATAGATAAAGCTAATAGTGTACAATACTCCTGAGTATTATTTTTAAAAACCTGGACTAATCATTGATGCCAATCTTGCTGCATGTTGTTGCTGTTTACATCGAGACCCACCCCTATCAGGACTTGCTTTGTTAAAGAACAATCTCGGAGTATATGGGCAGTCGTTTCTACCTCTTGGTTGCAGATTGGGCACTTGGCTTCAACATAGATATTCCTGCGCACTAAATTGTTCATTGTTGGCATGTATTCATGAGTAGCTTTCCATAGGCAGATTCTTATCTTATTAAGGATTTGCAATTTCCATAGCTTTGTAAAGTATTGGTATGTATCATCTATACTGTCTGTAATAGTTCTATTTAGGTAAATTTGGCTTTCTGTTACGAGCCATCTTTAACCCCCTTTTACCGTATAGATACCAGTGCTATCTCCTCGCCACACTAAAACATCCTTATGTGATTCATCAACCAGGGGAATGGATAGAATTTTAGTAGCCTGGTCCTCTTGGAAAAGCCCTCGTACTACGTCCTCTTTCCAGGTAAATAACTCAGTGTATATTAAATCTGCCACAATTGTAAATTGAATATTAATGTTTTGTCCTTCCACTCTTCCACTCCCAGGTGGAGGTATCCAGGCCTTATTCCAAATGTTCACTTGATTACCATTGCCGATTCTCCATCCAAGCCCTTTTTCCAGAAGGCTTCGGGCTCCCCAAATGCTTCGCCAGGTAAAAGAAGGGTAAGACCCTATCCTTGCATTTAAAAAATCACTCCCGAAAAAGTATCTAGCTTTTAATACGCGAGCAAGTAAACAACTAGGATCGATTATTAGTTTCCATCCCTGTTTAGCTAACAAGGCTGTATTAAAAAATGTAAGCTTTCTAAAATCGATCCCTCCTAACGATTTTGGGGTACACATGTCATCCCATCAGCACCAGTGAATCCCTTTATTAGTTTTTGAATTACGCCACCAAAATTTGCACATAAGGCTTTCTAACTCATGAAAAAATGAACTTGGTAATCTAAAACATTACATAGCATATGTAGGTATGGCCTAAAGTATGACTTTAAGAAATACCTCTTTTCCACCAATTGATAAATTTCAAACACTTCAAGTAGACACGCGTTTAATAAATCTTTCTTTAAGCTTTGTGAATGCATCTTTTTTCCTCCTCCCTATCATAGTCGGCAATCCTAGGTATTTTTCAGGATTGTTCGATATGCGAACGCCTAACATATTGTCGATCTGTAATTTAGTCTCCTCCCGGACGTTAGAGCTAAAGTAGATCAATGACTTGTAAAAATTAACTAGTTGACTCGAAATAGCTTCATATTCATTAACGATTGCTTTTGTGGCCAATACTCCTTCCATTATAGCCATACCAAATAGGATGCTGTCATTCGCAAAGAATAAGTGAGATACCGTAATACCTCCTTTGCCCATTCTTATTCCTTGAATTCGTTTCTCTCTTTCTGCCATATGTATCAGTTTAGAAAACACTTCAGCACATATAATAAAAAGATATGGGCTAAAGGGATCTCTTTGCCTTAATCCTTGTGAGGGTCTAAACTCCTCCCCTTTTACCCCATTCAGAATGACAGAATAAGAGACACTTTTAACACATCTCATAATTATGGCCACCCAGTCTTCACAAAACCCTAAACTTCTCATCATCTTTTCCAAAAATACCCACTCGACCCTATCGTAGGCTTTGTTCATATCGAGTTTAAGCGCAAAAGAGCCATTACTTCCCTGTTTTCTTCTTTTAAGACTATGAAGAACTTCGTATGCTACTAATATGTTATCTGTTATTTGTCTTCTCAGTACAAAAAAGCTCCTTGAGGTTCGTTTATGCAAAAAATCGAAGCTTTTCGAAACTTATTAACAACCATTCTAGAGATTATTTTACAGGCTACATTGTAAAGACTAATGAGTCTAAATTGACTCATATTTTTTGGTTCTCTTACTTTAGGACTGAGCATATGTTTGTCTTATTAACCTCACAAAAGTCCCCATGATCATTCAATACTGCTAAACAAAATAGGCTAACATCTCTTCCCACTATATGCCAATACCTTTGAAAAAATAGTGCTGGAAATTCGTCCATACCTAAGGCTTTGATAGGGGCTATTGACTTGATTGCTTCTAAAACTTCCTTATCATTGAATTTCTTCATTAAGATCATTGCCTATACAAGAACTTATTTCAGACGTGATTCTACTACTATCCATTATTGGCTTAGTGGTAAATAAATCTTTGAAATAATTGGTAACTAAAGAAAGCAAACCCATGTCCCCTTCAACCATGTTCTCATACCCATCTTCCAATTCTCTTATCATATTACGCTGCTTCCTTTGTGTTGCTGCTTTATGAAAAAAAGAAGTATTTCGATCCCCTATATGAATCCTGTTGGTTCTTGCCCGTTGTTCCTAGAATAACTCCTCTTTATTTGCCTCCATATTTAATGCCAATTTAACTTCTACAATTTCTGCTAATGTTTCATCCAATGGATCTTTTTCATTTAATTCTGCTAAATGAGATTTTCACAATTCCTTCCTTCTATTTTGTTGGGTTCTGTTCGCTTTCGCCCATTCAATTAAATGTTTTCCTAAATTTTTAAGTTTGGTCGGTAAGTCTGCATCATTCGAACTCCACCCTAATTTAACTTGGTCTTCAAAATACTCTTCTAGAATCCAATCCGCATTAAACCTAAAAATACTATCGTCTTGGGACATGATGCTTTGCTTCCCTTTCATTGTTTCCAACAATAATGGACAATGATCAGAGATACTATGCATCAAATGCTCAACAGAATAAGATGGAAAACGAGACCACCATGCTGAATTGGCTACGCATCTATACAATCTTTCCCTTATATTATTCTCTGGGAGTCTTCCCCTCTCCCATGTAAACCACTGTCCTACAAAACCCAAGTCATTAAGATCACATTCTTCAAGAATAGCTCAAAAAGCAGAAGTTTGGCGTTCTTCCCTTGGCCTTCCCCCTTTCTTCTCAAAGGAGAACATTATCTCGTTAAAATCACCCATAACAATCCACGGCATCTGAACATCACCCTTTAGTTGCCTTAAAAGGTTCCACGAGTTCCTCCTCAATGCTTAGATCGGAGAGCCATAAAATCCTATAAAACGCCAACTATCCCTCTCAACGCTCTCATTGATAGTGACGTCTATATGGTATTTAGAGTAACTATTTAACGTAATTGAAAGTTCATTCTTCCAATTTAACGAAAGTCCTCCCCTTGACCCTTCCGCATCTACGTCAATGCCATTCGTAAATCCACACTGGCAACGTATTCTGTTCATTCTTCTCGAATTAACTTTTGTCTCAATTAGAAACAAAAGTTGGGATTGGGCTTGTCTCAAACTATTATTAAGACATCTTACTGTTCGTGGCTGCCCAAGGCCACGAACATTTCAGCTTAGTATTTTCATTGCGACCAGTCGGCCTGCTTTTCAGCTGCCGCCGATAATTCAATGCTTGGTTCAGTTTCCATAAAAGAAATTTTCCCTTCCCCTAGATTTGTTCTCTGTCGTTTCTTACCTTCAGTTACACCAACTGGGTTATCTTCATCCTGACACCTTGTAATACCTTCCCTAAAATCCCCAATCGCCTTAAATCCATAACGTTCTTACATATCTCTTCTATTCATTAAATAAACGAAATTAAAAATTGAAGATAAAATAATTAAGAAAATGATAAAATCAAGAAGAAAATATAATTTTTCATTCTATTATTGAAAAAGAATATGAATTAGATGGAATCACAATTTCATACAATCTCTTCTCGAATTTATCAGCAACCACCATCATTGTTTTCCTGGTCAACAAACCTAACTACGGTTTCCTGGTCATTGTTTTCTACTTTTTATAAATAGCAGAGTGCTGAAAACGTTTCCATACATACATTTTGTAAAGAAATTTATTAAGCAAAATGGAAGAAGCGAAGGTTCTTCCCATGAACGCTGCAGATCATGAAATTAGCTATTCCAATAATTTAGTTGTTCAAGTCTGTTTTTTCAATATTATTAATTAATTTCTCCATTACCAATCTTCTCTTTTTTCAACAAATATCGTTTTTAACATCTTCTCCTTTGTACTTTCAGAAAGTAGTGATATCAAAAGTAAGGCCAATGATTGAAGAATCCATTGCAGATATGTTCAGCAAAACTGTTCCAACATGTATGAAGGTGGCAGACTTGGGTTGCTCTTCAGGTCCTAACACCTTCATGACTATATCGCACATTATTGACACTAACCATGGAAGATGTCAACAAGAACATATGAAGTTACCCGAGTTTGAAGTGCTTCTAAATGATCTCCCACAGAGTGACTTCAATTATGTGTTTAAGTCGGTTCCTAGTTTCATTGAGAGACTGAAGAAAGAGATTGGAGATATGGTGCAGGAAAGGTGTTTTATACGAGGAGTTTCAGGTTCTTTTTATCATACTCTTTCCAACTAAAAGCCTACACTTCGTATATTCTTTCTATGCGCTTCATTGGCTCTCAAAGGTCAGTTATTTAACGAAAAATATGTCGTTAGTACACTTGTTATAATCTCTTTTAATTATGATCGTGCATGAACTTAGGTTCCTGTTGGAGTGGAGAACAACAAGGGGAACATATGCATGGCAGGATCAAGTCCTTCCAATGTTGTCCAAGCTTATGCTCAGCAATTTCAGACAGACTTCATACATTTTCTAAGCTTTCGTTCCAAAGAAATAGTACCCCGAGGCGTATGGTACTAACCTTTACGGCTAGGAAAAACCCAAATCCCTCCAATGAAGATTACGGTTTGGAGCTTGTTGCTAAATCCCTTCTTGAATTGGTTGCTGAGGTTTATATATTTGTTTCCTTATAATCCATTTAAATCCAAAAGCATGTTAGATACAATTAGTCAATAGTTAAATATTGCAGGTAGTTGTGAAAGAGGGAGATGTGGATTAATTCAACATTTCTTTATATGCACCTTGCAAAGAAGAAGTGGCTCAGACTGTTGAGAGGGAAAGATCGTTTGACAATAAGGAGCTACAAGTTTTCGTAGTGGACACCCATCCTCGAAATAGAGACTTGGATTCCAACATTTATACGCAAATGGGGAAAAACTATGCAAATACTATGAGAGCTGTTTTGAAGTCTATTCTGTGAAGTCATTTTGGCGGTGCCATAGTTGACCATTTATTCAAAAGGTTTGCAACAAATGCAGCGGATCCTCTGTGGTGCTCAATGCTTCAAAAGAAGGTTACCATTGTGGTTTCATTGATAAAGAAGTAATTAATACATGAATATGATGAATAAAATTGATCAGAGAACATGTTTTACCACGTATGATAAAAGAAGTACAGTTAATTCATCATCAACTCGGACGGGGCAGTTCATTTGGACTCAAGAATTGCAACTGCTGGAGGAGTTGCTCGAGATGCGAATGGAGAATGGATCTTCGGCTACAATTGTTATTTTGTAAAGTGCTCGATATTTAATGCCGAGTTATGAGGTATCTTGAAGGGCTTTAAGCTTATCCAACATAGAGGCCGTGACATCTAGCTATCCAAACGATAGTCTGGAAGTTTTTCGAGCTATTCAAGGAAGTGTTTCTTGCACCTCGAACTTTTCCTTGATTCAACACATTCAAAGTGTCATTTCGCAAGAGAATCAGTGGGCATTACTTACATTCTTAGAAAACAAAATCAAGTTGCTGATTGCTTGGCTAGACAAGACTTATCTGTAAGTGATGATCTGAGATTTTTTGACAGTCCCCCTAATGTGAATCGAAGGCTCCATGATATGGACAAGATGACGGTTTTTTTTACCTTTTCGGAATCCATTGCTGTAATTAATTAGTCATTATTTTTATTTTACCAAAAAAAACGCATTCGACTTTGATTTATAATTGAAATTACAATTTTACGACCTAGAAAAATAAATTTCTACTCAAAAATAAAATTTTGAATAGCAATGAGTAGGGTCGAATCAAAAGAGGTAGCTGATCATTTTAGTTTTTTAATAAATAAGTAAAATAAAAATAAAGCAATTAAAATTAAACTATAAAAAATAAATGAATTAATAATTCGTTTAAAAGTAATAGAATTCATTTATTTCAGGATATGTATGTTTAGACTTAATTGTTCAGATGATTCATCTATTAGATATATAATCGAGTTTGTAGCTACTACTGTAACAAATGTGGTTTCTTATATATCGGATTTAGCGAACAGATCGGGGGTGGAATGTAACAGCCCGATTTTTAATGGTGTCGAAAACAGTGATTTCGGGATCACAATTCTAACGAGTCAAGTCGTAAATTTATTTATTTTTAATATTTATAATGTTGTTAGCATCGTATTAAAATTTGGTTATGAAATTTTAGTGTTTAGATAGTTAATTGAGTAGAAAGGACTAAATCGTAAAAGGTGCAAAAGTTAAGTTGATTAATTAGAAGGACCAAATAAGCAAATTAACCTAAAGTAT
Organism: Kokia cookei; assembly: GCA_039519145.1. Taxonomy (NCBI): domain Eukaryota; kingdom Viridiplantae; phylum Streptophyta; class Magnoliopsida; order Malvales; family Malvaceae; genus Kokia; species Kokia cookei. Next base: position 7,304,282 of record CM076907.1, on the reverse strand, counting down.
TTTAGTGGGTGTATTATCCTGAGATATATAGATTATAAATAGGATTAATTAAGGCTAAATAAGTGATTAATTAAGCTAATCATGAAAGACTAAAAAATTACAAAATTACCATTAAGTATAAATATGAAATTAAAGAGAAAAAAAATGATAATTTCAACTCTTTTTCATTTTCTTCATGGAAAGAACAAAGGGAAGCTAGGGATTTGCATTCGAAGCTTTGAGCTTTGATTTGAGTAATCAAATGTTAACCGTTTTTTGTAATTTTTATGTTTTTGAGTCCGTATTAGCTTAATCTAGCTAACCCAAAGACTAATTTATGAATCTGTCAAATGTTATAAATTTTAAGATTTTTGAATATGCTTATTCTTGAAAGATTTTGATGGATTTGCATGCTTGATGATTGAGTTTGATAGTTTTGTAAAGTGATTTTTTTATGAAATTAGGGTTTAAAGACTAAAATGTTAAAATGATGAATTTGAGTGTACTTGGTGTGAAATAAATGAATTCTAGGGACTTGTATGAGAACTATGGATATTCAGTCGATATGAGTTTAAAAAGAAAATGATTATTTTGCATGTTTTGTGTTTAAGGACTAAATTGAATAAAGGTGAAATGCTAGGGGTTATTTCATAAATTCCCCAAAAAGGATCAAATTGTGTTAATGATTTAATTATGTGATTTAATTATGTGATTTAATGTGAAAATTTGGATGGTTTGTTGATTAGATTACGATCGTGCCACAGATCGAGGAAAAGGAAAATTAGCAGAATAGTCCCTAAAGCCTATCCGTAACTGCGATTCAGTCCGGTAAGTTCGTAACATTAAATTTTCATTTAAATTGTACATTATTAAGTTCTCTATAAATTTTACAAATGTGTTATGATGGTTTGGAATAGAGAAAGATGAAAGTAAAGAAAGAAAGAGATATTAGGCTTTGAGCCGGTGATTTGAAACCGACCCGATGGTTGAGGTCCTGCATTTGTTGCGGATTCTCATCAGCTTGTGTGAGCAGCATCGTGAATCGGGAAAATGTGAAATGAATCCAAGAATGGATTATAGGCTCTACGATAGTTGAGATTTATGCTTGATTTGCATATTCTCAACAGCTTATAGCTTGTATGAGCAGCAACGTTAGGGAACAATTATGTGTACAGGTACTGTATTGATGGCTGAGGTATCGTATATGTTGCAAGTCCTCATCAGCTTGTGTAACCAACATCGTATACTAGTAACAGAGATAATATAAACAAGAGGATGAATCTTAATATGGCATATTGAAGCACAGTTCTATTCTGGTTCGATTAAGTTATAGATTGTACAACACATGTTATTCGGTAACTTGTTAAACTCTACGGACTTACTAAGCTATGAAAGCTTACCTGTGAAATTGTTGTTGTTTTGTAGATTCTATTTTACTACTTGAAGATCAGATAATCTCAAAGAAATCACACTATCTCGAGAGCTCGTTCGGTAGTAATTACATCACCTAGCTATATGGCATGTACTAGGATGTTACTATCTTCCGTAATGTTGGTTTTTTAACAAGTTGTAGTATGATAATGTCATGTTTAAATGTTGAGCTTTGGTTTGGTAGATTTGTTTATGTTTCAAGCATGCTTGTATATATAAACTAAAAGGTCATATGAAACTTTGCATATTTGGTATGTTTTGCTCATTATCTATGAGAGATTGTAATGTTTTGAGTTGGAAATCAATATAACTATAAAGCTTATTATTTTTTGTGCTTGATAGGTGATTTGCATGATTTTTGCTTGTTTTAAATTGCATTTTCGAAGGTACATACGGCTTGACACATGGGCCAGTACACAGGCAAAAATAGATGCAGGGGATACACGGGTTGGGACACAACCGTGTAGCCCTATTTCGAGATGAACACAATCTAGCCTACGGTTTGAGACATGGGCATGTGGGGTATTTTCGCATGTTCACATGGTTTGTCACACGGTTTGTGTCACGGTCTTGTATGGGTATTTCATGTATGCACAGGGTCTGACACACGGCCTGGGCCACGATCATGTGACCCCTGTTTCGTTGAAATTTGAAGTTTCATGCGATGTTTCGATTGTATTTCAATTAAGTCCTTGTATACGTTGACGATGAATAATGAATGTTGAATAAAATGGATGCATTTATAGATAACTGAAACTTGATATTAATTGAGATATTATTTGAATTTGATTAGTAATATGTATGATAGTAGCCCGGGACCTAACTTAGAGATAGTGATGGGTTTTGGGTGTTATATGGAATGTTAGACATCTAATGCAATACCCCATACTCAACCCGATCGTCGGGTCTAAGCTCTAGGATGTCACATTCGTTGTCGAAACAAAAGCAATCAAACATATTTAGTTATCCACATTTTCTAATCAATTATACATAAAACATGCTTAATCGATTCGAACTATCATTAATCGAATTAACCGACTCTTTTAAACTCTCAACCGTTAACCGAATCAATTTTTCTTTAAAAAATTAACCGAATCAATTTTTCTTTAAAAAATTAACCGAATCAATTTTTCTTTAAAAAATTAACCGAATCAATTTTTTTTAAAAATTAATCGAATCAAACTTTTTCGATTAGTTCGATCGATTAACCGAATTAACTGAAATTTATCCATGTCCAAATCACAACAAGAATAAAAAAAACCCCAATATTTGTTAAATTTATCATAATCAACATCTCCAAACCAAAAAAAAAAAAAACAGGTCAGATCTCGATCCAAATCCCAACAAGAATCAAAATTCACTTAATTAAAAGCCAACACGCTTCATAATTAAGCACAACTCACCCCCTCCAAAAAAAACCCAACAATTCAATTATGATGTAATAAGCAAATAAACTCACCTTTTGTATAAATGGAAACCATCTTCAATTTCTTAAAACCAATATACATATATACAAAAAAAAAAGAACAATCAAGAAAAGAAAATGAAGCAATGGAGCAAAATACTATATGAAAACAATGGAGCAAAACAAAGAAATAGTACCATTTAAAGTTTGGTCCCCCTTACAAAGAAAATATCTTTAACAAAACACACCTAAAAAGTTTAAAGTGAGTGTCAACGGTGGTGAGTGAAGTCCAAATTGAAGGTGCGTCACTGCGATGGCCGATGGCGAATGAACGCCAAACGATGATGGTGACCTGGTAGACGTCCAACGGTGTGACTAGTTGATGCCGAACTATTCACAGAGGTGACCGACATTGGTAGTAGAGATTTTGGAAGATTTCAAATTAGCGATTTTGAATTTTGAGAGTTAGGGAATTTGAATAATGCAAGCGTGATTTTTAGTTTTATTTATAGGATTTTTAGCACCGCTTTATTTCTTTCTTTCGTTCTTGATTAGCTGACGGCGACGTCAACTTTAATGCTGGTCGTCGACTGCCAATATTCCTTCCCCTTTATTTTTTATATTCAGTTCTTATTTTCTTTTATATTTTGGTTTTTTTCTAGTTTTTATCTGTCTTTGTGGCACACTTTTCCTCTGCCTTGTGGCACATTTTTTCCTTATGACATGTTTTCGTCTACCTTTGTGGTAGATTTGCGTTCGTGGATAGTTTTCTCATAACGTTGGCTCTTATTTGCGGTTATTGGTGATCTTTCAGTAGTATGATCCCCTTTTGTGGTTTTTCTGATGCGGTTAGATCTGTTTTGCGAAGTAGCCTGCAAGATTGTTGATTTCGCTCACCACTCCTACTTCGACCCTTAAGAGTGTAGGTGGATAGAGATAAGGAGTTTTGTTTCCTGCTTCCTTTCTCCAGTGTTTAATTTCATCCCTATCGTTGCAGCACACTGGACGTGTTTTACTGGTCTGATGTTTTGTTTTCTAGTTTTTTTAGTTTGTCTTTATTTTGTTATTTTTTTTCTACATTTTAATTTCGTTTGAAATGTTTCTCTATTTTAATTTCTAATAAATTCAACCGGCATATTATTCAAAAAAAAAGTTATAGGATTTTATTTATTAAATGATTAAATTATTTGTTGTTTTTAGGATTGGGTTGGGTTTATATATATATATTGGATTGGGTTTATATTGGGTAGGACTTAGAAATGTTGGGCGTCGGTCGGTGGTTTGGGATTGGGTTTAGGTGGGCACTAGACAGTAGGGTAATACTTATATATTATAATATTTTTTATTAAGTTCGATTAAATTTGTTAATCGGTAGATTTCGAACTGAATTAACCGTTAATCGAAATTCTAAAGAATTTTTTTTGAAGATACGCACACACCTTGCACACACACAAGTGCTCGAACCCGGGTCTTTTAAAATGAACATCATCCTCTTTTCCACTGGATCCACTGGTTGAGTTCTCTTATCTTATGTTAATAAAATAATATATTCATAATATTATAAATATAATTTATACTTACGAAAATTTGAAAAAAATTATTGTAAAAAAAATTTAAAAATAAATCTCCAAATTATACATTATTTTTTTAACTTATTTTCCCATTCTCGATTACTTCTATTTTTTTTCCCTTAAATCAAATCAAATATTACCCCCAAAAAGATAACCAAATATTTGTGATCTTCATGGGCCTCTTTTTTCCCATACCCGTCCAAAAATATCCTCTCCAAATAGTCCCTTCTCTATAAGTATACCTCCCTCTCTCATTTACTCCCATAACACCTCCTTTCTAGTTTTTCCAACTTTTCTTCTTGCTTTCTTTTTCTTTACAAATGGCCAGGGTTCATTGCATAGGATGCTTAGTTGTGGTAGTGGAAGTTACGGCTGTTCCAAGGACATGGCTGTGGAGTTAAGAGATGAACCTCATATTATTGAAGCTCAATTTGTCCGAGCCCGATGTAACAGCCCGGTTTTCAATGATGTCGAAAACAGTGGTTTCGGGACCACAGCTCTGACGAGTCAAGTTGTAAATTTAGTTATTTTAAATGTCTCTGGTGATATATGCATTGTATGAATTATGATTCACAAATAGCATTTATTAGATAGTTAATTGAATAGAAATGACTAAATCATAAAAAGGATAAAAGTATAGATGTATAATTAGAAGGATCAAATGAATAAATTAACCAAAGGAGTATTAGTTAGTGGATTGGTATGATTTATACTAATTATAACTAGGTTTAATTAAGACTAAAAGGGGTTAATTAAAGCTTAATGATGAAAGTCCTAAAAATTAAAAAAATGCCATTAGTATGTATATTAATTAAAGAAATTTTTAAGTGAAAATTTTATCATTTTCACTTCACCAACTTCTTCATTCGGCTAGGAGAGAAAGAAACTAGGGTTTTTGAAACTCAAACTTTGAGCTTTGATTTGGGTAAGCAAACTTTTATCGAATTTAGTAATTTTTATTTTTTGAGTCCTTATCAGCTTAATATAGCTTATGCAAAGACTAATTTGTGAATCTGTCAAATGTTAGAAAACTTGTCATTGTTGAAATTTCTTGTTCTTGAAAGCTTTTTATGTTTTTTGAATGTTTGATACTTGGGTTAAATCTTTTTGTAAAGTGATTTTTGATGAAATTAAGGTTAAAGGACTAAAATGCGAAATTGGTGAAATTATATGTATTGTTGTGAAAATAGATATATGAATGGGTTGGATAGGTACCCAAGAGAATTCGACTATGGTTAGTTGTGTGAGAGAACAATTGTTTTACATGTTTTGTGTTGAAATGACTATATTGAATAAAAGGGAACTATTAGGGGTAAAATTGTAATTTTCCCAAAAAGGACTAAATTGTGTTGAATGACTAAATTATGTAATTTAATGTGAGAATTGAATGATTTGTGAATGCAGACTACGATCGTGCCACAGACCGTGGAAAAGGAAAATTAGCGGATTAGTCCTTGAAGTCTTTTCTAAACTGCAATCCAATCCGATAAGTTCGTAGTGTAAATCTTACTTAATATCCTTGTATATACATATATTGTTAATGCACAACAAATTGGAAGCATTCTTTATTGAATATGATCGAAGATATGCAACGCAAGAGATAGTCGGCTTTATGCTGTTGAAACAGTACCGACACGATGGCTGAGGTACCGCATGTGTTGCAAGTCCTTGACAGCTCTGTGAGCAGCATCGTGACTCGAAAAAAGATATGGATCCTTTATGGATTACAGGTTCTACGATAGTTGGGACTTATGCTTATTGCATACTCCCGACAGCTCATATGAGCAGCATCGTTAGGAAATAATTTACAGTACAAATAGACACCGTACCGATGGCTGGGGTACCGCATACGTTGCAAGTCCTCGATAGCTCGTGTGAGCAGCATCGAGTACTGGTAACAGAGAGTTATGAACAGGAAAAGAAGTTGTAAATATTCAAAGAGCAATGAAACTACATTGGCTTGAATGAGTCATTGTTGCTTATTACCATGTGGTATTGCTTAACTATCGAACTTACTAAGCTATAAAACTTACCATAGTTATTGTTGTTATTTTGTAGATCGTTTTGATGATTGAAGATCGGATCATCGACCGCACCTGAAGACACATTGTCGCGAAGTTGTCGTTAGATTTTACATCACTTGGTCTATGACATGTACTAGGATGTTATTAACTTTTGATATAGAACCAAAGATGTTAAAATCTTTCTATTCTGATTTTGTAAATGCATGAAGTATAACTTTGATGCTTAGGCTTATAATGCTTGTAAAGACTTAGAAGTTATGTGTGTGTTGTGATGTTTTAATGCATAACTTATATTGGTTGTGTTTAGGGTATTAAACTTATGTCTTGGCATCATTAATTAAAATCCTGCATACTTGTTTTGGTGGAATTATTGCATGCATCGGTAGAAGTACAAGGTAAGAGAGAGGTTGTGTTCTGACTTGGATTGTATTGGTAGTTGAATTGTAAGTATCAGTAGTTCATGGTACTGATGTATCGGTAGTATGTAAGCTTGTATCGGTAGAAGTTACAAGGTGTGAATTTTTACTCTTTGGAGTTTTTGGTATCGGTAGTTACATGACTTGTATCAGTAGAAATCATATTTGTATCGGTCGAACTAGAAATAGTATCGGTAAAATCTGCACAGTTTTAAAATTGTTCATTGAATTAATTACTACCGATACTTGACCATTAGGTACTGGTAGAAGTCCTCAAAATGTTAGAAATACCATTTTTACCCTTGATAAATTTGTGTTATGTTTAAATATTATTTCAAATTGGGAGAAATGATTTTTTTTCTTTGACAAAAGATACAAATAGTTGGATATTCGTAAAAGATGAACAGTATAGCATGAATAGTAAACATCAAAATCCTAACCGATGACGTTGTATGAGATTTGGGTGTTATATTTAGTGGTATCAGAGCTTTCGGTTTAGCCATTTCTTGGATAATTATTGTTATATTAGATGATTTCATAGTACATGCCATATGAACCTATGATAGTGTGATACAGATGAATCCAATCTAACAATAGTTTTTGCAGATAAAAGTAAATATGCCTGAATCAGAAAGAGAAGAGACTAACGAAGTAAACAACAATGACCCGACAAATGATTCCGGGGCTAGTAATGGGGTTCCTATTATGCCAATGATAGAAAGCGAAGCTAAAAACATGTTCTTTGGCTTAATGGGATAATGGTTCTCGAAATTTATGTAGAATAATTGAATGGCACCACCTCTTCCACCCCTAGTTACATAGCTTGTAGCCCGACCTACGACACCCCCTGTAGTGCTTTCACCTTCCCTAGTAATTGATTAGAGGTGCCATATCTCAATAGATAGGGTAAGGAAATATGGGGAAAAGAATTTCGTGAAAATGCTAAGGATGATCCGTCCAGGGCTGAGTATTGGTTAGAAAACACTTTGAGAGTGCTGAATGAGATGACTTGTCCACCTGAAGATTTTGTGAGATGTGCTGTTCCGTTACTAAATGACAAAGCTTACAATTGGTAGGCAATGAACGTGGCGGTGATACCAAAAAACAAAGTTACTTGGGAATTTTTCCAAACAGAATTTAAAAAGAAATATGTTAGTAAGAGATATCTGGATAAGAAGAAGAAAGAGTTCTTGGAGTTCAAACAGGGAAACAAGAGAGTGGCAGAATATGAATGGGAGTTTGTATTTCTTAGTAAGTATGCCCGAGAGATTGTACCTACTGATGAGGCCATGTGTGTTCCTTTTGAAGACGGGTTGAGTGATGAGATAAAGATGATGGTAGGTGGTTCCAAAATTCGACCATGTTTCGTACTGACAGATCGAGCACAGAAAATGGAGGAAGTATACAACTAGAAAAGATAGAGAGAGAAGAGACTTCGGGATTTCGAGAAGAAAAATCCCACCTGAACTTTTTCAATGCAACCACCGAAGAAATTTAGAGATAGTGAAGTCCGCGGAGCAGTCTCATCTGGTTTTTTGAGCTGAAGCTGATCCGGACCACCAACATCTAGATTTCAAAATCGACTTGCTAATAGTGTGGTAAGTGTTCGTAACGTGCCAACACCAATGTGTGAGCATTGCAAAAGAATTCATTCAGGCGAATGTCGGTTGGTTAAAGGAGCTTGTTTTAGATGTGAAAATACCGATCATTTTATGTGGAATTGTCCGATGAACTCGAAAGCAAAAGAAGATCAGAGTGTTAACCCTCTAGTTACACTGTAGAAAAGTAGACTCCCGGGGTAGAGTAGTGGTGCAGCTGGAAATCGAAGTGAACAGAGAGACAGTGGGAGCAGGTCAGAGGCTCGAGCACCTACACGGACTTATGCCATTCGAGCTAGAGAAGAGTCTACCGCTCCCGATGGGGTGACTAATATATTTTATCTTTTTAATTATATTATATGTGCTTTGATTGACCTAGGGTAAACTCATTCATATATTTGCACTGCTCTAGTCACTGATAAGAAATTAGTTTTTGAATCGACTGAATTTGATGTGCAAGTCACAAATCCTTTGGGTCATAATGTCATTGTTAACTTGGTATGTCGTAAATGTCCACTAAAAGTTTAGGGTTGTAAATTTCCTACCGATTTAATGCTATTGCCATTCACTGAGTTTGATGTGATCTTTGGTATGGATTGGTTATTAGAGCATGATGCGATAGTAAATTGTAAGCGAAGACAAATTAGTTTGAAATGTCCGACAGGAGAAGTAATTATAGTGGAATCTGGCAGATTGAATAGTGAAACTAGAATGATTTTGGCTATTTCGGCACAGAAGATGGTGCATAGAGGTTATAAAGCATTTTTGGCATACATACTTGATACTCGGGGCTCGAGAACATAATTGGATCAATTACCCATTGTTCAAGAGTATACAGATGTGTTTCCAAAAGAAATATCGAGTTTGCCGCCAGTTAAAGAAGTAGAGTTCGGTATTGACTTATTACCTGGTACTGCTCCGATCTCTATTCCACCGTATAGAATGACACTGAATAAATTGAAAGAATTGAAAGCTCAGCTGTAAGAATTGTTAGACAGAGGATTCATATGACCCAGTGTATCACTCGGGGGTGCGCCCGTATTATTTGTGAAAAAGAAGGATGGATCGATGCGGATGTGTGTAGACTACAAGTAGTTAAATAAAGTGACGAATTCGTTGCCTTGGATCGATGAGTTATTCGACCAGTTAAAAGGTGCAACCGTGTTCTCCAAAATAGACCTTCGGTCAGGTTATTATCAAATGCGGGTGAAAGATGGTGATATAATGAATATGACATTCAGGACTCAGTACGGACATTATGAGTTTTTAGTTATGCCATTTGGGTTAACTAACACCCCCACATCATTTATGGACCTGATGAACAGAATATTTCTACCCAGTTGGACAGGTTTATGGTTGTGTTTGTTGATGACATATTAATTTACTCCAAAACAGAATCAGAGCATACTCAGTATTTGAGAGAGGTGTTATGGATTTTGCGAGAAAAGTAATTGTATGCAAAATTCAGTAAATGTGAATTCTGGTTACGAGAAGTTGGATTCTTGGGTCACGTAGTATCTTTGGAAGGAATACGTGTTGATCTGAGTAAAGTTTCAGTTATTCTCGATTGGAAGATATCGAAGAATGTGTAACCCCCTTTACCCGATCCAAAGTATTCGACCGGATCCAAAAGGTTATTTAAGTAATTTCACCCGTACATAACTCAATAGTCCAAAATCATTCACAAATATAAATATAAATATAAATATATAATTTTAGGTCTTTAACTAAATAAAACAAAATAACATAATAAATCTTTAAAAATATAAATTTCAAAATCCCTCAAATAAAATGTAGTTACAACCCACAAGTAGTAGCAAATAACCAAGTTTAATAAAAACCCAAAATCAAAATAATAATAATAAGATAGAATAAACAAAGTTTATGAAATAAGCCTCCAAGTACCAATTCACCTAAATCCTGAATACCTGTAAGGAACTGTAGGGATATGAGCTATAAAGCCCAATATGTCTCTAAAGTACTTATAACCTAATATATATATATATTCACAAACAATTTATAACACAAAAAGGTAACCACAAATCATATTTCAATCACAAGCACAATGCAATGCACCCATACTTCAACACACTAACACAGTGAAAAGGTTCCCCAGAACCCTTTCCCAACCAATAGTCACCAATCGCAGTGTGGTTTTAGTATAAACCTTAAAAGGAATGATAACCACTTCTTCCAGCTTACAATCCCACCTTATAAACACATAATGGTATGATTACGTAATTATCTCAATATAATCTCAATCACAATTTCACAGTGTTTCTCATATGTTTAAATATCTCGATGCACAATAGAGTAACACAATAATTTTAATCAACACATGCTCTGAATAAATGCATGACATGGTCAACATATATTACTCAACTTAGTCTCAATCATACCATTTCCATATCTCAACATAATCATCACATCAACAACATGTATCTCTATATATCATGCAATCACCCAAGTCACAACATCTCAAATGATAGGTTAAATACAGTTAAAAACACACCTCTAGCAAGCAAAACTCTAACGACGAGGAGGTCATCTGCCATATGCTGTACGAATACCCTGTCTAACAGGATTAGATCCTACAAATACAACCAATTATTTATACAACCTTAGCCACCACTAAAATACAAGACTAAACTAAAAATAACTTATGTGTAGCTCTCGGAAGCGGTACAGGAGCGGGTTGCACAAGTGGAGGAGGAGGTAGATCGTCCGCCTCGAAATCGTGATCACCTAAACACAAATATCTTATCTTAGTAATCTCAAATTAAAACTCTAAGTAACTTAAAATACAACACTAAAGACAAAACAATCTAAACGAGGCTTTCGAGTTTGAATTTGGAAAAACAGACAGCAAAAATGGACTTAGGACGTCGAAAAAGGGTAGGGTAGAGATTTTCAGAAAAAATGTCAACGGTCAAAGTCAACAGTCAAAGTCAACGGTCAACGTCAATGGTCAACGGTCGATCAACAGTCAACGATCAACCTGGCTTGACTTGGTTTAGGTTTAGGTTATTGGGTCAAATGGGTTTGGGTTATTGGGTTTAAAGGTTGATTTTGGTTCAAAAAAAGTTTGGGTTTCTTTATTTAAAAGGTTTGGGTTTCTTATTTAAAAGGTTTGGGTTTGCTATTGGGTCAAAAACTTGGGCTTGCAAAGGCTTGAGATTTGGGTTTAGGCACTTTTTGGGCCCAAATTATAACACACACTAAGAGCAACACTAGAGTTTGGCTCCTCCCTTTCCAAACGGCGCCGACAATGCCCCACTACCCCTACCAATGTCCGACCACCACACTCAACAAGCAAATACACCTCGATTTCAAGCCACAACCCGATTTCGCAACTTACCAAACCAAAAATGTCAAAAAACAACGAAGCAAAACACACAACAAGGTCGAAAGTCCCCCTTGTTGTTTCGTACGAATGGCGGTTGAAAGGAGGAGATTAAAGAGGTGGTTGGATGCGCAATACAAAGAGGACTATTCTAATGGTGACGGTGTTTAGAACGGACGACGAAATGGCCTTGATCGGAGGGTGAATGATTTTGAAATAAAAGAAAAGAGAGTAAGGGAGAGAGGGAAAGAGTTTCGGCAAAGACAACAATAAAAGAAATGGGAAAAGACACACCAAACTTAAAGGTGTTTAAATACCCAAGGAAAAAGGTAAATTTATTTGAAGGTCCCTAAGTGTATTAGGGTTTTTTAGAACAACCCTATATTTTACCCAAATCACAAACAAGTCCCAAAAAAAATTCAAATTGGCCACAAGATTTCATCCTAAGTTCAATTTAAATCCTTAAGGTTTCTAAAATTATGAAAAGCCCCTAAAATTTTTGGTGACAAGTCATTTATAATGGGCGTTATAGTAGAACTTGTTAGTTATCACTAAATCATCATTCCAGAATATATATATATATATAATTCAATTAGATTATATCAAATGTTTGTCAATTTATTTTGCTACTCTTTCTACCTTATATAATAAGTAATTTTTTTGTGTTATGATTATAAGCATATTATATATTTTTAATGCTATTTTGGGATATTAATTTAGAATAGTGTCTTATTCATGTGAGATTATAAATTATTATTATGCAAATATGGTATTTATGTGTCGATTTGTAGTATTTTATTTATCATTTGTATTATGTATCATATTTTCACATGAATCGATTCTCTTTTAGATTTCAAATTTGTGCTTATATATTTGAAATTTAAGTAGAATTATAAGGAGGGTTAATAAGTACTTTTAGGATTTGTTAAAATATATATATTTTTTTATTTAAAATTTTATATCAACTAATTTCTTGAACGTTTGTATAAAGAAAAATTGAGAAATAAAGCTTGAAAAAAACAAAAATAAAATTATGTGAAGATTATATTAATTTTAACTGAAGAGTAAAAAGCAAAAAAAAAAACGTGAAGATTATATATTAAATTTAAATAATTTAATATTTCAAAATTGAAAAACAAAAAAAAAAGTTACATGAAATGAAGGATTATTTTAATTTTAATTTAAACTTGAAAAAAAAATGTGAAACATTAAATTGAAATAAAACAGAAAAATGTTATATTTGTTTTAAGTAAATATTGAAAATAAAAAAAGTGAAGATTATAGTCATGTTTGACAATTGACTAATAGTTGACTGTTGATTGGAATGGTTATTTTGACCAATTGATTTTATTAATAATCTATTTAAAATTGTTTGTTAAAACTAAAAACATTTTTTTCTCCAAATCGATTGCTTTTATCATTTTGTTTTTGTCTAGCAACGGTGTTAGCCTTCGGGTTATTTATCACCAGTCTTTTTCTCCTACCCATCAACTATTTTTTTTTTATCTCATTCACTCCATGCGTCTTCTCTCTTTTCAGTTTATAGATCTATTTTATAAGGTATCTTTGTTGTCTTCACAAATTGTGATGGACAGATGACGGCATATATCATCATCGAAACACCAACGACCATCAACAGTTTCTTTTAGAAAGTAGGCAGCTCTTCCTTGACTTCTTAATTTTGTTCTGTTTTGAGGGTATTTCAAAATAATAAATGATTTCATGAGCCGGTTTGGACTAGTGTTGTCTTAAAGTTTTATATGTTTTTTATTTGTTTTTTCATTGTTTAATAAATTTTCACTTTTAGAAGTTATTGTTTACTCTTGTAGTACGCTTTTTAGTCTTGCTTATAAATGTAATCTTGCTTTTGCGAGTGATTTTAGGATTGGTTTTGTTGACGTACTCTCTAGTTTGGCAGATGCTTGGTTCTTTTGTTGATTTATGCTCGTCGCTTTGGACCATCCGGGGTTGATTTCCTTATTGTATTAAATGCTTGCAATCACTCTTGATATGTTGTGCTTAAGTTGTGACAAAGTCAATTGCCAATGTGTCATAATATTCTATGGAGCTTGTCTTTTAGCGTGTACAACATGTATTTGTTATTCCCCCGAATTGTATGATATCATTCATTGAATGAATTTCTCTTTCAAAAAAAATTATTTGTTAAAACTTAGCTGATAGCTGAAAGCTGATATGTGTAAAATGACAAATAATGGCAAGACACATGGTATTTATTTGTTTATAATATTTTAGTCTTTATTGAGTGAAATTATTGAAATAAAACACTATTAACAAGGAATTAAAACATCTATCACAAAAATTAATTAATGAATATTTTTAAAAATTTAAATAAACAAATTTATTAAGTTTTTTATTTGCAAATATTAACCTTTTGGAAATTGATAAATATTAATAGAGTATTAATATAATTGTAAATTATATTCTTAGTGATAATTATGTCACACTCCTAATAAATTTGTCAAGTAGCATATTTCAATTAATATAAAGTTGCATAAGAAATCATTTTACACAAGTAAATTGAAAATAAATTAAGAGTACATAAATATTCAAGAAATAGATACATTTGTCAAATGGAGTAATTTTTGAGCAAGTATGTGACAAAAAAAGTAATTTTTTAACAAACACGGTCAGATATGTCATTTCACATATATCATTTCCGATCAATTGTGGAAAAGTTGTTCATTCTCATGTTTTTTGTTTTGGAGATTTTAATTCAACAAGCTCTTGCAAATTTCCATTCACCAAACACTACAATTAAATGGTTTAACTATCTAATTCTCTATTTGTGCCCAAATCAACTAAAAATATCGCAAAACTTTATTTACGAAATACTTCTATACATTAATTTGAAACTATTGAATATTAAAAAATTGAAAAACACAAAAAAAGTGAGGTTAATGATTATATTAATTTTAATTTCTTGAAAAACAAAATTTTTGAAACGTTTAATAGAAATAGAACAAAAAATGTGAAGTTAATTTTAATTAAAACTTGAAAAATAAAAAATAAAAATAAAAATAAACGTGAAAACAAAAAAAATCTGTGAAACGTTAAAAAGAATTTAACAATGTGAGGTTAATGAATATATTAATTTTAATTTAAGTCCTTTTAAAATATTTAATACAATATTTCGTTTCACTTTTTTTTTATTCCAACTTTTAAATATTAAGTTCTTTGAAGCTAATATATAATCTTAAAGTTGAAAGCAAAAAATTTACAAAAAAAAAAATTAAAAGCAAAAAAACAGGTGAAATAAAATATTATATTAATTTTAATTAAAAGTTCAATTTAAAAAATGATTTATTTAATAGTTAAAAATTATTATTTTTGAGTAAAAACATAAATCAATTACATCGAAGTGAACCGAAAGGAGCTAGCATTGTTTGTCTTATCAGCCTCTAAGAGGTCAAGAGCAAAAGTAGGCGGTAGCTCCAAAATTTGTAAATTTTCCGTCCAAGGCTTGTATGGCGAGACAAACCGCAACTTGATTTTGTTCTCTCAATATGTAAATCAAAGTCCATTGCTTTTCTTGCTTCAAAAGATACTGAATTCTTCTGATCAAGGCTGAGTTTGAAGTTGAGGAGTCGCTTCCGTGAATAGTTTTGATTACTTTTAAACTATCAGATTGGACTATAATATTATCATGATCTTTTCGTTGAATGAGCTGAAATCCATCAAAATAGCCTACAACTCAACATTGGAAATGGAACATTTCCCAATGAACCTGTTGTATCCCGCAATCCATTCTCCTTTTGCGTTGCGAAAGAATCCTCCGGATGCGGCATATCCTGAGTTGATTTGCACTGCCCCAATAATATTGAGGAAGAACTGCTACTATTTAATAGTTGACAATTGGAAAAGAATTTTGAAACTACCATTTAAATAATTAATTTTAAAAATTATTAACAGCTAATATGTCATTCACTATTTGCAATTCTAGATTCTTTTATATTTAATAATGGCATAAAGATTTATTAGGCCCTTTAATTTAAAAAAAAAATCAATTTGGCTCTCCATTTAATTTTTCATTTTTTAAACCCTTCAACTTATATTTTTTCACTTTTTTTTAAATTTTGTAATAAAGTATTAAATCAAATTTTTATCATTTTATGGGTTCAAAGTGTAATTTTACTTTTATTAATTTTAAATTTTAAAAATTTTAAAGGGTCTAAATGAAAAATTTACCAATTCAAGGGGCCGGCCGCCTGACTAGGGGTGGTCAAATAACTTAAAACAAAATTAACCAATCAAACCAATCTAACTTAGTTAGTTGGTCGATTAACCGATCTAGTTCGATCGAAAGTTGATTAAAAGTTTTTTGGAATTTTAGTTAATGGTTAATTCGGTTCAAAATAGGATAATTAACCAAATTAATTGAACTTAATAAATAATATTATATATTATATGTATTACACTATTACTAATTCAGTTAATTCGATCAATAAACATTATACTTTTTTATATGTTTTATACTTGTTTTTTTAAAAAATAAAATATATAAATTAAGGTCAATTAAATTAACAGACCGAATTAATCGAAATATTTAGGTTCGATTGATCTTTTTTTGAAAAAATTTCAGTTCGGTTAATGATTAAAAAATTAAAAAATTTGATTAATTCGATTAATACTAATTCGATTCGATTAACTATAGATATAAAGAAGAGTGCTATGGTAATTGTTGGAGCCCAATTTTGTCCGGGCCCAATATTGAAACCAAAAATAAAACAATTTTAAATTAAATTTATTTAATTTAAAATGTCTCAAAATTACATCAAGCGTCCAATTACAAAGCCCAATTACATGACAAAAGCCCAAGCGGCCCAAACCCTAAACAAAATAAAAAACCCTAAATGATGCAACTTGTTCTTGCTGTCGCCTTGCCTTGCCCACACAGGAGCCGCCAAGTCAGCACCCTCCATCTGCCACCACCGGCAACTTCCCACCACCGCCACTGCAACAAGCAAAAAAGAAAAGACAACAAAAAAATATAGCAAAAAAAACAAGTTGTAATCGGTTATAAAAATCGAACTCAAAAGCATTTGTAATGACCTTTTTTTTTTTTACATTTCTAATCAATACATACAGAGCATTCAAAGCAATCAATATCAAAAGCAAGCATTCAGATATAAAGTCCCCAAGGTATACTATTTCAATAGATTTTTATTCAGTATTGACCATTCGAATTTCAAACTGTTTATATTTTAAAAAATATTAATGCATTTACTTATTACATTACTAATGTCATTTATTATTTTCAAGCACGCATCTAATGTACATTAAGTATAATAAATATTTCTTTTAAAATAATAAGTAATAATAAATAAAAAAGAATCAAATGGTTCATACTTGGATCTGAGCAGTCGCCGTCGTGACCTCGGATGCAGTCGCACCGACCACGTTCGCATCTATGAGAGCCTCCAATCAAAGATTTCACTGATTCGCAACAAAAAAAAAGGATTATAATAAAATATAAAAGAAAAAATAGATTTAAAAATGAAGGAAAGGTGCAAAACAAATCTGAAACAAAGAGAGATTTCGTCAGTTTAAAAAAAAAAGGGAATAATAACAAAACAGTTTGTTTTTAAAATACTAAAGTATAAAACATATTTGAAAAATAAAGAGTTAAAAAATCAAAACATGGTTTTAAAAGACAAAAACAAAAACTCAGATCTAAGGTTTCTTTTAAAAAAATTTCATTAAAAAGAAGCAAAACCCCTTTTAGATCTAGGCTAGATCAGGTTTGATCTAGACCTAGATCTGTTTTAAAAGAAAATAAATGAAAAAAGGAAGAAGCTTTACCTTAAGACACCGTGAACGATGGCGTGTGACAATGCGAGTGTGAGGAGCCGCGACGGAACCACGGTCGGCCGATTGGGTGACGAACGGTTGGACGGAGAGGGGTTGGAGTGCATTCTAAGAAAGAGGCTCTGTTTTTTTAAAGAAAGGGAGGAAAATGAATTTTTTTTGAAGAAATGCAGCATTTTATAAGCTTTAGAAACGGTGTCATTTTGAGGGCCGAGTTTGAACCCCAAAATAACATCGTTTTGAGCCTTACCCATTTTCAGACCAGACCCGTTTCAGAGGATCCGCGTGTTTTTTCTTTAGGGGTTATTTACACATTTGGTCCTTTCTCTTTTTTTCAAATTTACAATCTCCTCCTTTTTGTATTTTTGATTAATTTTAAAATTTCCCTTTAATTTTATTTCATTTTCAATTTAGTCCTTTAACTTTTTTTTGAAACCCAGAAAGCTACGTGTCCTTTTTCGTTTATTTATGCAATTAGCCCTTTTCATTTTTCATTTGTTTCAATTTCATCCTTAAATCAATTTTTATTTTATTCTAAATTTACCCAAAAAATTTAAATGATTTTCTATTTGGTCCTCTCACCTCTGAAAGCCTGAGAAGTTATCACGTGTCTCATCTTTTGGTTTTATTGCCTAGAAAGTTCTTAAACTTTCCAAAAATCATATTTTACCCCCGAACTTCCAAAAATTATATTTTTGCCCCCGAACTTTTAAAAATCACATGTTTACCCTCAAACTTCTCAAAAATTACATTTTTACCCCTTTAACTTCTCAAAAATTACATTTTTACTCCTGAACTTCCAAAAATCACGTTTTTACCCTTAAACTTTTCAAAAATTACACTTTTTCCCTCAAACTTCTAAAACCCCTTTTAGATCTAGGCTAGATCAGGTTTGATCTAGACCTAGATCTGTTTTAAAAGAAAATAAATGAAAAAAGGAAGAAGCTTTACCTTAAGACACCGTGAACGATGGCGTGTGACAATGCGAGTGTGACAGAACCGCGACGAAACCACAACCAATTGATGGGGCGACGAACGGTTGGACGGAGAGGGGCTGAAGTGCATTCTGAGAAAGGGGCTCTGTTTTTTTTTTAAAGAAAGGGAGAAAATTGAATTTTTTTTGAAGAAATGTAGCCTTTTATAAGCCTTAGAAACAACGTCGTTTTGAGGGCTGAGTTTCAGCCCCAAAACGACAATGTTTTGAGCCTTACTCATTTTCAGACTCGACCTGCTTCAGAGGATCCACGTGTTTTTGCTTTAGGGGTTATTTACCCATTTGGTCCTTTCACTTTTTTTGCAAATTTACAATCTCATCCTTTTTGTATTTTTGATTAATTTTAAAATTACCCATTAATTTTATTTCATTTTCAATTTAGTCCTTTAACCTTTTTTGAAACCCAAGAAGCTGCCACATATCCTTTTTGGTTTATTTATGCAATTAGCCCTTTTCATTTTTCATTTGTTTCAATTTCATCCTTAAATCAATTTTTATTTTATTCTAAATTTACCTAAAAATTTTAAATGATTTTCAATTTGGTCCTCTCACCTTTGAAAGCCTGAGAAGTTACAACGTGTCCCATCTTTTGGTTTTATTGCCTAGAAGGTTCCTGAACATTCCAAAAATCAAAATTTACCCCTGAACTTCCAAAAATTATATTTTTGCCCCCTAAACTTTCAAAAATCACATTTTTACCCTCGAACCTCTCAAAAATCACATTTTTACCCTCGAACTTCTCAAAAATTTCATTTTACCCCCAAACTTCCAAAAATCACTTTTTTACCATTAAACTTCTCAAAAATTATATTTTACCCCTACACTTCCAAAAATTACATTTTTATCCTCGAACTTCTCAAAAATCATATTTTTACCCTCGAACTTATCAAAAATCACATTTTCCCTCGAATTTCCAAAAATTACATTTTCACCCGAACTTTTCCAAAATTACATTTTACCCTTAAACTCTCTAAAAACTACGTTTTAACCCCAAACTCTCTAAAACTTCATTTTCGACCCTTTTTTTTTTCTTTCTTTGACTTTTGTATATAAAATTTTAATTTTTTATTAATATTGTATTTTCTCATTTATTTTGATTCATGATTCATATTTTATTTTTTTTTCTTATATTTATTTCGTATATTTATCCATTCGTATAATTGTTCGTGCTTTGTGTTATTTAACTTTGTCATTAATTGCATAATTCGTATTTAATTTGCATGCTCATTTTTATCTCTATATTTTAATTAAAGTCATTTTTTTATTTTTCTCCAATATATAAAAATTTAAAATTAAGGCAATATTCATTTGTCTCGGGTTCTGAAAAATTGTGCCTTAACTTACTAGGCGCGATTTTTCTTCAAACCAGAATAATCGAATACCCTTTTCAAGGTTTAAAAACTGCTACGAAGGAAAGCTCGTTATTTTCGGATCTTGAAACGTTATGTTCTAACTCACTGGACGTGACTTTCTTCCTCGATCACTTCGGAATAGCGAGACTTCTAAATGAAAATTGATTTTTTCTTGAACATGTACATCGAAATAAATTATCCATTTAAGGATCGTATTTTTAATTTTACTTGAGTTTTCAAATTTTTAACAAATCAAGACCGGATAATAATCGACGGGGTACCAATTTTGGGCATGTGAGGGTGCTAATCCTTCCTCTCACGTAACCGACTCCCGAACCCATTTTCTGGACTTCGAAGACCAAAATGTTTTTCAAAACGGACTTTAAACGTTTTACGGTGATCCAATCACACTGAATAAATGATTGGTGGCGACTCTCATATTTTCATTTTTCAATTTTAAAATATTTTTCGAGACCTGTTTGTTTTCCTAAAAATAAACGTTTTGACAGCTTGGCGACTCCACTGGGGACCATTTTTTAAAATAAAAGAGAGTCAAGCCAAAAATCAATTATTTTCGGGTCTTTTTGTTAAAATTTTTAAACACTCGATTTTGTTTAATATATGATCCTTTGCATTTTTATGTGATGCTATATTATGTCGATACTTGTTAGTCTAAGTTTGCATTCATATGCATATGTTACTGTCCCTTTACGTGGAAGCAAGAAACTACTCGTTCGTGAGGTTTTCACCTCCGTGTAGAATGGATCGCTTTCGGGATTACATCCGTACCCATGTTTTCGTGAAGTTTTCACTTCCATGTAACATGTGAGAAAAGTGTCCCCCTAAACCGAACTCATCCATATGAGCCTGTAATGGGTGAGGGTGAAGGAATCCGTTGGTTTAGGTATCCTTTACTCTAGAGACTAAACCGCATGTAATGAGCCATAAGTACTTGCTTAGAAGGAGTTATACCGAACCTTTTAGCAACTATCCAAGACAAGTTGTTAGGTTCTTTGTTCTATACCTGCATATTGATATTGATGTGTTTTGCTAACTTGTTCTGTTTTACTTGCATTGCATCATCATACAAGAAAATGTATTGATTTAAGCTCGATTACCAAAAAGACAGTTTCATCATGGAGGACGGTTTTCTTGATAGAGTGGAAGATAACATGGCCGCACGCTTATGGTCAGAGGAACGACAGTGTGAGAAAGAAGACAGTTTGAAAGAAGGCCATTTATCAGAATTTTGGGATCATACTCGGATTAAAGTGACTCAAAACAGTTTGCAAGAATTTAGAGACATCTGTGATCAGAGGGATAATGAGACGAAGCAAAAGTTTTATAAGGAATACGAAGATCTACCGTACTTACTCGAAGTGAAGATAGACAAACACCTCTTTCGAGCTCTCACCCAACATTGAAATCCTTCATATAGTTGTTTCACCTTTGGAAACTTCGACATGACACCCACAGTGGAAGAATACACCACACTGATTCGTTGCCCAAGGATTCAAGTCAAAAAGGCGTATTCGAAAGATGCATGTGTCTCAACCTTTTTGAAAAGACTGATGGACACAACCGGAATAAGTGAACAGTGAGTTGCATCCCAGATAAAGGTAAAAGGAGATAATAAGTGTATAAATTGGAAAAGTCTATGAGATCTAATATTGGCACACCCATATGAGAAGAAACGCATCGACATTTTCGCTCTAGGCATATACGGGTTAATAATTTTCCCAAAAGCATTAGGGCATGTAAAAGATGCAATTGCAAATCTTTTTTTTATCGACTTAGCAAGGGAGTCACTTCAGTCCCAGTAATCCTCGCTGAGACCTTCAGATCATTAAATGCTTATCGAAGAGAAGGAAAAGGAAGGTTCATTGGTTGTGCACCACTTCCGACAAGCTCAGAGATAGGTTAAAAGCATTCATCCAAATGAGAGAAGTTGTTGATCACATGCAAGTATTAACCGTCGAAGTTGATATATTGAGCGTGCAATATGAATTAAATCGGGGCAGGGACAAAAATTAGCCGGACTTCTTAGGAAAATCAAAGCTTTAGGCAGTAAGGCAAAGTCGTTTGTGTCATTCGCTTTATGTAAAGAATTTTGCCTTCTAGAGAAGTTATTCTAATGGAATTGAGTTCAAAATCAATGCCTTTTCTTATGCATACATGCATTCATAAGCTACACATTTTATTAACTTGCATTTAATTCCATAAGTGGAACTGTTCTAAACCTTTAGTGGTTACCCGAATAAGGTAAGAGACACTGTAATATTTTTTGCAATATATCTTGAATTTGTCTGCATTGCATTTTCATCAAAAAAGGTGTTGATTCATGTTCTATTGCCAAATAGAGAGCTAGTCATAAGAAAACGGATTCCTTGATAAGGTAGAAGCTAACGTGGTTGTGTGTTTGTGGTCAAAGAAAAAATGAAAAGTGATAACCTGTCAAAAGGGTACATATCAAAGTTCTGAGATTACACCCAAATAAATGAAACCCATAACAGTTTGCAAGGGTTGAAAGAAGTATGGAAGACAGAACGAAGCAGATGTCCAAATTCGAATGTGTTGATTTGCCTTACTTACTCAAGCTTAGTTGCCTCACTTTCAAAAACTCAAACATAAGGTAGAAGAATATGCTACGAAGCTCTATTGCCCGAGGATTCAAAATCATAAAGTCTATTCTGGATGAGCGAACATTCGGTTGTAGCCCTGATCATGGAAAGAAAGGATAACAAATACATTACTTTGAAAAACTCGCAAGACATAATGCACCCAAAGGCGAGAAAGAATGTTGACATCTTTGTTTCAATTGCATATGAAGTATTCGATTTCCTTAAAGTTTCGAGGCACGTAGAGGACACGGTTGCAGATTTATTTTATCGATGTGACAAGAAAATCACTCATGTTCTAACAATCTCAACCACTAAACACTTATCAAAGAAAAGGCAAAATAAGGTGTATTGGTGCACAACTTTTTGCTAGTATGGTTCCGTGGCCATTTTGAAAATTGAAAAGTCTCTTGTTGAGTATTCTCTGAGGACTATTATTTGTCGAAGGAATTTATGCCTAGAAGATATTACCAAAGAAAATTGAAAATAAACGAGGAATGACTCCAATGCTCTTAAGTGCAAGTCTAAGATAAGGATCATGTCGCAAGTAAGGATTTGACCCAAGTGTGAGAAACGGCTAACCACTTGCAAACTTTAGCCATTCAGGACTAGTATTTTGAACTTGAAATCAGGGTTAAACCGGAGCAAAAAATAGCATGAAAGATTAGGACTTTGAGCATTAAGGCACGACCATACATGTATTTTCCTTATGTAGAAGAATTTGTTTTCTAGTAAAGTTGTTCTAAACGGAATTGAACTAGAATCAACGCCCTTTTGCATGCATTTTACCATTCATTTGCATTGCACTTCATGCATTAAATTTCAATGAGATCCCTCATATTTGAAACATTTATGTGTGTGAGAGTCACCAGCCCTAAATGAAACTGAAAGGAAACATGATAAATCAAGATAGGGAATGATAAAAAATTGAGCAAAAGTCATATTGAGAGTGGAACCTGTTGAGAGTTCGTCCTTACACCCTTGGAAGTGTTTTGGACAACTAGACTGTGGAGGAGCTTCCAATAGTTTTTAGGACTTTTCTAGGAAAATATTCAGAACACACTTATCACTCTAAGCTCGAGAGTAATAAGGATCCTTTTATAAAAGGCACATGACCACTATCTTTTATTTATAAAAAATGGTGCATTGTTTTTGTCTCATTTGGCAAACACCTTACCATTCTTCTCATTCGTTCATACCACAATTAATCATTCTTTAGTTCAATTATTCTTTGGATCCCCTTTTGTCTTTATGCTGGGTCCCTTGATATCAAGGATATGAGCAACATTGTTGTTGACTTAAAACCTTTTGAGTTAGACATGTGTTCGAAAAAACTTTGAGACTTTGAAAATGATCAAGGATGTGACTTGTCTCCCGATCTGCTACGGATGTTTGAGCAAGACTGGAAACGAACATCACCTCGAAGAGTTGTGATTTTAAGTGAGAATCGAGACATGTGTCTTTGTAGAAACAAGTCAAGTTGCCTCGAGAATCCAAAGGTCTTTGCATGGTCCTATCAAAGCATGCCAGGTTAAAGGAACTGATGTCGTGACACACAGGCTCTCATAAAGGAAGAATGTAATCCAATTCAACAGAAACTTCAAAAATTGAGGCTCGATGTGTTATAAAAAAGAAGAAGAAGATGGGTCGAAAAAATCTCAAAGGGCATTTTAAAACCCAATAAATAAATAAAAAAAGAGAAGAAAAAGTCAAGACGAAAACCCACAAAGGGAATCTTGAAAATTCATTCACCTTTCCACGTCGTGGCCTTTTTCTATGTGAAGCAAGGACACCATCGAACTAACTTTAACCTCATGATCATTGATTACTACTTCCTGTAATAATCGGTGGTTAAGCAGATTATTGAAAATGAGAGATTATATGTCGATATGGAATGCCAAAAAGGATCCTATCAGACGATGACTTGAATTTGAGCAATAGCACGATAGCAAAAGTTTACAGTCAATTCAAGAACAAGTATCACGACTCAACACCACATCAAAAAAAAACTGAATGGGGCATTGGAGGTGACCAATAAGAACATCGAAACGATTCATAGTAGAGACCTACAAAGGCTCGACATCAGAAATCATCATTTTTCTTCGAGGCTTATCTGGCTTCTATTAGAACATCCACCGGGGTAACACCTTTCTCACTAGAATGAAAGCCGTCCTACCTATTGAAGTCGAGTTTCTTTCCCTTTAGATTTTTTCAGAGCTGAGGAAGCAGAATGGATCCAATCCAGATGCAATTAGCTAAACTTGATTGAAGAAAATATACTAAAAGTCATCAAGGGTTTATGACAAAGAAGGATCAACTCTATAAACTCCACGAGAGAGCTCTGGTTTTAAAAAGGATCTTGCTTGCAAAAGACTTCCAAGGAAAATGGAAGAAAAATAAAAGAAAAAAGAAGAAAAAAGAAAAATAAAAGAAAAAAGAAGAAAAAAGGAAAAAAGAAAAAGAAAGAAAAAAGAAGAAAAAGAAAAAAAAGAGAGAAAAAAAGGAAAAAGAAAAGAAGAGGTCGAGGTGAAAACTCATAAAGGGCATCTCGAAACCTAAGAAGACTTGAGTTGAAAACCTGAAAGGGCGACTCAATTTTGAAGAAAGGGGCATGAAAGGGTCTTCTTTCTCAAAAGTAGCAAAATGGAGAAACTTTACACCTTGAAGCATTGACGAAGTACTCAAAGTTTCATGAACACATGTCAAGCTCAGAATGATCGTCATCAAGTTTGCTCAGTGAATCTCATACTTTGATATCTGGGGCACCTAACTCTATTCTTTGCTCACTTTATGACCAATATTGGTCATTTTTAATGTTTTCATTCATGCGAGCTTCGCCTCCAATAAAATTTTATTCACCTTGCGACCATGTTCAAGCATTTTTTATAACGGTTAATGAACCAATGATCTTTTCATTCATGGAAGCTTTGCCTTCAATCAAATCCATTTTCATCCACCTTACAACCTTTATTCAAACAATTTTATATTTGAAATAACGGTTAGTGGTCTAACGATATAAGGAATAAAAGGATTTCTGCATATCGCTCTGAAAAATTTCTAAATAGTACATGGACCTGAAACAGGACCACTAATTGGAAATAACCAAACCCGAGGGTTAGAAGGGTCTTGAAACAAATAGTTCAAATTACGAATACCTCTTTAGGTTTCATGTCAAAGATACCATACTAAAATGAGAACATAATAACACATCAGTGATAGGACTTAGATAAACAACGAACAATGTCAACCTAAGGACTAAAAATAAAATCATTCTCAAACATGACATTTTTTTGCGTTCATCATTCATACTCACCTGTTTAAGAGCACTTAATTCATCCTGATCATGGCATCCTAATAATCTGGCCTACATGGAGGCCCATTAAAGCATATATATAGGTTTCATTACCACGAAACAGTTAAATGAACCACGGTACCATGAAGATTTGAAGGGAAAGGTTAAGGCCAAACGACGAACCCGGTACCTTAAAAGATGTAATGGGAAAGGTTGAGGTCGCAACGGCGAGTCTTATACCCTAAAGACAAATAGGAGAAGATTGAAGCCGTAACAGTGAATTTTCTACCTCAAAGTTACAATGGGTCAGATCAAACTACAATACCAAGTCTTTATCTCTCTGAAGTTATAGTAAGAGCAAGATGAAGTTTCGACATCAAATCCTATCTTCCTGAAGTTGCTGTGAAGTTGGATTTAAATTGCATCATTTCAGTTTTACCTTTAATCAAGAAGAGCAAATTGAAGATTCCGATCTCTTACCCGGAGCCTGGAGCATATTGCAGTCATCCGATCTTTTACCTTGAGCTTGGGGCAGATCACCATCAGCCAATCTCTTACCCTAAGCTTGGGGCAGATTGCAGTCAGCCAATCTCTTACCCCGAGCTTGGGGCAGATTACAGTCATCTAATCTTTTACCACGAGCTTGGGGCAGATCACCATCAGCCAATCTCTTACCCCGAGCTTAGGGCAGATTATAGTTAGTCAATCTCTTACCTTGAGCCTGAGGCAAATTATAGTCATCCAATCTTTTATCCCGAGCTTGGGGTAGATCACCATCAACTAATCTCTTACCTCGAGCCTAAGGCAGATTGCAGTCAACCAATCTCTTACCCCGAGCCTGGGGTAGATTACAGCCATCCGATCTTTTACCCCTAGCCTAGGGTAGATCACCATCGTTCGATCTCTTACCCTGAGCTTGGGGCAGATCACCATCAGCCAATCTCTTGCCACGAGCTTGGGGCAAATTGCAGTCATTAGATCTCTTACCTTGAGACTGAGGCAAATCACCATAAGTCAATCTCTTACCCCGAGCCTGGGGCAGATTGCACCCATTAGATCTTTTACCCCGGGCTTGAGGCAGATCACCATCAGCCAATCTATTACCCCGAGCTTGGGGCAGATTGCAACCATTCAATATCTTACCTAAAAAAAATCTCATCTTTTACCCTCAAGTCACGAGGGCAGATTCAAGCTACCGTCTCACAAAAGCGAATATCAATTTCTCTGAAGTTGCAGTAGAGTGGAGTGAAATTTCAAATCTCATCTACCTGGTGAAATACAAAGAAGTGGACCAAGATATGAAGCTACGACACCTGAAGTTGCAAGCAAATTGAGTGAAGCTACGGTAGTAAATTTTGTCTTTTTGAAATCGCCTTAAGGCAAGATAAAGTCACAACATTGAAGATGTAGAGAAGCGGATGCAACGATGTTAAACGATCGACAAAGCAAAGGGTGGACTAATTGAAAAAAGAACATCAAAGAAATGAAACATGACAAAATTGGGCTTTATTTTGGTCTTTGCTTCATTCTTATTACACAACAACGAGCAAATAAGGGCAGCTGTTGGAGCCCAATTTTGTCCAGGCCTAACATTGAAACCAAAAATAAAACAATTTGTCCCAAAATTACAGTCCAATTACAAAGCCCAATTACATGACAAAAGCCCAAGTGACCCAAACCCTAAACAAAATCAAAAAACCCTAAATAATGCAACTTATTCTTGTTGTCGCCCTGCCTTGCCCACACAAGAGCCACCACATCAGCACCCACTATCTGCCACCACCAACAACTTGCCACCACCGGCACTGCAACAAGCAAAGAAGAAAAGACAGCAAAAAAATATAGCAAACATTCAGATATCAAGTGCCCAAGGTATACTATTTCAATAGATTTTTATTCAGTATTAACCATTCGAATTTCAAACTGTTTATATTTTAAAAAATATTAATGCATTTACTTATTACATTACTAATGTCATTTATTATTTTCAAGCACGCATCTAATGTACATTAAGTATAATAAATATTTCTTTTAAAATAATAAGTAATAATAAATAAAAAAGAATCAAATGGTTCATACTTGGATCTGAGCAGTCGCCGTCGTGACCTCGGATGCAGTCGCACCGACCACGTTCGCATCTATGAGAGCCTCCAATCAAAGATTTCACTGATTCGCAACAAAAAAAAAAGGATTATAATAAAATATAAAAGAAAAAATAGATTTAAAAATGAAGGAAAGGTGCAAAACAAATCTGAAACAAAGAGAGATTTCGTCAGTTTAAAAAAAAAAGGGAATAATAACAAAACAGTTTGTTTTTAAAATACTAAAGTATAAAACATATTTGAAAAATAAGGAGTTAAAAAATCAAAACATGGTTTTAAAAGACAAAAATAAAAACTCAGATCTAAGGTTTCTTTTAAAAAAATTTCATTAAAAAGAAGCAAAACCCCTTTTAGATCTAGGCTAGATCAGGTTTGATCTAGACCTAGATCTGTTTTAAAAGAAAATAAATGAAAAAAGGAAGAAGCTTTACCTTAAGACACCGTGAACGATGGCGTGTGACAATGCGAGTGTGAGGAGCCGCGACGGAACCACGGTCGGCCGATTGGGTGACGAACGGTTGGACGGAGAGGGGTTGGAGTGCATTCTAAGAAAGAGGCTCTGTTTTTTTAAAGAAAGGGAGGAAAATGAATTTTTTTTGAAGAAATGCAGCATTTTATAAGCTTTAGAAACGGTGTCATTTTGAGGGCCGAGTTTGAACCCCAAAATAACATCGTTTTGAGCCTTACCCATTTTCAGACCAGACCCGTTTCAGAGGATCCGCGTGTTTTTTCTTTAGGGGTTATTTACACATTTGGTCCTTTCTCTTTTTTTCAAATTTACAATCTCCTCCTTTTTGTATTTTTGATTAATTTTAAAATTTCCCTTTAATTTTATTTCATTTTCAATTTAGTCCTTTAACTTTTTTTTGAAACCCAGAAAGCTACGTGTCCTTTTTCGTTTATTTATGCAATTAGCCCTTTTCATTTTTCATTTGTTTCAATTTCATCCTTAAATCAATTTTTATTTTATTCTAAATTTACCCAAAAAATTTAAATGATTTTCTATTTGGTCCTCTCACCTCTGAAAGCCTGAGAAGTTATCACGTGTCTCATCTTTTGGTTTTATTGCCTAGAAAGTTCTTAAACTTTCCAAAAATCATATTTTACCCCCGAACTTCCAAAAATTATATTTTTGCCCCCGAACTTTTAAAAATCACATGTTTACCCTCAAACTTCTCAAAAATTACATTTTTACCCCTTTAACTTCTCAAAAATTACATTTTTACTCCTGAACTTCCAAAAATCACGTTTTTACCCTTAAACTTTTCAAAAATTACACTTTTGCCCCCAAACTTCTAAAAACTATATTTTTACCCTCGAACTTCTCAAAAATCACATTTTTTACCCTCGAACTTATCAAAAATCACATTTTACCCCCGAACTTCCAAAAATTACATTTTCACCCCGAACTTTCTCAAATTACATTTTTATCTCTAAACTCTCCAAAAACTACATTTTAACCCCGAACTCTTCGAAACTTCATTTTTGACCCCTTTTTTTTTTCTTTCTTTGATTTTCGTATATAAAATTTTAACTTTTTTTATTAATCTTGTATTTTCTCATTTATTTTGATTCATGATTCATATTTTATTTTTTCCTTATATTTATTCATTCGTATAATTGTTCGTGCTTTGTGTTATTTAACTTTGTCATTAATTGGATAACTCGTATTTAATTTGCATGCTCATTTTTATCTCTATATTTTAATTAAAGTCATTTTTTTATTTTTCTCTAAAATATAAAAATTTAAAATCAAGGCAATATTCTTTTATCTCGGGTTCTGAAAAATTATGTCTTAACTTACTAGGCGCGATTTTTCTTCAAACCGGAATAATCGAATACTTTTTTCAAGGTTAAAAAACAGCTACGAAGGAAAGCTCGTTATTTTCGTATCTCGAAATGTTATGTCCTAACTCACTAGAAGTGACTTTCTTACTCGATCACTTCGGAATAGCGAGACTTCTAAATGAAAATCGATTTTTTTCTTGAACATGTACATCGAAATAACTTATCCATTTAAGGATCGTATTTTAAATTTTACTTGGGTTTTCAAATTTTTAACAAATCAAGACCAGATAATAATCGACGTGGTACCAATTTTGGGCGTGTGAGGATGCTAATCCTTCCTCTCACGTAACCGACACCCGAACTCATTTTTTGGACTTCGAAGACCAAAATGTTTTTCAAAACGGACTTTAAACGTTTTGCGGTGATCCAATCACACCAAATAAATGAATGGTGGTGACTCCCATTTTTTTTTCATTTTTCAATTTTAAAATATTTTTTGAGACCTGTTTGTTTTCCCAAAAATACAGTAAAAGCATGAGAAAACGCTACATTACTTCAAGTTCGTAAAGTAACTAATTAAGCAAAGATGGCGAGAGAAAATATTGTTCGCATGAACGCATCAGATCAGGAAATTAGCTATGCTGGCAATTCAGTTTTACAAGTCTCTTTCCCTCTTTCATTTATCTTTTTCTTTCAATATTATTCAATTTTCCAATATATATATGTTCTTCTTTTTTTTCAAAAAGTATCATGCTAACTTCTCCTTCATATGTTAATTATATGCTTTCAGAAAGAAATGATTTTGAAGGTAAAGCCAATCATTGAAGAATCCATCAGAACTATGGTCAGCAAAACTATCCCAATATATATGAAAGTGGTAGACTTGGGCTGTTCCTCAGGTCCTAACACGTTCATGGCTATATGGGACATTATTGACGCCGTTCATGGGATATGTCAACAAGAACAGCTGAAGTTACCGGAGTTTGAAGTGCTTCTGAATGATCTCCCGGAGAATGACTTCAATTTTGTGTTTAAGTCAATTCCAGGATTCTATGAGAGGCTTAAGAATGAGAGAGGAGATATGTTGCAGGAAAGGTGTTTTATAGGAGGAGTTGCAGGTTCTTTCTATCACCGACTCTTTCCAACCCGAAGCCTGCACTTTGTACATTCTTCCACCGCCCTTCATTGGCTCTCAAAGGTCAGTCATGATAGTCAATGAAAAACAGATGACATTCTCTTCAACACCTGTTACGGCTTGATTTTAATCTCGTTCAATTTTAATCATGTGGGTAGATCCCAGCTGGATTGGAGAACAATAAGGGGAACATATATATGGCGAAGATCAAGTCCTCCTAATGTTTTCAAAGCTTATGCAGACCAATTTCAGAAAGACTTGACAAGTTTTCTAAGCATGCGCTCCAATGAAATAATACCACAGGGGCGTATGGTGCTACCCTTTTTGGCTAGGAAAAACTCAAATCCCTCTGATGAAGATTATGGTTGGGAGCTTCTTGCTAAATCCCTTCTTGACTTGGTTGCACAGGTTATATTTTGGTCTCCTTACAATTCATTTAAATCCGAAAGCAATAGATTAACTTAAAAGTATTGCAGGGAGTTGTGAAAGAGGGAGATGTGGATTCATTCAACCTTCCATTATATACACCTTGCAAAGAAGAAGTAGCTGAGATCGTTGTGAGGGAAGGATCCTTCGAAATCAATGACTTACAAGTTTTTGAAACGGACATCGACCCTCTAAGTGGAGATGAGCAACTCTGTAACAAATACTCGGGTTTCAACTTTTATACAAAAATGGGGAAAAACATTGCAAATACTACAAGAGCTGGTTTAGAGACTATTCTCAGCAATCCTTTTGGAGATGCCATAATTGACGAGTTATTCACAAGGTTTGCAGCACATGTAGCTGATGCTTCAAATAACTCGATTAAAAAAAACCATAAAGGGTTTAAAATGCATTTTGAGTTTTAACTTTAAATTATAAAAATTTGGCATATGTAAATGAATTTAAAGTAGTATGCAAAAATGACATTAAATTTTCGAAGGGAAAATAAAGGAAAAATATACCTCGGGCTTTTTTTTTGCCACACCCCTCCAAACAGTCCCTTCTCTATAAGTATACCTCCCTCTCTCAATTACTCCCGCTACACATCCCTTCTAGTTTTTCCAACTTTTCTTCTTGCTTTCTTTTTCTTTACAAGTGGTCAGGGTTCATTGCATAGGATGCTTAGTTGTGGTGGTGGAAGTGGCGGCTGTTCCAAGGACATGGCGGTGGAGTTAGGAGATGAACCCCATGTTTTAGCTGTGGATGATAGCCTCTTTGATCGGAAACTGGTTGGGAGACTGCTCAAGAACTCCTCTTGCGAAGGTACAATCTTTCTTTTCATCTGTAATCTTTCATTTTTGGACCTTTTTTTCTTTCCCAAGAATTACATTTCTTTTGGTCGTGTTGTGTTGCAGTGACTACAGCAGAGCATGCACTGAGGGCTTTGGATTATTTGGGACTGGGAAATGGTACATTCGACGGCATTGTAAGTAAAACTTAAAATAAAACTCCATCCCTTTCTTCAAATTCATAAAGATCGTGTCTTTATATCTTTTCTTTGATTTACAGGTTTCTGAGGTCAATATGGTGATAACAGATTACTGTATGCCTGGAATGACTGGCTATGGACTGCTCAAGAAAATCAAGGTACTAAACATTTCATTACTCAAAAGTTGTTTATTAGTAACATTTGCGAGTACACTTTATTTCATTTTCACTCACCATTTTGAATTAAAACCAAGAATCATCAGTTCTCAAGGAAGTCCCTGGTGTAATCATGTCATCCGACAACATACCCACTCGTATCAGTCCGTAAGTTTTCGTGTATACAAATTTGAATGTTAAAAAGATTGTAATGCAAGTGGAAACAAGTGCTTGGAGAAAGGTACAAAGATGTACATGCTGAAGCCACTGAAGAAGTCTGATGTGAAGCAACTCAAATGGCACTTGATGAAATGCAGGAACTGAAGTTAGAGGCAAGAAAGCAACAAAAAGGATTCAAGAACAAGATTTGTAACGAGAAAAAGAAAAGAAAGAAAAACTTTTTAAACCCACATTTTTGTTTCTCTTAGTAGGGTGTACTGAAAAATTAGGGTGTCTATATAGTTTCCATTCTTCAAGTTTTGCGCGTCTGACATTTCTGTTTTAAGCCCGATATCGGCATTGATACAAAGAAAGAAAGAAATGTTATTTTTAATGATATAGAAGATATAAATAAATGTACATAAGTTTAGTTCAACTTTATACATAATTTATAGGCTTTAGGATTTATATACAGGGCCTTTATTTTCCGAGGGCTTAAAACAAGAGGCTTTACTTGTTTTACCTTTGAGATTCCCTAGAGGCATTTGAACTGAATCTTAAGTACGGTTAACGTTTGATTGAACCGAATAAAAAAAATTTAAATTAATTAAATTTATGAGTTTTATTTTATTATTTTAATTTAATTTGAAATTTTTTTTTAAATCGAGTCGAGTAAAATAAAACTTGAGTCAAATCGAGTGAAATTGTTCGAGTTAAATTAAAAAAATTAAATATGTCGAATAAAAATATTATTGTAGTATAAATAATTCCATGTTAGAGCACATAAATCTGAAACCATATATATTTGAAAAAAATTTCAAAGCAAAATAATAAAAAAAATAAGATACTTGAGTATGATAATTTTGAATCATTAATTAGGTCCCAAAATTATTATGTTAAATTTTTTTAAAAATTTTAGTTTTTTATATGTTTTTTTAGAATTTTTTTTTTAAAATTTTTATATATTTTTTAAATATATATTTTGAATTTTTGAAAATTATTTTTGAATTTTTTTTTTATAATTTTTGTTGAGAGAGACCAATTTACTTATTTTCAAAGTTGATAGGAATCAAAAAGATATTTACACCAATCTGTTATTCGAATTATTCGAATTGTGAAATTAAACTCGACTTGAACTCTCGAATCTAGTTATTCGAGTTGACTCGAATAATTTGAATAACTTGATTTAATTAACTCAAATTTTTTTTATTTTTCAAATTGGATAGAGTTTTACACACTCCTGTTCTTGAGCCTACGCCAACCTACTGAATAGGTCTACTTCTCTCCAAATAATATTGTTTTTTGGTACATTTGATTGAAAAGAGATAGACTTTGGATCCATTGCACTCACGGTGCGTTGGAATTCTTTGTACAAAATTCCATTAAAATGGAATATTCTCTAAATATTTACTCTTATCATGAGTAAAATGAATCCAAGGGCTTTCGGTGCAAAATAACTAATGGTAAGATGAAATATTGGGAGAATACTCTTTTTCATTGGACTGGTTTCATGTTTGGAAAACTTGAGGTGTGGTATAGAGCTTGAACTTGATCGACCCTCTAAGGACGGTCCTTAATGCGGTGTTCCATAGACCTGCATCGTATACAAACTCTTAACCTCTTCCAACATTCGCTCGAATGGAGCCTACCACAATCTCGACAAACTTGAACCCCAACATTAGCAATCGGTGCCTCAACCTACGAAGGCCTATCAAACCTGACTCGTTTCTTAGGCCACTGAGCAAAAGTAGAAGGACTTGAATCTCTCTTATTTTTATTTTGGCGTCTCTCCTTATCTCTCTTCTCGCGCTCCACATGCTTAAATTCCTCAATAATTTTTGCCTTCTTCGAAAGAGTTTTGAAGACATGATCACGTTGCGGAGCTACTAATACCTTTATGGCATATCCCAACCCCTCCTCGAGTCATACACTCTTATTATAATTAGTCTCAACCAACTTAGAGCATACCGACTCAACCTCAAAAATTCGACCTCATACTCGATCATAGATCGCTCGTCCTGAGTTTGCCCAATAAACTCACGTCTACGAGCCTCAATATAACTCGCCCCCAATAAATTCTGAAAGGCACTCCGAAAGTAAGCCCAAGTCACACGCTCAGGCTGCGTGCCCTACTCAACGGTCAACCACCAATGATATGCTTCATCACGAAGCAATGATACCGCACCCTTCAATTTCTACTCGTGGGTACAATCCAAATCATTCATTATCCTCTCAATGGCATCCAACCAATACTCAGCCACAGTCGGGGTAACCCCAGCGACACCCTTAAACAATTCTACTACATTAGACCAGAGTCGTTCCGTTACCGACCTTTAGCTACTAGATCCAGTATAGCTCCCAGCGACCCTCTCCAACACTCTCAACATGGCTTGGGACAATGCATCGTCCCAACCGTCTGAGCTTGAGACTCTATCTCAGCAGTAGGCGTTTACACAATTTCACTCGTGTCTAGATTGGGCATACTCCCATCAAAGATGACTCAGATCAAGCCCCCTTTTGACGCCCACTGTGCCTACGAGTACCTCATCCACAGGTTCGTCGTGAACTCATTATAACAAATTATCTACAATTTCAAAATTTTATACATTTGTTAAAGTTTGTTATTGAAAATCTTATGTCTAAACTTTTATCAAAAGCTTTTTACAAAAATATCACATACTTTTAGATAAAGCAGAGTTCTAATATTATAGTGTTTCTTTTTAAATTACAAAGTATAGCTAAAGCAGAACTACTTACAGAATCGGCGCCGGAGACTCGATAATTCCCACAAACTCATTTATAAAAAATTACTCAAAAATTTGAATTATTTAATACTTTTCTTAAAAAAATTTAATCCAAAAATCACAGTCCGAGTTTTGAACCTGACTTTGATATCACTAAATGTAACATCTCATACATGATCTTGACATTGTGGCCGAATTCTAAAGAGTTACATATATTTGTTTTGAAACTCAAAATTTCAAATTCGAAAGTACTTCAAAAACCAAAACTTGACTTTTGCCCCCTTTCAAAAAAAATACACCATTAAATATTTTCAATTTAATTTGGAGATCACATATACATTCACTTAATTTTCTTGTAGCGGAAATCTTAAGTTAGCATAGCTTTGGAATCCATGTTTCAATTTTTGGAATCCAATACTTTGTAGTTTGAAAATAATATAGTCAAAATATAATTTGATAGTTCCAAAATAGAGAATCAATCCAAAACCAATAATAGTGCTAGAAAATTCAATTTGTTAAACTAAGCCTTATTGGATAATATGTTTTGATATAACAAATTAAAGTGTTTTTGAATAAAAGCTAAGTGAAAAAGACTCCAGTGAGACTTCTACCGATAGAACTCAACTTCTACCGATACAACTCCACTTCTACCGATACCTTGAAGACTTCTATCGAAACAAGTCAAGTCAGTAGCTAAAATTCATCCTCCCCTGCACTTCTATCGATACTTTGATGGGTTCTATTGATACCAAATGAAACCCTCAGAGTTCTACCAATACAATGAAGCATCTATCGATATAACAACTCCAACGGTAATATTTTGTAAACTCGTCTACCTTGGGACTTCTACCGATAAAACTCCTCTTCTACTGATACAACTACAGTTCTACCGATACAAGTATGCTTCTACCGGAACAACTAAGTTGCAAACTTCTTTTAATGTTGGTTTTTATGGCTGCAACGGCTGCATTATTTTCTCAACACCCACAACGGTTGAAATTCACTTAAAGGGTATAAATACCATCTTCCAAAGGTCTAGCATCAAGAAGAGCAATGTGCAAAGCCTAAAGATCAATCAAAGCAACCAAGAGCTTAATTCTTTCATACATTTTCTTGTAAACACTTGTGAACTTTCATTGTATTCATTTAGCTCAAGTGTTCTTCTTTGTATTTGTGCTTAATTGGGACTAATCTTGTAAGGATTGTTTATTTGTTTGTTTGTTTGTTTCTCTTTGAGAGAAGGTTGATACTTAAGGTTTGGGTAGAAACCTTAAGAGAGTTTTATCTTAAGATTTTAGGGTATAAGTCTTAAGAGAGATTGTAAGGTTAAACCTTGTCCTCAAAAGTTATATAAATCTAGTGAATTTGGGAAAATCCTTAGTTGTGGAAAGCTTAAGTAGTGGAGTAGGCATTTGGGGCCGAACCACTATAAATCCTTGTGTCCTTTGTTGCAAAATTAAATTGCTTCCACCACAACTTCTAAAAGGTTGATTCAACCTTCGTTACCGTCATTATCGAGTTGATCCATCGAGCTAACAATTGGTATTAGAGCTAGAACTCTAGAAATGGTTTAACAACCAAGAGAAGATCCTCAAAGAAGCTCAAACGATCAACAAGTCTTCCAAAATCAATGACGTCAACTTTCGAGTCAACATTCGTGGGAGAAGAATTTTCCACCGTAAGACCTCCTCTATTCAATGGCTCTAGCTATTCTTGTTAGAGAATAAGAATGAAGTTATTTATCCAAGCCAACGATTATGGAGTGTGGAGGATAATCACAAACGGGCCATTCATTCCAATGAAGATAGTTGAAGGTGTTAGTGTTCCAAAGGAGGAGAATGAATGGGATGCAAATGACATTAAAAAGGTGCAACTTAATGCAAAAGCTATGCACACTCTATTTTATGCTCTTGGTGGAAATGAGTACAATAGGGTCTTCTCGTGCAATGATGCCAAAGAAATATAGGACAAGCTTGAGGTCACCCATTAAGGAACGAATAGAGTCAAGGAATCCAAACTAAGTATTCTCAGCCTTGACTATGAATTATTTAAATCAAAACCGGAGGAAGGAATCAAAGAGATGTCCGATCGATTCACCAACATCATTAATGGTCTCAAAGCACTTGGGAAGGTTTATCCAAACAAGGAGATGGTGAAAAAGATGTTGAATAGTCTCCCAACATCTTGGGAACCAAAGGTGACAACCACAGAATAATCAAAAGATCTTAACTCACTCTCCCTTGATGAGCTCATTGGTTCTTTGCTTACATATGAGATGAAGCTTAACAAAGAGAGTGAAGAAGAAAGACTTATGAAGAAGAATATTGGTAGACCTCTTAAATCCACCACCATTGAAGAAAGTGAATCAGGTGAAGAGGTGGATAAAGATGAAGAGATGAAAAGGCTTGCTAGAAGATTTAAGAGATTCATGAAGTCCAACAAAAGAGGAGAAATTTGAAAGAAAGAAGGACTCAAACTTGAATCAACCAAGGAGAATGATCCCATTATTTGCTATAAGTGTAAGAAATCGGGACACATCAAGTATGATTGTCCTAAATTTAAAAAGAAGGGGTCTAGCAAACAAAAGGCTTATGTTGATTGGAGTAATGAAGACTCATCCGATGAAGAAGCCAAATTAGTCCTTATGGCCATCGATAATCTTAAAGTAACTTCTAACTCATCTATTTTAAATGATTATTCTTTTGATAAGTTGCAAAAAGCCTATGATGAATTAATTTTGGAATTAAAAGTCATAATGTCAAAACACAAGAAAAGTGTTTAAAATTTGAAAAATAAAAATGACTTACTTTCCAAAATCAATCATGAACTTGAAGAGAAAGTAAACAGAATGAAAGAAATCATTAATGATATTGAAAAGAAAAATTTAGACTTGCATAATTTACTTTCAAAAGTTCATGAGGGTCATCAAAAGCAACTTGAGTTGCTTAAGAGTGACAAAGCTCACTCTAACAAAGTTTTTGAAAAAGGAGAAAGTTCAAAACAAAACTTTGTTAAAAATAGCTTTAATTTCTATAAACATAGAGGTCCCTCAAGATTTTACAAGGGAAAACTTGTTAAGAGTGTATGGGTCCCTAAAGGACTTAGTACTACTCAAGACAAGGAAGCTCTTTCAAAATAGTTACCTAAAGGGACTAAGATTTTGAAAACTAATGATTATGGACCCAAAAGACATTGGGTACCAAAAACTTAATTCTATGTTTGTAGATAAGGTGCATTGCTTCAAGGTAAACAAATGCAAATTCTATGTGATTGCACCTTAATATTGATTGGTATGGTAGTTCATTAATTCTTTATATTTAATATCTATATTTGAACTAACCACTTCCTTTTCCTTTTAAGTTTTATTTGTTTATTTTTTATATAACAAAAAGGGGGAGAAAAGAAAGGTAAATTTTATGAAGATAAATTTTATGGTTGATTGATTGCTTATATTAGTGACAAATTTTTCAAAGAAAAATGAATGTCAAATTTGAACTTATTGGATATTTATGCTCCAAACCTTTATGTTTTAAATTGAAAATGATTTTTATATAAGGGGAGCTTGAATTGAAAATGACTTTTATTAAGGGGGAGAAATCTATTCAAAAACAAATTTACAAAATGTTTTGTTATATCAAAAAGGGGGAGATTGTTAAACTAAGCCTTATTGGATAATATGTTTTGATATAACAAATTAAAGTGTTTTTGAATAAAAGCTAAGTGGAAAAGACTCCAGTGGGAGTTCTACCGGTAGACTTCTACCGGAAGAACTCCACTTCTACCGGTAGAACTCCCCTTCTACCGATACAACTTCATCTCTACCGATACCTTGAAGACTTCTACCGAAACAAGTCAAGTCAGTAGCTAAAATTCATCCTCCCCTGCACTTCTATTGATACTTTGATGGGTTCTACCGATACCAAATGAAACCCTCAGAGTTCTAACGATACAATGAAGCATTTACTGATATAACGACTCTAACGGTAATATTTTATAAAGTCTTCTACCCTGGGACGTCTACTGATAGAACTCCTCTTTTACTAATACAACTACAGTTCTACTGATACAAGTATGCTTTTACCGGAACAACTAAGTTGCAGATTGCTTTTAATGCTGGTTTTTATGGCTGCAACGACTACATTACTTTCCCAACAATCACAACGGTTGAAATTCACTTAGAGGGTATAAATACCATCTTCCAAAGGTCTAGCATCAAGAGGAGCAATGTGCAAAGCCTAAAGATCAATCAAAACAACCAAGAGCTTAATTCTTTCATACCTTTTCTTGTAAACACTTGTGAGCTTTCATTGTATTCATTTAGCTCAAGTGTTCTTCTTTGTATTTGTGCTTAATTGGGAAACATCCTAATCTTGTAAGGATTGTTTATTTGTTTGCTTGTTTGTTTCTCTTTGAGAGAAGGTTGATACTTAAGGTTTGGGTAGAAACCTTAAGAG
This sequence comes from Kokia cookei, assembly GCA_039519145.1. Taxonomy (NCBI): domain Eukaryota; kingdom Viridiplantae; phylum Streptophyta; class Magnoliopsida; order Malvales; family Malvaceae; genus Kokia; species Kokia cookei. The sequence continues at coordinate 7,264,482 of CM076907.1, read as the reverse complement.
AGTTCTATCTTAAAATTTTGGGGTATAAGTCTTAAGAGAGATTGTAAGGTTAAACCTTGTCCTCAAAGGTTATTCAAATCTAGTGAATTTGGGAAAATCCTTAGTTGTGGAAAGCTAAGGTAGTGGAGTAGGCATTTGGGGTCGAACCACTATAAATCCTTGTGTCCTTTGTTGCAAAATTAAATTGCTTCCACCACAACTTCTAAAAGGTCGATTCAACCTCCATTACCATCATTATCGAGTTGATCCATCGAGCTAACACAATTAAACAGTATTAAAGAAAAAAAAATTTAAATCGAGCATCCGTTACGTTGATTTTCCCTAAGGTTGCTAGTTATCTGATAGGAAATATACAAAAAGTGAGCTTACAAGCTCAGTGTACCACATTTCTCAAAACCACAAAGCAGATATACTAGTGTTACAGAAAGTATTTCAGATTCATGCTCATATACAATGTCAATTGTAGAGTCAGATACATAATCATTTTCAAAAGCAGAAACATATTCAGATGCATATACAAATCCTATCCCAATCCGCTACACACCATCTCTGTCCAACCCTACACACCAATTAGGGTATTGTATATTCATCCAACCTCACACACCAATAAGTGAGCGTATGTCACTTTTCAAAAATAGTGCAATCAATCTACCAGATGATAATATGCGGTAAACCGTCAGAAACAGATATATGTAGCTAAGCCACCAGAACAAATATATGTGGTATCAACCACCATATGAGGCAAATAAATTAAACTACCAACACATCCTCATCATATCATATCCCAATCCAATGCACATGATCATACTAACAAATATTCTATTTACAGATGTCATTCATGCTTTTATTATGTAGTCATGCTTTCAAAATTATCAAAACATAGATCATACATGTATATTTTACATACCTTAACTATGTCACATACAAAAGCATATTAACAAATATCATATTTCAAGTTTTATTTAATCAAAACGGACCCCAAAGAGGGTTTAATTACGAATTATAGACAAAAACGATCCTAGGTGACAATTTTCAGAAAATGGACTCACACGATCCAAATGGTCAGTCCGTGTGGTCCACACGGTCTAACACATGGCCTACACATGCTCTTGTGACTCACAGGATCTGTCACACGGTCATGTGACGCCGACAATGGGGTTTTCAACTTTTTATCATTTGTTGTTTTTATGGGTTTGAGTCAAACACCTGATCGTTTTTCGATGCAACTCTAACTACGAGATATCTAGAATCTAAAGTTAACATTTAATCGACAAATTTTAGTAACGGAACCCTACAATCACGACACTAATTTAGCCACATTCACACATAACCAACATAAAAAATAAGAAGCAGAAATCAGCCCTTAAACGAAGGCACTTGGTCACTTACCCTTGAACAAAACCGCAGTTCCTAACAACACCTAAATAGCAGGAGAATTATCCGCTCCACAACCATCACCTAAATCTTTAGTATCTTAAACTCTCTTTCAAAGTTATCATCTTCCTTTGGAAGACCTGCAAGAATGGCCCCCACCTAGGACTTTCTCTGTCATCGTATTGCCTCCATTGATAATGTATGCCTCTTCTCTAAAATTCACTGTAAAATTTTGGAGCACCATGTTCTATACTGTCACTTTGAGCGAATAGTCTTTTACGCGCACGTTGCTTGCATGTTATGGATTATTTGGAAATCCATAAATTTTGTCCCTTGCACTTCAACACATTAGACTATTTGCCTTCGCATCAGTAGCAACCCACTTTTAAATCTTATTGGTGGAGCAACGATCGACCATGAAGCTAATGGCTCTCAACTGATCTCGATTTAAAGCTTCAAAGAAACCAACAAATTACAGGCCAAAATCCTCACTTTTAGAACCATATCATACTCCATAGTTTTTTTTCGATGTACAGTGACACTCGCCACCTCCTCAACTCAATCTCCACACAACAAAAAACCAATGATAACCGGCAACTAAGAAAGGAAGCCAAAAGTTGGGCCACCTACGCATCATTGAACTACATCAGTTAATCCTAGCCATAATGCTTACTTATCTTGCCATGTGCCAAAAATAATTGAGAAAAAAGATGTAACGGAAGGATTAGAATAAAGCTAATGAATATAAATTATTTATATAATAACAATGAATTTAGATTATTTTTAACTCAATATATATATTTGTTTTTTTAGAATTCAATTTAAAATAATTATATATTTTTTTATTTGAAAACTTATTAAATATTTAAAGATTAAGCAAGTAGATGATTATTTTTAAACTTGGCTGTTATGCTGATTTAGAATTTTTTTTATTTTAAATGAATAAATAAATATAAATGTTCTTATCTTATGTTAATAAGATAATATATTCGTAATATTATAAATATAATTTATACTTTAATTATAAAAATATTAAAAAATAAAATTATTATAATAAAATTTAGAGATAAATCTCAAATTACATCATCTTCTCTTTTCCATTCTCAATTTTTTCAATTTTTTTCCTCAAATCAAATCAAACATTACCCCTAAAAAGATAACCAAATGTTTGTGATCTCTCATTTACTCACTTAACGCATCCCTTCCAGTTTTTCCAACTTTTCTTGCTTTTCTTTCTTTATTGTTTTGTTTTGCTTTGCTTCTTTTTCTTTACAAGTGGTCAGGGTTCTTTGCATAGAACGCATAGTTGTGGGGGTGGAAGTGGCGGCTGTTCCAAGGACATGGCGGTGGAGTTAGGAGATGAACCCCATGTTTTAGCTGTGGATGATAGCCTCATGGATAGGAAACTGATTGAGAGACTGCTCAAGAACTCCTGTTGCAAAGGTTTTTCTTCTCTAATCCTTCAGTTTTGGACTTTTTTTTTTCAAAGAATTTCATTCTTTTGGTTGTGTTGTGTTGTGTTGTGTTGCAGTGACTACAGCAGAGAATGCACTGAGGGCTTTGGATTATTTGGGACTGGGAAATGATAAATTGGAAGGCATTGTAAGTAAAAACATAAAATAAATCTCCATCCCTTTTTCCAATTTCATAAAGATTGCGTCTTTATGTCTTTTCTTTGTTTCGCAGATTTCTGAGGTCAATATGATAATAACAGATTACTGCATGCCTGATATGACTGGCTATGAACTGCTCAAGAAAATCAAGGTACTAAATATTTCATTACTCAAAATAGTTAGTTAGTAACATTTGCAAGTACCCTTTTTTTTTCATTTCACTCACCATTTTGAATTAAAACCAGGAATCATCAGTTCTGAAGGAAGTTCCTGTTGTAATCATGTCATCCGACAACATACCCACTCGTATCAGTCAGTAAGTTTCCGTGTCATTCATTGATAAATACAAATTATAATGTTAAAAAGATTGTAATGTATGTGGAAGCAGGTGCTTGGAGGAAGGTGCAAAGATGTACATGCTGAAGCCACTGAAGAAATCTGATGTGAAGCAACTCAAATGGCACTTGATGAATACAGGAACTGAAGTTAGAGGCAAGAAAACAACAACTTGGATTCAAGAACAAGATTTGTAATGAAAAAAAAAAGAAAGAAACTTTTTAAACCCACAATTTTGTTTTTCTTAGTAGTGTGTACTGAAAAAATGGGGTGTCCCATTCTTCAATTTTGTGCGTCTGACATTTCTGTTCTAAGCTAGATATAAACATGATGATTCTTTAGTATGAATTGACTGAATTAGGTAACAAAGTCTTGTGAATGTTGGTAAAGAGAGATTCTATGTTTCAAATTCGGCTTTTACCTTTGCAGGTAGCTATTCTGGTTAAAATTTTATCATACATGGGAGTTCTTTTTGCACATATAGGAGTTCTTTTTGCAACTTGAGTATCCTTGCACAGCCAGTGGAGATTGAAAGAAGATAATATCGGTTAATGGGCACGACACAATCCAAAAAACTAGAGTATTTTTGCTAGTCAGCAGATAGCGACATTTGAGGGGACAGTTACTGGACAGGTATTTCAGGAGAAATCCTGAATTTTATCTCATCAAATCATACGGTGAATTTAAGGTACGTTTATTTAATTAAAAATGGTTTTCGAAAAATAATTTATTTTTTTGAAAAAAATTAATAATTTTTGGTGTTTGGATGAAATTGTGTAAAATATTTTTTGTTATTTAATAGATTTTCTGAAAATATTTGATAAAAACTATTTTAAAATTTTTTATTATTTAATTAAATTTATTTTATATCTATTAAATTTATATTTTATATTATTTTTACATATATTGCAATGATTTAAGAGGCAGCAAGGATAACAACAGATTTTTGTACAATTGCAGCAACGGATTACTTTTCAACATTAACAATTCCATTTGCTTAGAGAAAGAGATATAGACCAATTATTGTTGTTGTTTCATTGTTCTCCATAGATATGCGTAAAGAACGTGGTTAATTCACTGGAGGATTGGATGTCACAAAAGAATATCAATAATCACTATATTTAATCCAGCAAGAGTTTAGTAAAATTGGCCTTAATGGCATATACAGGAAGAAATTTGATAGTGCGTATTTCAACAGAAACAATAACAAGGATCGTAATAAGCTAATTTTTACTGAAAGTTAAAATTCATACCATGTTAGCAGCAATAGGAATGATCAGGCCTTTCTTACATAGAGGAGGTATGAACTATTATACACATTTTAAAATTGAGATATTACATAAACAATACTTCATACAATAAAATAGGAACTCACATATAGCTCATTCAGATATTGCCAAGCTTCTTACATAAAGGAGGGAGGGAACTATCTTACATCAACCAGATAAGGATTAGACTATGGCTTAAACATGATTTGTAGTCACACAAGCTGCATTTACAAGAGCTGCAGTCGCATAAACTGCTGCATTTACATGGACTGCAGTCACATAAACTGTTTCATTTACAGAAACTACAGTCGCATGAGCTGTATTTACACGGATTACAGTCGCACGAACTGCATTTACAAGAAGGCAGGTCACACGAGCTGCACTTGCACGAACTATGTTCCGATGAGCCGCAACTACAGTGCCTGCATTTACATAAGCTACAAATGCATGAGCTACAGTTACATAAATCACAATCACAACACTACAGACATTTCAGATGGTAAGAGCACACCGAATAACAACAACAACAAATCCACGATAAGTTAAAGCAAGGAATCCCGTTGCAAACAAACAGAATCCATGTTACGAAACAGAAAAAATAGCAAAACAAAGATCAAAACTCATAATACCAATTAGCCCGAAGCTTGCAGTAGCCAACACATATAAAAATGAGACTAAATTTATATATAACAAATACAAAAGCACAAGAAATTGGTACCAAAGCCACTTCTAGAATTGACATGACTTGCAAATCTTCCGACTTATGCTTCACGGAACAAAAAATATAAATCATAAGGGCTCATATTACATGAAAATCGATGAAAATTAACAATATTTTTCGTTCTTATGTAGGTATTAAAGGATCAAACTTGAACATCACAAAATCTATAACCCTAAAATGGAAAACAACACATTTATCTATAAATGAACTATAACTCGCATGCTATTCAAAGTAATTGCAAAGCTTAACATACTCTTTGCAGAATCTCGAAGCCGGTTGAAGACCCTCCATTGATTTTTACTCTCCCTGCTCGAAACAAATCCATCAGTAACAGTTTAGAATTGAACAAAAGCCTCGTGTAGTATCAATAAAATCGAGCTGATTTTTTGATCAGATCATCGGTAACCATGTCGGTAACCATGTATGTTTAAACCCTTTTTCTTTTCAGAACATAAACCTCTAAATTCATAAGTTTAGGGTTTACCCCAAATGCATGAATCTTGTTAGTGTTTAATGAGCAAAAACATGTTCTTTTCAATACGAGCATGTTCGAATGTGTGTCTGATTGATATTTCAATTTTCACTAACAAAGAACATTTCAAGTTTAACGTTTTATCCTAATCCATTAAAAAAACCTAGCCTTTGGTCTGTTAATAATAATAAACAAACTTCAAGGAAACTAATTTCTCTTTCAAGCATCTGAGTCTTAGCTGCTTCCCTTCGTTTCCCATACAAATCTAGATACTCCAGTGGGGATCTCGGACATGGTAGAGGCAGAGTTAGGACGGAAGAAGAAGAGCCACCGAACTTGAATCGACTGATTTCACTTGAAGTGACAAATCACTGAAAAGAAATAAACCAAAAAATTGAACAGAACAAATCACCAAATTGTTGAGAGTTTCATTTCTAAAAAAAATTAAAAATGGCTAGGGCTTTTTTCTTTTTGTTGATACAGAGATGAATCATGGGTGAGGGACACAATGAAGGGGAAAGGGAAAAGGGAAGGAGAAGGAGAAGGAGAAAGAGAAAGTATTTACCAACTGGTAGGATTCTAAGAGAAAGAAAAAATAAAACTTTAGAAAATATCTTACCGAAATAAAAAGCATAAGAAGTTTTCCTCAAAAAATATTTCCATTTTCTCGTGTTTGTAAAATAATTTACTTTAAAAATCATTTACAACCAAACAAATATAGGAAAAGACTGAAAAACGGAACCTTATGGAAGACGAAACAATGATTAAAAAACCTATCAGTTCAACATACTTGTCAGAATGGCATAAGTACTGGTTGTTTGCATGAAGGCAGAATGGCAGACGAAACATAAAGTTTGTAACGAAGTAATTAAGCAGAATGGCAGAAGCAATGGTTGTTTGCATGAACGCAGAAGATCATGAAATCAGCTATGCCGATAATTCAGATTTTCAAATCTCTTTACGTCTTTCACTTTTTCTTTTTCTTTTTCTCATTAATATTAATTAATTATCCATTATATGTGTTTTTCTTTTTCCAAAAAAAGAAAACTATCATGTTAAGTTGCTAATTTCTTCTTTCTGAATAATTGAAGAATCCATCACACTTAAGTTCAGCAAAACTGTTCCAACTTATATGAAAGTGGCAGACTTGAGTCGCTGTTCAGGTCCTAACACGTTCATGACCATATCACACATTATTGACACCGTCCATGGGATATGTCAACAAGAACATCTGAAGTTACCAAAGTTTGAAGTGCTTCTAAGTGATTTCCCAGAAAATTACTTTAACTCTGTATTTAAGTCAGTTCCTGGTTTCTTTGAAAGGCTGAAGAAAGAGAAAGGGATGCAGAGAAGGTGTTTTATACGAGGAGTTGCAGGTTCTTTCTACCATAGAATGTTTCCTTCCAAAAGCCTGCACTTTGTACATTCTTCCAGTGCACTTCATTGGTTCTCAAAGGTCAAACATTGTAGTCCACTTGCATATATATATATATATATATAGATTCTTTCAATGATTAACAACTTTTTAATCTCATTCAATTTTGATTATGTGAGTAGGTCCACCTTGGGTTATAGAACAATAAGGGGAATATATATATATGGCAAGATCAAGTCCTCCCAATGTTTTCTAAGCTTATGTGGACCAATTTCAGAAACAGTTTCACAAATTTTCTAAGCATGAGCTCAAAAGAAATAGTACCCCAAGGCTGTATGGTGCTAACATTAATAGCTAGGAAAAACCCAAATCCCTATGACGAAGGTTATCGTTTGGAGCTTCTTGCAAAATCCCTTCTTGACTTGGATGCACAGGTTATATACATATACATATACATATTGTTTCTTTATAATTATTTAAATCCAAAAGCAATAAATTAACTTGGTTAAGAATTGTAGGGAGTTATAAAAGAAGCGGACGTATATTCATTCAATCTTCACCTTACAAAGAAGAAGTGGCTGGGATTGTTACGAGGGAAGTATGCTTTGAAATTAACGAGCTACAAGTTTTCACAATGGATACTGACCCTCTAAGTAAAGATGAACTGCTATGCGACAAAGACTTGGGTTTCAACTTTTACATAAAAATGGGAAAACCGTTGAAAATAGTATGAGAGCTATTTTCTGTGCCGTCACTGTGGAGATGCTATAATTGAGGAATTATTTTGGAGGATTGCAACAAATGCAGCAGAGCCTCTAAGGTGCTCAAAAGATAAGAGAAAATGGATCTATCAGTTTCCGGACAATAGATCCATTCCAGAAACAAATCATTATTTTAAACCCTACCAATGTACTTTAGCTACGAGAATATGGAATTTAGAAAATAGATGCATTCCAGATACAAAGGGTCCAAATCATAATGTAACATCAGTTTCCGGACATTCCCATAAGCTGCCCTTGTTCTTCCTCATTATTTTAAACCCTACCGAATGTACTTTAGCTACCTACAAATGTAACCTTCACTTTCTTTTCTTTTTCTAATTTATTTTCTCATCTCCAATCATTAGGAATGAACAAAATCCGATTCGATTAGAAAAACTAGATAAAAAAATTCAAATTTTGAATTAAATAGTTTGAGTTACTTGAGTTAATCGAGTTATTCAGATCAACTTAAATAAAAAATTAAGTTTTTTTGGTTTAACTCAGAATATGAATTACACAATTCGAGTTATTCGAAAATCCAAATAAAAAAAGGTAAAATTACGTCGTTTTGATAAAAGTTTACATTTTCTAAAGTTAAAAGTCAAAACTATTAAGTTAAAAGGTAAAACTACGTCATTTTGATAAATATTTACTCATTAAACCATTATATTGTTTATGCAGTTAAATAACCTTGTACTTCATCTACTTGTTAAATAATCGGTCCATATAAACACAATATTGAATATAAATGATAGGATTCGTTCACTCGACTCGACTTAACTTGAATTTTTTTACTCGATTCGATTCAGATCGAAAATGTTTCAAATTGAATTCGATTGTTAAAATAAGATTCGTCAACTTGACTAACTCGAAATTTTTTAACTCGATTCGACTCGACTCGATCTACCCCTACTAACCACATGTTAACCATGCTCTCACTTTCTGCCTCTTAATTTATCACAACCATGTTCCAATAAAATTTTGATGCTACTCAACCAAACTTGTTTTAATGTTAATATTATTCAACTATTAAAAATATTTTTTATATAAATATTTATATTTTTCTATACTTAAATTTAATTTTTTTATTTAAATCGAATTTTTAGCTCAAGGCATAAGGGGACATTTCAACTAGAGATACTCATTGGTCAGGTCGAAATTTAAAGTTTAAGGTTCAAGTTCGAGATAAAAAATTATCAAAATTATATGTTAATGACGTGAAAAAAATTTATTGAAATATTATTCAATAATTGAAAAGAAATCAAGATGATGTACTGACAAAGGCCCATAAAATAATTTCTCTTGAAAAATGACACCAATTGACATACTTAATAAAAAGACTTTATTGCTTTCCAAAAGTGTATATTGCTATATTTCGATTAATTAATGTATAATTATATAATCCATTTATTATATTAAATGAATGAAAAATATTGCAACCCTTTAAATTAAAATAATTAAAAACTAAAATAAGATATATGTTAAAATTTGATAATGCTATATTATATGTTAAATTAATTCAATTAAATAAAAATGTATAATAAAACAAAAAAAATGAAATGAAAAATTAATTTATGGGTATTTTTGGTAAAAAAAATTGAATTTCTGTTGAGAGAATTCACAATTACAAGTCCAATGCATTTATAATGAGTCAACTGGACTGAAACATTTATATCTAATGGAATTGCTAAATCAAGTTTGAACCGTTGGAGCAAAAGAAGTGATTTAACTTTTAAGTCAACCCAATTCAATCCTACGTGCACTTTGCATTGAAGTTGATTTAATTTTAATGAATATTATGTTAAAAAAAATTTAGTGCAAGTTTATATTTCACGATTTTTTCGTATCAAAACAATAACCGAACTAAAACTAAAAATAATTTAATTGAGCATGAAATTAATCATGTTAATTTAATGTATGGACATGACTTTGAATGGAAATGATGAAAAGTGGAAAATGGAGGGCTTGGAAGCAATTAAGCCAAAAAAGGAATGAAATGAAAATAAATGACAGAATCCGAAAACTAAGCTGACGCAGGAATGAAGAAAAGAAAAAATATATATATTTTATTCACAAAACCGATTTAAATATTTTGACAATTTCAAATAATGTGATTTGAACCAGTTAACCACCAATTCTTCAACTTCTTTCAATTTAGTTTTCCTCTTCGCTTTTCATTTCATTTTAGTTCATTTTGTTTGATTTTAAATTTCAACACTTTAATTTTGTGGCTGTTAAGAAAAACACAAATTTAATAGCATCTTGTTCGAAAATTAAATAAAAATAAAAATATTAAAAACAAAATCATGAATCCTCGAAAAAATTATTCTCCATGAACCGTACAACTGATACAAAAATATCTTGATTACATTAAAAAAAAAAAAAGTAATTACAATTTTAATAGGAAGCAATTAAAAACAAAATATATTTTATTAAAATCACCGCTACCTAGGACTGACTATGTAGTTATAAGATAGCAACGGAGTAAGGACCAAGACCGTCATTACTAAAGATATTCCCGAAACATCCCTTTAAGAAACCAAGAACAAACGTTGTCCCCAAGCTCAGGTTGACAGCCAGACGTCAACCAAGAAATTGGAACACTTCCAGAAGGTAATGAATGTGACGTTTCAGTCTCAATTAATATCGAATAATAATTAATCACACCCTTAAGCTGCCGGCCGGCCGGCCATCACAGCTCAGCTTTAACAGGCACTGTCAATCCCAATCACATTGTCCTATTGGCGTTTTGCACCTTCATCTTCATCATATCATCTTCGTCCAAGCCCTCCCTCACCTCACCCAATCCAAAGCTGAAACCCTTCACATTTCAAAAAATGCTCCATGATAAACTAAAGCCATGTTATTATTGGTTTCCGTTGCTGTTCATATTAGCATGCTTTGTTGCACCATCATGGGGTGAAACCGAGGCCGAAATCTTGGTCAGGTTTAAGGACTCTTTAGCCAATTACGGCTCTCAACTAGACGACTGGAACAACTGGGGTCCAGGTCCATGCGACAATCCAAACTGGACAGGTGTGCGCTGCGTCAATGGCTTAGTCTTCGGTCTGAAGCTAGAAAACATGGGTTTAACAGGCTTAATCGACGTTGACACACTAACGGGGTTGCGGCTTTTACGTACCGTAAGCGTTATGAACAACAGCTTTGGTGGTCCATTCCCAGAGGTTAACAAGCTCAAGGCTTTACGAGCCTTGTATTTGGCATACAATGATTTCACGGGTGAGATACGTGACGACTGGTTCGCAGGCATGCTGGCCTTGCAAAAGGTTTATCTGGCATGGAATAACTTCTCTGGTTCAATCCCAAAATCATTGGCTACACTGCCGAGTTTGTTTCAATTGAGCCTCGAGTGGAACCATTTTGAAGGACGGATACCGGATTTTCAACAGGAATTTAAACAGGATGGCCTGACTTTTGTTAATGTAGCTCATAACAAGCTCGAGGGTCGGATACCGTATAGTTTGAGGCACATGAACGCAAGCTTCTTCGAAGGTATCAATTATATTATGATTGACATCTATGATTTTCATGAGTTCATTTTTCAATAGTTTTATTGATTCAAAGTTCTGGTTTTCACTCATATGCGAACATAATAAGCTTTCATTGACAAATTTTGCATGCGCTATTTATAAAAGGAACGAGGTTCTAAACAAGAAACAAAGTTAAAGAAGATTCCCAAGTTTTATACGTTAACTTCGATGTAATACTTAACTTACTAATACATGGATTAAGACTTTTTTCTTTGTCTAAACTAAGGTATCCATGACTAATATTCATATATTTGTAATATATTACAAAGATATACAGTTAAATATGTGCGTTATATTATATAAGATTTTTGCATGGATGGCAGGGAACAACCTATGCGGGGAACCACTGCCCAAATGCCGTTCCTCAACAAAGAAACGGACCATCATAATAATCATCGTGGTAGCCGGTTCGCTGGTTGTCTTAGCACTCATCGCCGCAGTTTCCTATATCCTCAACGATCCAGCCATGGCATCCCGGTTCAAAAAGGCAGAAGAGAAAAAACCAGCGGGGAACGTAATAATGGGGAAGAAAGAGGATCACTCATCGCAGCATTACAGAAAGTTAGGTGAGAAAGCGAAACTTTATTTCGTGAGAAATGACAGGGAGAAGTTCCAGTTGCAGGAGTTGCTAAGGGCGTCGGCAGAGGTGCTGGGGAGTGGGAGCTTTGGGTCGTCGTACAAAGCTGTGATCTCGAGTGGGGAAGCCTTGGTGGTGAAGAGGTTTAAGCAAATGAAAAATGTGGGGAAAGAAGAGTTTCGAGAGCACATGGTTAGACTTGGAAGGTTGTCACACCCTAACCTGGTTTCCCTTGTGGCTTTCTATTACAGAAAAGAAGAGAAGCTTTTGGTGTCTGATTTTGCTCCCAATGGAAGCCTGGCTAGTCATCTTCATGGTACGCTTTTCCCACATTTCTTACTACTTTTTTTTTCCCCTTTGTTGTCTCAATTAACGTTAGGCTAGCATATTTGCACAGCAAGGCGTGCTCCAGGAGAGCCAGGGCTTGATTGGCCAACTAGATTGAATATCATCAAAGGAGTAGCAAAGGGTTTGGCTTACCTTTACAATGAACTCTCCAACCTTACAATCCCCCATGGCCATCTCAAATCCTCCAATGTCCTTTTAAACCACACATTCGACCCCCTCCTATCTGACTACGCCATGCTCCCCGTCATGAACAAAGAACACGCCCAACAATTCATGGTGGCATACAAGTCCCCTGAATTCTCCCAATACGACCGAACTACACGAAAGACCGACGTCTGGAGCCTCGGAATACTCATCCTCGAAATGCTAACAGGTAAGTTCCCAGCCAACTATTTGAGACAAGGTAAAGGTGGCAATGCAGACTTGGCAACTTGGGTGAACTCGGTTGTGAGAGAAGAATGGACCGTAGAAGTGTTCGACAAAGACATGAAAGGGACCAAGAACGGGGAAGGCGAGATGCTGAAGCTGCTGAAGATCGGGATGTGTTGTTGCGAATGGGATATAGAGAAGAGATGGGAATTGAGAGAGGCTTTGGAGAGGATTGAAGAGTTGAGAGAGAGGGATAGTGATAATGTTGAAGACTATTCTTCCTATGGCAGTGAAGGGGATATGTACTCATCTAGAGCAGTCACCGATGATGAGTTTTCGTTCTCAGTTCAGGCTTGAAAACGTGAAACCAAATCGTTAGGAATGTTTGGAGTGGATCATAACAATTGTTTTAACTGTGATTTGGTTCTTAACATTTCCAAGAATTTGCTAGTGATAATGTTTATTATATAGTGTGTTATGGGGAAAATTCATATGATGCATTTATTATAAATTTAGGATCTCATATTCTTTTAACTTGTTAAATCAAGTTGAGAATAAAATGAAGGAATATTTAATTCGATTGACAATCATTCATGGCTATGTTAAAACAAAACCCAAAGCGATGGAACATCCATCCATCTCTGCAACTATATTATATCAGGCCTAGCGGGTGCCAATAAACAACCTCAGCAATATACAGCCAGAATGGGACTGAGCCTCTCCTACTCTAACTCTCCCTCTTTTACCTTCCCCTGTCTCAAACACTGGCTATTACATACACATCTTCCATTTAGGACCCTTTGCCTTAAACTCTAGAACTGACCACCTTTGAATGTTTGTCCGAACTGCCAGTTTGCTGGAGCCACATTGTAGCTTGTCACAGTCCGGCCGTCGCTTGTGGTGACTTGGAACGACAAACTTTGGCCGTTGAGATAGGAGTTGCTCTGCCAGTTTTGGCCCCAGTTTCTGGACATTGATTGCCATCCTGTTTTAGAGCCTTTGATTGAGACTGCATGGACATCTCCAGCACCACCAACATTTGAGATGAGGACCAAGTTGAAGTAAGAGTGACCATTGATAGTAAACCTGATTCCTCCTTTCTTCATGCAGGGGACTCTGTTTAGATCAACATATATTTTGTTACTAAGATAAGCTTAAATCATTAATGTAGTACATATAATTACTAAAGGGTGTTGTAAAAATTACCTTCTGAATGAAATGGGCACGATTCCGGCACGGTATTGAGCAATGTGCAAGAAAGCAGGCTCAGCCAAGTCGAAATGCTGGAGAGGGGGATTGCACCAACCACCATTGTCGTTGGACAATGCTAAGTTAGGGGGGCAGAAGTTGGTCGCAGTGACGGTAATGGACCCGGGTAGGCACCATTTGGGGTCATTGTCACACCTCATTTCATAACAAGAACCGCAGCTCAAACCATTGTTGAACAAGGCAGTGCTCAGTGCTGCAGTGTTCGTCCCATAGCCTTGGCTATACAGGTTACCATATCCACAAGCACCTCCTGAAATAGCACCAGTGGATATAAGACACTAAGTTTAAAAGTTAAAAAAGACCATTTAAAGCTATTTTTTTTTAATCCATAAATTCCTTTTGTTTAAAATGTCCTCAAACTTACCCATTGTGCCAGATGCATCACCACCACCATAGAATGTGGCATGGCCACCTTGCCATCCTCCCCCATAGTCACCAAAGGTGCCTTGCAGGAAAAAATTGAAGACAAACAGCAGAAGAGAAGTTGCAGTTAATGGTGCGATGGCCATGGTATTAGTTGAAGTGAGTTGTGAGGAAGAGGAGAAGAAAGGAAACAAAGAGAAAAAAGGGCTAATTAAAAGGTTGGTTGCCTTGATGGCTGTGACATAGGGATTGGGGGAGAAGGGGTTTATATAGGAAAAAACACAACAAAGGAACAGAGATTTGTCATAATTTCAGGTCAGATGATCTGCAAAGGATCAAAATGTGCACATGCAAATGTTCCAGTTGAGTTCCAAAAGGATAGACTACCAACCCCAAGGCCTAATGGTCCCCCTTGCACATGCATTTATTAATACTTCAGTTCACTTCCCCCTTCACCTTTTTATTCCTTGTCTTAGTTTATCCTTCACCTTTTTATTCCTCGTCTTAGTTTATCTTTGCTAAGATCATCTCCTTGTTTTCTTCTATAGCCACGTCTAGTTTCATGGATTTTTGTCCTTAAATTGCCTGAAATCCCGCCAATCCTTTCAAGAAATCTTTTTATTCCCTTCGATTGGGGACTTTGGTCTTCTTTTTTCCGGTCTAAAGATTTGGTTTAAGACATGAATCAATCTCAGTCGTTTTAGAAAACTTGTAAAAATGATGTTCCAAAACAAATGCATTCAATTCAGATTGGCGTAAATGAAAAATCAATAACAAGGACACCATGCCTAGCCTAAAGGACATCACATGTGAATGTCCTTTTTGACTTTGCTTGTTGGTAGAAAATAAATTTTGAAAAAAAAAATTAAAGAATTGAAGAGTGTGAAAAAAAAATTTAAAAATATTTTTTTTCTTTCCATTGGTAGAAAATATTAAAAAATTAAAAAAAAATGTATTTCCATTGTTTGGTAGAGTTCTGTTGAGGAAATGAAGAAGACGACGAAAAGGATGATAATTCATGCGTTGGAAAAAGATCAAGTTCATGTGTCAAGAGCTCGAACATGAGTTTACGTGTGATGAGATTTAGTTGGCTTAGGCTATAGAGAGAAAAAGAGAGTGAGGGAGTTCTCTAGCTTTAGGTGGTGTTTAATTTGATGGAAGATAATCAATATCTTGAGAATTTAATTGATTGAAAAGTGATTTCATGTTTAATATGTTTAACTTTTTTTTTTTTTTGAATCTAACTTTCTTTACTTTCTCATGAATATGTAAATAGATTTTCATGATAAAATGTGAGAAAATTACTACATGATTGGAAAGTTATAATGATTTAAAGTATTAATCTATTAATAAATGTAAAAAAGAAAAGAAAAAAAAAAAGCTATTGTCTCCTTCATTTAATTAATAAATTGATTAATGTAATCATTTTTAAGAGATGGTATATACCAATAAATTTTCAAATTTTAAACCCATACAAAAAATAAATTTTGTGGGTTTTTCTCTTATTTTCTTTAAAATCTATGCCAATAGATTAAATTTAGGGGTGAAGTTAAAAATTGTTTTTAAGATTCGAAATATCATTATATTACAATATAATTTTTAAAAGATAAAGTCACAATTTTATGATTTTAAGTGATAAAATATAATTTTATTATATATTAATTTATAAAATTACAAATATTAAAAGAATTAAAGTAGATTTTTGTTGGGAGACTAATGTCCCTACTTACGTGGGATTGTATGAAATTGTGATTCAACGTCATCCATATCCCTTTCCAATGGAAGAATGACAAATCAAATTTATGAGTTGGGTTTTCATCATCTTAGACTCATCATTGAAAGAGAATAGATTGTATGAAACTGTGATTTCATGTCATCCTTATCTCTTTTCAATAGGAGAATGACAACTCAGATTTTTCCTTCTGATTTTTAACATTTTTAGTTGGATTTGAATTTTTCAAGAAGGAAAGGCTGAAAATCAAGAGAAAAAAATATGATTTATTATTCCTCTATTGAAAAGGGATAAAAATGACATAGAATCACAGTTTCATACAGTCTTTTCTTGGTTATTAGAGTCGTGGGATGCATCAAAATTTTCAAATATTGAACTTTTTGTTCATATTCAAAGTTGGATTAATGTGTTAAAGAGGAATAGAAAGATGTGAATAGAGTAACTTGAAGGGTCCCTACCACATGCAAGCCACACTTCACTCGTTACTTTCATTGCACAATTCCTTTTTCTCTTAAAAATGGTTTTGATTTGCTTAATTCAAATCAGCAGCAGAAATGAAGATTCACAATCCTACTTTCTGCTCACTAATATCTTAAAATCTTTTCCATTTCAAACTTCCAAAACTTTATGGTAAAATTATTTTGGGTATTAACTTTTACCATAGTACCAAATTAGACATAATACCAAAAAATTATAAAACATAAAATTATAATAAAAAATGAAAAATTATTCATATAAGTGTAACAAAGTTTTAATAATAAGATTATTATCAAGTATACTTATTCAAAATCAACTAAGTCTTGACTGAGTTGATATCAATATTATTACAACATCAGACATAATTTCGAGCATATTTAAGGCATTATTATTCTCCAACTAAGGGGTTTTCGGAGGGGTGTTTATTAGTAGTTTAGGAATCGTATAAAAAAGGTAAGCTAGTTTGAGGGTCAAACTGCTTATTCAAGCTCGATATTCGAAGGGATTAAGACAAAATTATTAAGTCCAAAAAATGAACTTGGAAAAAAAATATAGATTTGCTTAAAATACGACTCAAACTTGTTCAATAATATCCAAGGCCTTTGTCTAGCTTGGTTCGATCTGATTTTCAATTTTATAATATGTTATTAATTTTGTTTTTATACATTATGTAATTTATATCATAATAAAGTTAAAATATTTAACACTGAAATGTAAATATTAACATTTTCTTTGTTTATGTTTAAGTTTAAAAAAACAATATATTTTTCTTAAAAACATAAAATAATATATATAATACAAAAATTACTAAGTATTAAATAAAAAATAACATATAGCTTTAAATAAAATTAAAAAATATATATGGACAGATTTAAATTACTCATTTAAAAATGAGATGATTTGAACAAAATTTAAAATTTATATTTGAATTAAAAGAATTAATTCTTTGAAATATGTTTTTGTTATAACAGTTTCAACTAAATTTAATGTTTTAATATTGTTGGTAAATATTAAAATTTTTGGTTTTTAAATATTTAATTCAAATTAAACTTTATGTATTGACTTAATGGTAAAAAATGTTCATTATTCCAAGTATAGCTTGGATTCGAATTGTGTTAATCACATTATTGTTAAAGCTTTATCGTCCCTTTACAATTCATTAAAAAAAATTAAGTAAGCCCTTACAATTTTTAATAGTTATAAAGTATATATGTATTCATATAATAGGTTTAATTAAATTGAATTGGTCCCCTCAAAAGTATAAAATAGTGGTACGTTATTATATGAGTAGGATTAATAATTGCAAGCCGAAGGCTCGCCAATCTCCAGGCAGATTTGCTGGGGACAACATTAATCTAACAGAGATCCAGAAAAGGGTGATGTGGAATTTTCCCAAATGTTTTAGTGTCGGGGGCCAATGAGAGTTCCCTTCACAAGGCTTGTCTCTTAGTCCCCCACTCACTTTCTCACAATGGACATGGTCCTTCTCTTGACAACACATTATCACACATTTTAGCCACTAAGCACACCCACTTGGGTCCTTCCAAGTGGCTGCTTCCACCCAAAATAATAAAATTATAAAGTATAGACACATGAACATTCCAATAAGTAAGCTGAAATGTGAAGTGTTTTTTAAGAAATCATCTTTTAGGATTATTGTTAGAAAAAAATAAACAGGTTGTAAGTAATAGGTTTAACCTCCTCTTATCACGGGTCGCAAATTAAAGTTGATGATCAATACGTACGAAATGTTTCATGGAGATTAACAGATGAAATAGGACTCATTCGATTCACTTGAATTGGCCCGATTGTGAAATGTAAATAGAAGTCCATCTACTTGAAGTCTTGGTGGCCTAGTGATGCACTCCAATAAAGCTAAAGTCATCAGGGTAATTAATGTAAATCCTAAGGGATATATATAGAGAGAGTTTAAATCCCTTAGGACTTTCATCTTGTAGATAGACACTAATCTTAGTCATTGATGTAAAATGATTTGCACCGTTGGATTTGGAGGAACTCAACTATAAATAAAGATCTCCCCCTCCATTTGTGATCACGTCATTCTTTCTGAGTTAATATACATAACATTTACTCAAACAAGTGGTGTGCACTCTCATTTTGTGGCTTTTGTTTGTCATTAGCTTCTTTCGTTTTTTGAGTTACTTCCACTTTGCTTCGATGCCTTAAAGAATTTTTGCAAGAATTATTACATTTCAAGAGTAGGTTGACTTAGGTAGGATTTGAACCCAAGAAATCGCCTAAGGTCGCCCGGTTTGCTAAACGAAAGATCTAGCCTCGTGACATTTGGTATTACAGCTAGTGTTCGAAGGCGCCAATTGAAATGTTGAAAGAAGTTGAGAATGAACTTATGGAGACTCGTGGAAAGGGCAAGAAAGCTAGTAGCTCGAGGGATATGCTATCAACTTTGGAAGGTGGAGTTGCCAAACTTGAAGACTCCATGAAGGATGTGAGGAGACCCTTAAGGT
Organism: Kokia cookei; assembly: GCA_039519145.1. Classification (NCBI taxonomy): domain Eukaryota; kingdom Viridiplantae; phylum Streptophyta; class Magnoliopsida; order Malvales; family Malvaceae; genus Kokia; species Kokia cookei. The sequence goes on along the minus strand of CM076907.1, from coordinate 7,245,390 downwards.
AGTCGAGGGACGCACCGATGAGTTAGACGAGATGAAAGAATAACTCAATGATTATGTGATTGAGGATCTTAATGTCAATCAAGGTGTGGTGAAAGAGGTCTTTAATGCCACTAAGAGTGATCAGACTAAGAAGAATGAAGCTCTCGAAGCCATGATAACAACTTTGAAGGAACAAGTAGTGGAGCTCAATGGGGAGCTCATTATCTGTAAAGCTACTCTTAGAAGTGGGATGTCGGTTTTGACTCCTAAGCAGCATAGCATGGATGTTCTCAAACTGAAGGAGTTTAAGGGAATAAGGTTTACAAGAGATATGGATAATTTCCTATGGGGATGGAATAGTACTTTTATGCAATAGGCATCGAGGATGACGCCACTAAGGTAAACATTATTGTTGTCTATTTTATTGATGTCATTCTTTTATGGTGGTGTCATAGGTCCACAGATGAGAGACAAGGTGGTACCACAATTGTGACTAAGGAGAAATTCCAGAAAGAATTGAAGAATCAATTTTACTCGCAGTATGCCAAGAAAGAAGCTCGGGCTAAGTTGCACTGGCTTACGCAACAAGGCACTGTTTGCGAGTATGTTCAAGAGTTCAGTGAGTTGATACTTCAAATCTTTGAATTGAGTGAAACAGAAGCTTTTTACTGGTTTGAAGATGGTTGAAGCCTTGGGTGAAGCAAGAGTTGCATCGACAAGATATCACTAAGCTTATTGTAGCCATGGTTGAGATTGAACCCTTTATCGAGCATGGTTCAAGGAAAGACAAGTTCGAGTCTTCCAAGCCTAAAGAGATGGAAAATTATGAGGGAGACCATGAGAAAGAACAGGATGAAAAAGGCAACAATGATAATAGTAAGAATGGTGGTAATGGGAAACCATGTAATGAGAAGTGGAAGCCCACAACAAACCAAAAGGGCCAATAAAATGTTTCCTTTGTGATGGTCCTCATAAAGTGAAAGACTATCTAAAAAAGTTTACATTCTTTGCCATCAAGTAGGATGATAAGCCAGACAGAGCATCGACAAGACTTGGTTCGATTATGTGGTCTATCGAAGCCAAGTAAGTTAGAGAAAATGAGAAGAAAATAGTGAAATGCTTCTTATGTTATGAATCGCATAGGATGCGAGACCATCCAGCGCGATCTAAGCTATTCGTAGTCACTAAAGAAGTTGAAGCAGAGAGGGATCACGAGCAAAAATGGTTTATGTATGTAGACATCAACATCGTAGGTCAGAGGAAAAGTGCTCGTATTGATACGGGGTATCAAAATTGTTCATATCAAAAAAATTCGTGGGTAAACTTGGTCTCTCAGTGAGCAAGTCAACTAAGAATATCAAGACTATTAATGCCAAAGAGGTTTTGATTACGGGAGTAGCATAAGAAGTTGAGCTACAAATCAATTAATGGAAAGGCAATGAAGTCTTTGAGGTAATCCACTTGGATGATTGCCAATTTGTTATTGGCTTGAATTTCCTTGACAATATTAACGTTCTTTTAGTTCCTTTTTTCGATTGGATATGCATCCTGGATACTCAACAACAATGTGTTGTGTCGATAAGTCGAGACATGAAAGGTGGAACGAAGGTATTGTTGATAGTCCAACTAACTAAGGATATTTTATATGAAAGGACTACTAAGTTGGTAGATGGGAGTGTTATAAAGACCCCCTTGCAAATGATAAAGCGGTAGAAAATCAATATGAAGCTCGTCGAGTCATTAAAGGGGCTACCACCTATGAGAGAGGTGGGTTGTGCATCAGATTTTGAGGGAAGAGTAGTGAGACAAACTAGACAATTGGAGCGAGTAAATGTAATAAGGTACATTTCAAACACTTTGATAGTTTTTTACATTTTGACTTACCTTAGGCTTGGCAAAGACACAAGGGCCCTTTCAATGTTTCGAAGTGGGTAAGCTGATGGGCTTACAAACCAAAGTTAGTAGCAAGACTCAAGGTGAACCTAGTGTTTAATGTGGGCATGCCTAAGCCTATTTGTATGGATCAAGAGGGTCCCAATTGAGACAAGTCATAATTGGGGCAAGTAACAATGGTGTCCTCTTACAAGTAGGATATACAAGAAACAAACACAGTTCGAGTTAGGTGACGACGGAGACATAAGTCTAGGCAAATGTTCTGAAGAGCAGAACTACCCAATAGAGAGACTAGTTGGGAATCAACCGAGGCATTAAGAATATTCCAAGATGAGTCTAACCAGCGTTATTTCGAGAACGCGATGAGAGCATCGCAAGAATAGTTGGGGGAGAATGTCGCGGGACTCAGAACAAATCCCGTGACCAATGCGCACGGAACATCCCACGGAGATCATCATATGAAATAGGGCTCATTCGACCTGCTTGAAGTATCCCGATTTGTGGAATGTAAGTAAAAGCCATCTACATGAAGCATTGGTAGTCGAGTGAAGCACTCTAGTAAAACTAGAATTACCAGGGTAATTAATGTAAACCTTAAGGGATAAAGATATATAGAGTTTAAATCACTTAGGACTCTCATCTTGTAGAGAGACATTAATCTTAGTCGTTGATATAAAATGATCTATAACGTTGGATTTGGGGGAGCTCAACTGTAAATAGATGTCTCCCCTTTCATTTGTAATCACTTCATTCCTTCTGAGTTAATATACAAAGCATTTACTCAAACATGTAATGTGCACTCTCTTTTTTGTGGCTTTTGTTCATTCGTAGCTTCTTACATTTTCCTAGTTGCTTCCGCTTTGCTTCAATCCCTTAGAGAATTTTTGCAAGAATTCTCAAATTTCGAGAGTAGGTTGACTTAGGCAAGATTTGGACCCAAGAAATCGCCTAAGAGCGTACGGTTTGCCAGACGAAATATCTAGCCCTGTGACACTATCATGTGCATTGAATTGTAAAGCTCAAGCAGTAGGAGTGGTGTGACAATTATAAGGTGACAACTTACTTAAGTTTGGTGTCCTAAGTCCTCATTTTCTATACTCAAAGATATATGTTGCTAAAGGTGACAATGATAGTCTCAAACCATAAGGTGTGGTAGTTCTCTCCTTATCCCTTAACTATGAGGTTGGGAGTTCGATCTCCGCCCATGTTGGTAATGGTAAAAATGATAACCTCAAATAATGAGATGTGGTGAGGTAGTTGCTTATCTCCATCCTTCAACCATGAAGTCAATGGTGAATATGATTTTATAGTGGTTATTTTTTATTTGAACAGTCTTCTCTTTCAATATTCATCGTCAAAATTAATATTGATAGTATTCATTATCTCATTAATTACAATATACATTATGTAACTCTTGAATAGTTTAAGAAGTGTTTTTCATTTTTCATACAAAAAAAAAAAAGGATGTTTTTTCTTTTTGATAATAAGATTAGCTTCTATTTATATTACTTAGTCTATTGAGGTGATGATACATTTAGTTGAAATTTTTTTATTATTTGATTCATTTATTTAAAAATATATTTTATTAAATTGTCATTATAAAATTTACTTTTTTTTCTTATAAATGATACTTATCCATCAGGTTTAATGTAAAATATACTTACCTCTATCATTTAAAAATACTCACTTGATTTAATGTGAAATATACTTAATCTTATCATTTAAAAGTATTCACTTACCCCTTAAGTTTGAAGAAAATTCCATAAAACCCATTGATATTTATTTATATAGCAAATTTAAAATCAAGATAAAGTTTAAAATTATACATGAACATATTTTTTTGGTAAATTATAATAACAAGGTAAAGCTTAAACAATCAAGGTGATTAATGCGACTCAAACTTAGGTCACACCTAAAACGATGAACACCCTTAGTATCAAACCACCACATGGGGTTCAACTATACATGGACTTTGATTTTATATAATTTTATACATGAAATGTTAATTTTATTCAATTTCACAAACGACTAATATCATTATTGATATAACATCATTTAACATCTAAATATTACATATATAAATCATTATATTTATCCAATATAAAAATAAAATAATGTATATTTTTCAAAAATATGTACGATTAAATTAAAATTAAAGTTTTACTTTTTAAAGAAAAGAAAGATTCAATAGAACCAATGCAGCAACTATAATTGTAACACCATAAGCAACATCTGCTACAATTGTTGATCTTTCCTAAGCAATTCAATGATAGCATCAGGCGGCTCATCAAACACACACGACCCTATTCGAATTTCTTCCCCTTCTGGACAACAGATCAACACACTCATTACACCCACGTCTCATATGCATGAAAAAAAGCTAACGCTCCCTCTTGTAGATCAAATGTAGTTGTCTCGATTGGACAAGACCATTGGACTCCGTAATGCCACTTTAGATTGTTTGAATTAAAAGGGCATTGTCATTCTCTACCTTCACCTTCCGGTGACTTTTATCCCACACTAACCGGAATCCCTCCTGCATCAAGCGAGCCTCAGCCTGGAATATCGTCATGTCGCTTAGCATCTTTGTAAACCCTATAAGCCATTCCCTAAAAGAGTTCCTCAACAGTCCTTTAGTAGTTGCAGTACCTGTTTCAATATCAACCGAATCATCTGGGTTAAGGGTTAGTTTAGTAATGTTTTTAAAAAGTACTTTTGAGCCAAAAAGTACTTTTTTTGAGAAAAGTTAAAAATTTTTCTACCTCCTTTTGACCAAAAAAGTGATTTTTCAAAGTATTTTTGGTGTGAAAAACATTTTTGAAAAACTCAAAAGTACTTTATTTAGTAATAATTTTATCTCAAAAGTGTTTTTTGTCCCAAAAATGCTTTTAAGAAACAATGCTAAACAAAGCTTAAGTTTAAGCTAATCATCAATTGGAGCTCTCCACTGCTTACTATTATCAACAGTCATCTCGGCTCTCTCTTTATCTAAGATATTATGATAGGTCCGCGCCCATGATAAGCAAGTATACATTAAAACCTTTGCATTACTACGAGCCCTTTGACCTTGAACACAAAAGAATTGTGCTACTTCCGAAAAACCAAGTCAAACGTTAGAAGAAAGTAATCCGAATATCATTGCTTATACCAATCTTGTCTTTAATAATCAAATTTCAGTCATCCACTCTTGCAAGGTCAACATGAAAAACTAGGCCTTAAACCTATTGGGAATAATGGTGCTCTAAATATAGTATTTTCGTCAATTTACATTTGTAATTTTTTTTTCGAACAGATTGATTAATAAAATTATTCATGAATTGTATTAATATTTTATATAATGCCCTCATGTGGTTTTTGCACGCAAAGCAAAATGGAAGCAAATGTTGCTCATTGGTTATCTAATGTTTGACTAATACTAAGCGGTATTACGTGATTGGATCGTAATATAGAAAAACAATTTATATTAGTAGACGAAACTAAACACGTCCTTGTCTAATAAAAAATGAGAAAACCAATTGAAAGATTGATATGTCGGCTATCAAGTCCAAGTGGAGAGATGTTTTGTCTTAGGTATTGGAGCGAATGACTCCCAAAAGATAAAGACATAGATATGACTGACTGAACTGACAATACATCGGACTTGACCCAAGAAGAATAGATCCTGGATCCGTTTATGGATTTATTCACTTGTACGTTCATAGTGTGACATACCTAAATCCTGAGTGGATGACGGACTATGTATGCATGACTCGTAAACTTTGATGTAAGTAAAAGTCCGAGTTCGAATAGATAATGAATTGAAAGTTGGTGCGTTGGATGTACGACTTTTGTAGTATGTAGCGTCATTTACAACAGTAGAATTTGTAGCCCAAAACATGGGTAAATGATATACTCTCATTGACATTACATGGTTGATGAAAAGTAAACATGACAACAGGTCGTCCATCTTTACTCTATTTGATAGTGATTGATTTTTCATGAAAGAATATGTAATAGTTATCATGAGCTAAAATAAGATCATATTGGGAAAGCAGATATTATCCCAAAGAGATTAATGATATCCTATGAGAGTAACACATATATGACAAGGTCATTGGACGAGCACTGAGTAGATGTTTTCGTAATGGTATGTCATTAGTGAGAGTTCAGCCACGATACTATAGTGGAATAACTTCGTGACTATTATAAATTTGTAATTAATAGACAAAAAGTCAAAACTTAATTATAAATAATTTGAGCTTGAATTACATATGCCCAGTCGGTCCCACCGTTAGCTCATTAAAACCAGAAATAAATTCCGTATTGAATTGAAAATGAACAGAATGAATAGAAATAGAAAAATGAAAAGTATTTAGAAATAATTATGGCTTTCTCTGAAATGAAAAATTGGAATCATTTAGAAATAAATGTGGTTTTCTCAAAATGGAAATGGAAATGAAAATGAGAAATGAGTCATTTGCAAATGTACATAGATTACTCAGAAATGATTGGAAGAATGAGTTTATATTTTTGAGCATTTTAAAGCCTAAAAAAATAAAAATAAATCATTTGATTATAGTTAACAAGTTAAGTTGTGTAATGTTGAATATATTTTCTTGAAAATTTTATCAAGGATAAATTCATCATAATTTTAATGAGTGTAAAATTGGGATGAGAAAATTATTTAATTGAAAAACTATTGTTTATTTTGGAAAATTAAAAGTCTAGAAAATACATATAATATAGTCCAATACAATGAGAGGTTTGAATCTCATCATAATACATCTGTTCTTTCCCGTGATTAAACACTGTCACTTCATCATTTAGATCATTGAACGGAGTCACGGGCTTCCACCCTTAACACCCTATAATTTTTTTTCAGTTTTCTTTTTTATTTCATTTCAAGTCACTTTTTTAATATATATATATATATACTGATTCCACTTGACACACCTACGACACAAAAAAAAAATTGTTTTTTTTAACTTTTCAGTGTTGTCTGATACACCGACAACACATTTTAAATTTTTTCCTCAACACCGATGCCATGAAAAATGAGTTTATATTTTTTAGCAGTTTTAACGTCTGAAAATAAAAATAAATCATTCGATCATAGTTAACAAGTTGAGTTGTGTAATGTTGAATATATTTTCTTGGAAATTTTATCAGAAATAAAATCATCATAATTTTAATGAAGGTAAAATTGAGATGAGAAATTTATTTAATTGGAAAATTATTGTTTATTTTGGAAAATTAAAAGTCTAGAAAGCACATATAATTTAATCCAATACAATGAGAGATCTGAATCCTCATCATAATACATATGTTCTTTCTCGTGATTAAACACGTCACCTCACCATTCGGATCACTGAACGGAGTCACGAGCTTCCACCCCTAACACCCTATAATTTTTTTCGATTTTCTTTTGTATTTCATTTCAGGCCACTTTTTTAATATACATATATACCTACTACACAAAAAAATTATTTTTGAACTTTCCAATATCATCTGACACACGGACGACACATTTTAAATTTTTTTCCTCAATACCGATGCCACCTGACACGTCGATGGCACAAAAAAAAACATTTTTTAAATTTTCTCTGGTACCGTCTGACACACTAGTGACACCTATTAAAAAATATTTTTTTCCTTTTTCTTTTTTTCACCGTGAATACTCGTACTTTTCACAAGTATTTCGAAAAATACATATTGGTGCCGCCTGAAACATTGGCAGTACCCAAAAAATTTATTTTTTTTTAAAAATCAATGATTGGGTCATCATTGGGGGGTGGTGCAACCGATGTGTCAGGCGGCACCGATGATCACTATGGACTTCAGGTCATTTACGTACATAATTTTTTCCCTTGGGTCATTTTCATAATTAATGAATTAATTTGAGTTATTTTAGAAAAAAAAAAAAAAAAGCCAATAAAGAAAGGGACTTGAGTAGGAAGATATTTTTAAACTATAGTGAAGTAAATTTTAGGGTTTTTTAAATAATTCAATTTAATTAATTAATTACGAAAATAATCTAAGTGAAAAATTATATATGAAAGTAACTTGAAATCCACAGTATTCACCGGTGCACCTGACACACCGACGGTACTGCCCCCAATGATGAGCCAATGATCGACTTTTTAAAAAAAAAATTTGAATGTTGCCACTGTGTCAAGTGAAATTGGTATGTATTTTTCGTAATACACGTGAAAAATATGAGTATTCATGATGAAAAGAAAAAGAAAAATATATATATTAGTGAGTGTCAAAGTCTTTCATGTGGCATTAGGAAATTTTCAAAAAAAAAAACATTTTTTAATAAATATTTTTTAAAAAATAATTTTTTTTTTGTGTCACTAATATGTCAAGTAGCACCCATTAAAATTTTGAAAAAATGTATATTTTTTAGGTATCGTCATGTTAGGTGGCACCTGTGATATTTAAAAAATCGTTGTATAAATAGTAGTTCGAAGCTTTGGTCATTGTTTTAGAAGATTTGGAGATGGTTACTGAAAGATCTAAACCGTATAAGTCAACGAGAAAAAAAAAATCTCTTATTTGGTGTCAAAATCGGCATAAAAAATATTGTAAACAGTGACTATTAAGTACGACGATTAAAATTTTTTATTGAGAAAAAAATAAAATAAAATAAAATAAATAAAAAGGACAACCTGAAAAGAAGGAAAAAAAGAAAGAAATAAAAGAATAATAGAAAGGAAAGTTCAGTGAATTTTAATGGGAATTAAATGAGAATTTGAACCAAAAAATACCCATTTAATATTTTTTACCTTTAATTTTATATTTTGGATTATGAAAATTAAATTTTTTGGTTCAAATTTCCATTAAAATTCACTTTAACTTTGCTTATTATTATTATTTATTTTTTATTCTTTTCACATTGTCCTTTTTTATTTTTTATTTTTTTGTTTCTCTTCTTCTCAATTGAAAACTTGGTTATCACAATAGTCATCGATATCATCGTTTACAGTTATCTTTCGTGCCAATTTCGATATCAAAAAAAATAAAAAATCTTTTCGTTGACTTTGAATATCTATACTTTTCACGAATATTACGAAAAATGTACAGGATAAAGTGACGGCAACCAAAAAATTCTTTTTAAAAAAAACCATCATTGGCTCATAATTGGGAGCAGTGCCGCTGGTGTATTAGATAACATCGGCAGACACTATGAATTTCAAGTTATTTTCGTGTATAATTTTTCACTTGGGTCATTTTTCATAATTAATTAATTAAATTGAGTTATTAAAAAAAAGCCCGAATGTTGAGTTTACAGAAGCTAGAAAATAAATCTCTTTTGGCTATTTTTAAGGGTGAAATGAGAGGAAACGAAGACTAAAGCAGCTGTAACAACCGTAAGCTATGGCGGAGGGATTCTGAAGAAAATCAAGTTTCAGGGTTTCAGCTAAGTTAGCTGCAGTCTTCAGCTCAGCAATATCTACAACTACAATCTGCAGACAGAAGCAAAATTTAAAGGAAACTAATAGTTCAGCAGTTGTCTAACTAGCACCGTAAGTCCGAGAAGGTTTTGTTCATGTAAAAACCATGACGATAAGTTGTTGTCCATTGACTGTTAGCATCTGAGAACCGAGTAAAATCACCACAGAGATAGATTCACCAGTAATCATATAACATATTAAAAAGACAAGCATCAGCAGATAAGGCTAAGGTCCAACCGAGCCAGGAAAAAGAAAAAGTAAACTCAAGGCATTGCAATCCGATCTTGTGAGGGAGAGTGAGTCGTCGATCGAAACAAAAACACAATTTTTGAAGAAATTCACCAGCAATACAACTTTAAACAATACTTTAATAGACAATAGAAATGGGAGCAGCTGGTTTGAGGTGCTCCATTAATCTACTCCTACGATCATACTTCTATTCCCACATCATTGCTCCAAAAAAATTGAGTTGAATGCCACAAGGAAAGAATCTTAAATGACTGAAGAACTAGCAAAGCTACGAAAAAAAAAAACTAAAAATCCCAAACACATTAAAACTTTCTGAATTCAAACGAATAGTACCTTTCGATGTCAACAAGGTCAGTCTATGAACAACCCAACAAATAGGACAGGGCAAGGTGTAGATCAAAATTTGTATCATAATGTTCCACTACTTTCGCCAGCAGATATTGAAGGGCCTTCAGATTTCACTAAGTGTGAATCTCTGCTACTGATATCAAGCCCCTGCAATCGGCCAAGAGGATCCTGTTGCATCATATCCGCAAAGGCATGTGGGCCGGAGCCAGCTACCACAGACTGATTAGATGCCAACATGTTAGATTGCAAGGGATGAAATGGTGGCATTTGCATATTCTGGGTTTCAACTTGCCGTGGCTGGGGCGGAAAGAAAGAAGATTGGGTGAATGGTAAATGGTGCATTCCCAAGTTGAAGTTATCTGTGGGTGTTGACATTTCACCGGTAGCCATCTTGAGCCTCTCTACTTCCTTCTTCAGTGCTTCATTTAGAGCTGTAGTCAGACAGGAAAAATTATATGCAGGGACATGATACAAATATGACTAAGTATCTCCATGCTGTACAGACAATCATTAATAGTACCCAATGATTGAGATCTAAAGTTAATACCAAGAACAGTACTTATTAGAATGGGATGCACATCCCTGGGTTACGAGTTCCATGCAAGTTTGTTTCTTTTCTCGTCATTAACTACAAATTGACAATATATGGTAAGAAAAACTGCTCAACTTTGTGTAGGGAACAAATATGTCCCTAGACAAGCTAGGTATAAACTTTTGAAGGAATACCATCTTGGAAAGAATTTGGTAATCAAAATAATTTAGTCTGTGGACAGAACATACCATCACGTAGCTGAGCCTGCTGTTCCATAGCTTGTAGCCGAAGCTTGAGCTCAGTGTTCTCAGTAGTCAAGCCTGTTGTATCTCTCTAGAATAGAACACAAGAAATAGGACTATTAAATATTCCAGTATCATCAACAGAGAAAGTCATAAGCTACACAAGATGAAAGACATCCAAAATTAATGGTGATTTTAAGAAACTCAGACGCCTTTAACAGAGTTAGAAGCACATATAAACATGTAAAACAATAAAAGAATGAACCAAGAAGAATTGAAAACGCAATTGCAAAAAGCTTTTGATGCACTAGAAAGTAGAGCTGCCAAATATTGATTGTTTAATATGTTGATAAGATATTCTCAGAAGGAATGCAAATGGTCACCATGAACAAGCTCCAAAATTATGCAATGAGAAAGGTAAATGTTTGACAAAAACCTGGAAAAGGGTTAGCTGCGCAGAAAGAGTAGTTGCTTCCGTTTGAAGTGTTTGGACCTTTCTCTCCAGTTCAGATATATATCGGGCTTTTCTCTCTTTAGAGCGAGCAGCTGACTGCCGATTTGCAATGATCCTACACAAATTATGAAGTTCTTAGCAGAAACTTGGATGGAAGCCCATAGCTCATCAAATAATGACTGTCAATCTATGGAATAGAATTTCCATTTCCCAATAAAGGTTGAGTGGAGAGAACAATTTCTCTAACCCAGCCACCTCACCAAATGCTTGTGCATTTAGGGCAATATAAACCCTTTGAATAATATATAAATAACAGACTCGAGTTTAGAGGCTCTCAAACACTAGAAAATATGAGTAAAGAAAGGCTATAACATTCTAAATCTAGAAAAATTCACAATCACGTAACCTTCTCAAAACCATTATTTTGAATTCCAAAGTTTGGAATGAACAGCTCATTCGCCCAAAACTCGAACTTAAAAGAAACCAACAACAGCCAAATGTGTCTGTCCATTAGTCATTTTGTTGATAGTTTAAGTTTATTCCACAAGCCAGTATATTCAGTTATGCCAATCGTAATGTCATACTAGTACTGCATGAAATATAGTGACATGCAGGGTATAAATTGACAAAAAAGTTATGAAAACTTTCCATCAAGTTTTAAGAAAATGATAAAACTTTTCAAAAACATCATTTAGGAGGAGAAAAAGTGGAAATATCAATTAGTTTACGGTCAGGAATACGGCAATCAGATTAATCACTGCTGACTTTTGTTATGAAACAAATATCCAGAGATACTCAAACAATATCTTTCCCACCCACGACCTAGTATTACAATATTAAATGGTGTAACAGCCCATTCATATGCTGAAATTCCTAGACAAGCATTGGCAATTTGAGATAATATATAATTGAAATTCAGATATAATTTACTAATACAAATCTTCTGTTCAGCACTTACGGAGCATTTATGAAATCTCCTAATCAGGGAACAAAACAAAGAACCCCGAGAATTCAGAAAAATAAATATATTGCATTTTCCTCATAAAGGAAACAAGAAAAGAAGCCAAAAAAATCTTAATCCATGAAAGATAACCATATATAGAACACACCTTACAATTCACATGAATTTTTCATTTAAAAAAAAAAGAAGCTAATAGTTTTAAGAACTTCTCGAAAATAACAAAACTCCATTCTTCAAGGCTCAGAAAAGTCAACTGTAAATACTACATTGTTAACAAAAAGAATGCAACCAAAATGTCCAGGAAACCAGAGAAAAAAGCTAAGAAACATGCATGATCCATAAAAGAGTACCTAAAATTAGTTCAAACTCATAATAGACACCAATTATTTGTTACATAGAATTGCATGTTTTTCATGAATTCTAGTAAGTCTCAGTTTCTTTCAAATTCCACCATCCCATAAAAAATATACTTCCAAGTTCCAACTTCTTAATTTTCTTCAATTTTACGCCCTAAATTGCCCAAGACACTATTTATAACCAAAACAAGAGGAACAGAAAGTCAACTTGATACCATTGAGATTAAGAAAGGAAAGAAAAGAACATTTCAACAAAATAATCATAACACCCACGAAAAATTAAATATATATAACCAACCAACAAAAAAGAAAAAGGCACAAACTTTATAAACTAGCAATACAATGTCATTCATAAATAACTTCCCCTAATAATCTACCGAAAACCAAAACACAAACTTTCCATTAAAAGCTGCAAGCTTAAAGTTTCTTCACCAATTTCATGAGTACCCAAAACCAAATGCAGTAAAAATAAGCCTGAAAAAGTGGAAGAAAAAAAATAAGTAGATTCCAAACCTTTTGGCTCTCTTAGGGTCAATAGTCCACAATTCAGCAAGCTTATCAGGAGCCATAGCTTTCTTAGCTTCAATGGACTCCATTAAAGAGCACCCATCAACTGAATTACTATACCTATGCCTTCCTTTCCCACCTTCATTAGTCTTCTCCCCCATACCCGCCGACCCGCCACTGATATCATCTCCTTTGGGATTATGAGCGGATCCAGCTGTGGAAGAGCCAGTAGCACCCCCTCCTTCTTCGGCTCCTTTAGATGATCCCCCTAGCTTCTCAATATCCATGTAACTGCAAAACAAGTCATCTTCGGATCCCATTCCTTCGAAAGGGTCGGAAACGAGATCCAAGTCATCCGGGATCCGAAATTGAACTTCAGACTGGGCTCGCCTGTGGTAAGAGCCTCGGAAAGTGGTTGGGTTTGGAAAAGAAGGCGTGGCGGATGATGCATTGGAGGGAACCGGTGGATCCGGGTTCGGCTTCAGACTTGGCGGATACCGCATTTTGGTGTTTCCTTTTAGATTCAGATCTCAGAAAACTCAACAGAGAATGAGAGAGAGAGAGAGAGAGAGAGCGAGCCAGCCACCTGACTGTTGAAATTATTTTCTTTTCTTTTTTATCTTTCTTCTTCGCTTCTTTCCTAACAAAATAAAACTTCTCAAACGACGACGTTCAGTAAACACTTGACATAAAAAAATTAGAAAGTTATTCGTAATTGAATTTACTAATAATTACTTGTGACATTTTAATTAATGAATTTAGTATAATTAGAGTACTTAATTAATTATTTTTGTTGAGAATTATTAAATAATTAGCAATGATTATATTCAAACTTTATTTTTTATTTTTAAATTTAATGTATAAACATTACACTGATAATTACGGTTTATTACAATTATTCTACAATATCACTAATACAATAATATTATGGGTCTATTTTGATAATTGAATGAAGATGTAATTATTAGTGTAGTAATTACAAATAATTGTAATTTTTTAAACGTGTTTTGTTTATATAATATAATTATATCGTAGTTTTTTTTTTTACGTCATGTTTAATAATACAAATTGTAATTAAACAATTACATACTTTTTTAAAAAAATATTAATTACTTTAAAAAATTATCAGTATGATAAAAAAATTCTAAACGAGTAACAAAAATTAAAATCAAACCATCATCTCTAATATACTAGTCCAAAAAAAGTAGTGGATAATATTGATTCCTAATAAAAATAATAAGCATCATATGTAATTTTATGTAATTGCTTTAGTGTTCTATATTTGTTGAGCTATTCTCTCTTTAATATTTACCATATACTTCTTATCATATTTGTTGGTCAATGACCAAGTTATTCATCATCTGATTTTTTTTAATATGCTGATGTGATTATATCGTAATATATGTTCATACTTTCTTAACCTTTTGACAACGTACACACATGTGCTCGAACCTGAGTCTCCTAGGATACACATCATCCTCTTTTCCACTAGAATCACTCGTTGGGTTTTTTTATCATCTGAATTTGAATATGTATTATTAAGATTACCAATATATCCTTCTTCCTTGTATTATTCAATGAATGGATTATCTCGATTCTGCCTACAAATGAAGTTATAAATTATGCAATATGCTAGTATGACCCAACTTTACTTTTTCTTTCTGTTATACTAAGGTGTTGTTAATATGGAAAGTCTTTTTTTAGTACAATTGATATCTCATTCACATTTGGTAGCTTTGAATGTCTCAAATTAAAGAGTTTATGAGCATTCTTTAGTGCTTGTATCCAGCTCCATTTTCTCAAATGGTATCATTCCTCACAATATGGTGCAAGAAAACTTTTTGTATTTGAATAACTATCATATACCACCTAATATTTGGGTTCATATTACAAATAATTTGTAGCTTTGATTATAAAAATTCATATAAACTTAATTTAGAGAAAAACTTATGCTACATTAAAACTCTTTTTATAATATGTAAATTAGGTTAAAAATAATATACATTTTATAATATATAGCATTTATAAAAAGATTTTATAAATGGTCAAATAACTTATAAATAATATGATTTTTTACCATTACTTTAGAAAGTTATTATAATATATAGCTTGGACATGTAAATAAGTTACGTTAATATTGTTTTGCTATCACTTTTTATAAATAATTATATTAGAGCACACTTATAATACGTAAATTATTTTTATAATATATTTTTTGACCATAATTTTAAAAATTTTATACGATTTAAATAATATAATTTTTTAGGATTTATAATATAACTTTAGAAATTTTTGGACATAACTATCCCAAACATTCATACATGTTCATGCTTATAATATAATTTTCGCAACTTAAACTTATATAACAAATAATTTTTTAAAATCAAATCATGTGTAAGTGTTTGAAAAGTCATACAGTAATTAGCCGCGTAATTAGTTCAATTCTCACCAAAGTGTAATTGAGATGCTTCGATTACACCCAATTCAATGAGACCCACCAATTATAATAATTATCTAAATATTTCATCGTGTGTAATTACAAGTAATTACACCCAAATCCAATTACTTGTAATTATACATGTCTGATATTTTAATTAATAAATTTTATTAAATTTAGTATAATTAGAGTACTCAATTAATTATTTCAGTTGTTTATTCTTTAAAATGTTGAGAATTGAGGGAATTACAAAATAATTAGCAATGATTTATTTAAAATTCATTTTAAAATTTGAATTTAATTAAATTAACTCAGTTAAACATGTTTAGAAAATTAAAATTTAACGTGTAAATATTACATTGATAATTACAATTTCTTACAATTACTTTTCCCACAATTTCACCAATACAATAAGATTATATATATGTCATATTTGATCAATATATTACGTCACTTATTCACCACTAGAACTTGTAATAACTATAGGGATGAAAATAATGTATAAAGACAGTGTTGATATTGATTAAGATTTTTTTCTTAAAAATTATAATATTTAAAATGATTATTTTTGCTTATAAATAAGAATATTTAAAATAATATATATTATATGATTTAAATATTTAATAATATTAACTATTTAGATTAATTAATTATAAAAGTAGAGAACTAAATTATATCATATAAATTAAATTTTAAGTTCCAACTTAGAATAAGGGGTCAAAACTGAAATTTGACCATTGTCTTATAATTTAAAAATACGACGCAAAAGATCAAAAGAAATGAGAAGCCACGTGATAATCTCTAAGACTCTTAATGCATTCAAATTATAAATAACCACATGATATTTTAATTAAAAAATTTGATGGTATTAATTATTTGGACTAATTAATGACATTACAAAAATATAGAGACTAAAATGTATTAGAAATTAAAATATAAAAAATTATATATCAAATTTAAGATAACAGAGTGACCAAAACTAAAATTTAATCATTTTTCTATAATGTGAGGAGAGCGTCGACAAAATATTATTCTAACAAAATAATTTAGTTAATAATTTCAATAGCTAACGTGGATTAAATAAATTTATTTAAACTTAAAATAAAATTTTTGTTATGTATAATAAATCCAGTTAAAAATTTAATCAAAGTAGTTAATAATATTAACTATTTAGACTAACTAATAACACATAAAATATAGAGATTAAATTATGTTAAAATTTAAAGTATAAAATTTAAATCTTAAATTTAGGTATAATAGAGGGACCAAATTTAAATATTACCATTCTCTATATGATGAAGAAGAGGTGGACACATGTCAACAGCAAAACCTTTCTTTTATATTAGTTATGTAGATTATGTTATTATCATTATCGGGAAAGTTTATCTCAAAGTTTTACAAAGTAGTTGTATTTTTTTTTAAAATTAAAATACTTTAAATCTAACGAGTGATTCCAGTAAAAAAGATGATGTTGTTCATCTTAAAAGTATTGGATTCGAGTACTTATGTGTGTAAGATGTATGCGCATTGTCAATTATAAAACAATATAAATATTAACATATAATTATATTTATCTAATATTTTTTTTTATAATGATAGGTATTTTCATTCGTTTACTATCTGAACCTAATCCTATTTGAATCGAGATAATATTTAAGTAAAGCTCTCTCATCAATAATAATTTTAGTATTCAAACTCAATCCAACTTCTTAAAGAAAACGTTCATTACTGTTTGTTCTAACCATTTATTGGTAAGATTTTATTTTTTAAAACAAACATAATCCCCTACTACCATTCTCTCTAAATAAATTAATAAAAGGGTAAATATATAGAGTGGTACTTAAACTTAATTTCAAGTTTCAAATTGGTACTTAAGTTCTTTTTTAGTTAGGCACTTGAATTTGGCTTTAAAGTTCAAATGGGTACCTAAATATTATTTTGGTCCAAATAGGTACTTGAACTTGGTTTTTTAGTTCAAATTGGTACCTGAATTTGGCTTTTTAGTCCAAATTAGTACTTAGTTATTTGAACCAATTTGAACTATGAAATCAAGTTTAGGTATCAATTTGAACCAATACCAAAAAAAGTTTAGGTACCATGAACTTTGAAACCAAATTTAGGTGCTTAATTGGATAAAAAAAACATTTTATCAATTTGAACCTTGAAGTAAAGTTCAAGTACCAAAATGTATATTAACCCATGATGAAGTTTATGTCTAAGATTGATATATATTTATTGTCACTAGACGTTCACGTGAACTTTTTATGAAATGTATTTAACCATTTATATAAAAAAATATTTCTTTTACACAGATAATTAGATGCCATATGAACGAGTTAGCTTAACGGATTAAAATAAACAACGCATTATTTGAATTTTTTTCCTTTTTTCTTTTTTGAAAATGTATATATAAAGACAAAGGTTTTCAATCAATTCATGAAAAAAGTTAACAGCTACTTCCCATCCTTTTCACAAGCGATGTAAAAAAAAAAAATTTAGGGTAGAAATTAAATTATATTTTTAATAATTTATATTTTATAATTTTTAAAAGATTAATTTATTTTTATCATTTTTAAATAATGTCAAAATATAATTTTACTTTTACTAATTTAAAATTTTAAATAATTTAATGAATAATTTTCCACTTTAAAAATATCGGACCCCTACTAGCGCCCCTTGCTACATCCCTGCACAACAGCCATCTAGATCTCAGCCCAATGGAATTTAATATAGATAATGAATTATGTATGAGATGGGAGTTTCCAAATATAGATGAGCAATTGAGATATATAAAAAGAAAACAAAATTGCAATGCTGGACAACAAAATGTACAAACAAAGAGAAAGAATTATGACTTTCTTTCATGTTGGATCATTTACAAATGATAGATATTTATGGATACCTTGATACATTCTAGAATTTTCTATTTGTTTTAAAGTAAAAGTTTTACGAAAAATATTTTATTTTTTTCGATGTTTGTTTCATGTAAAATAGGATGATCAACGTAAAAGATTTTATCGTTTATGTAAAATTACTCCCTTATTATCATAAAACGTCTTATTAATTTTTGTCATAAAACATGTTCCAAACTAATAAGACTCTGTTCACTGTAACACCCTAATACCTGACCCTAACATCGGGTTAAAGCACTGAGATGTTACATTCTCTATTGCATTCTTCACTTATCAAATATTTTCTTACAAACTTTCATAACTTTTCAATTTAGTCCCTTTTTGTCATATAAGTTCAAAATTCACTAATTAATCATATTAAATCAATTTTCTTTCTTATTGCATTGTAATCAGATAATTTATCTCAATAACTTGTTTCACATATCCAATTTCTATGTATTTCACTTCTATTAATTCATCTACATATTTTCTCAAGTTTAACAATTTAGTCCTTGTTATAATAAAACTTTCGTATTTTTTCGTAATTTCACTTTTACAATACTTTATGCATATTGTTGAATCTGGTGCCTTAAGTGTAGTATTTTCATCAATATACACTTGTAATTTTTTGAACAGATTGGCTAATAAAACAAATTCATTGATTACATTAATATACTTTGCATAATTATCCTCACATGATTTTGCACGCAAAGCAAAATGGCAGCAAATGTTGCTCATTGGTTGTCTAAATGTTTAACTAATAGTAAGCAATATTACGTGATCGGATCGTAGTACAGAAAGACAGTTTGTATTAATAGACTCACATGGTTTTTCGATGCTTGTTTATGTAAAATAGTATGGTCAACATAAAAGGTTTTTCAGTCTATGTAAAATTACTCATTTGTTCTCGTAAAATGTCTTACCAAATTTTTTTTAGTAAGACATGTTCCAAACTAATAAGACTTTGTTCACTGTAACACCCTCATACTCGACTCTAACATTGGGTCAAAGCATTGGGATGTTACATTCTCTACTACATTCTTCACTTATAATATATTTTGTTATAAACTTTCATAACTTTTCAATTTAGTCCCTTTTTTTCATACAAGTTCAATATTCACTAATTAATTGTATTAAATCAATTTTCTTTCTTGTTACAATTTAATCACATAATTTAACTCAATAGCTTGTTTCACATATAAAATTTCTATGTATTCACTTCTATTATTTCATCCACATATTTTCTCAATTTTAACAATTTAGTCCTTGCTATAATAAAAATTTCGTATTTTTCCAAACTAATTTATCTCAATAGCTTCTATGTATTTCACTTAGATGTGAAAAAGGACTAAATTGTAAAATTAATTGATAGTTTCGTACATTAGGGACCAAAGTGAATGAAATGTAAAATTGAAATTTGGAATAAGAAATAGGATGTCCTTAATGAATAATAGTGAAATTAGATTTCAATTTGGAACTTTAAATTGAAAGTTATGCTAGTCTTGGTTTTAGGGATTAAATTGAATAAATTGAAAAATATGTGTGACTTCATAATTGATTAAGATATTATATTGTCTAATTATTATTCATAGTTAAAGGCAATGTGGGAACATCGAGAGGGAAAAGAAAGACGAGAGCCGACGACGAGTAACTCGAATGTTCGGTTTGTATTTCTATGATTCGAAACATTTCAAATGTTGCATATTTACTCTGTTTTGCATGCTAAAATATTGAGGTGAGTTGAAAATGATTAATTGAATTGATATAATTTTGATTGATTATCGAGATATAGGACTAAATTGAACAGAATTTAAAATAGTGCAACTTGATGAAAATGTGAAATTGGCTTGAAATTGGGTTGACTTATGTTATGTTATTTATGAAATGATGAATTGGTTGATGAATTGTAAATAGAGTTATATTATGAATTGGATAATTGGTTACGGTATTTACTATTCAAACAGAGTTGGATATAATTGGCATGCCATAGGATAGTTTGAGTACAGATTACTTCGACTACACGTCGATTAGTGCTAGGCACTACTTTTACTTCAATTATACCAATGAGTGTTAGGCGTAATTTGTAACGACCCATTTATAGTGTTGACGAAAGTAGTGGTTTCGTGACCACGATTTCGACAAGTGAATTAGAATTTATTTTATATATTGAATGCTTTAAGTATATAGTAAAGTAGTATTAAAATTTCTAATAGAAAATTCGATGGTATAATTAGTAAATTAAGAAAAAGGGGCTAAATTGGAGTAGATGTAAAAGTTAGTGATTCTTGTCAAATGAACTAAATAGTACAAAGGAATTAAGTATTGGGCTTGCATGTCAATATTACCATATTATAAGTTAGTGGAGTTTGGTGGAATTAAAGTATTATAATATTTAATGTTTTAATGGATAAAATAGTAAATAACTAATTATAATTTAAACTAAAGAAATAGGAAAAAATAAAGGTTTTCTTCATTTCTTCTCTCCACCTAAAATTAAGCAAGGAAAACTCCATTTTTGGGAGCTTGATTTTTCCTATGAGATATTAAGTGTCGAATTGTTGTTCTGGTTGGATCTGAGTATTTTTTCGAGTCCAAATCAGGTTAATAAAAGATTAATAATATACTTATACATTGCAAATTGGTTGAATGATGATTGGAATTGATTATATGCTACTAAATTGAATTACATACATTTATATACAACATTAAATGTCGAGGAAAGGTTAAAAAAATGATTAATTAGCTGGTAAGAATTCGGGATACATCATTTGACTTAGTAATGACATGTAACATGACTAGTTGTTAAAAGTTAGATAATTATGCAATCTATATAGCATTGTAATATTGGTATGAAATATGTATATAAAGATAAGTCTGAATGAATTTGGTCATGTGATGCATTGTATTGATTAATAGTATAAACATGATAGTTGTGTGCATTTTAATTACTTCTTATGTTATTTTAATTGAATTATAGAAAAACCACTAAATTTAATCGCTGAGCGTATTATTTTATTTTCCGTGTGCATGTTAGGTTTAAAGTGAGATCCTGAACATCAACTTCAGCATCCAGTCAAGATTTTGGACTCAACAATATTTGTATACATCTCTTTTGTCGGTTATAAGGCATGTACCTAGATTGACTCTCAAGTTTTGTACACTTTGTTTATATGCACTTATGGTTCAAAAGACTAATGTATAAGTTAGGTTGATTAGATATAGTTGGTATATTGAATTACATTGGTATGACTATATATGAATGTTGTAATATTAAAGGTCTTGATGATTTTTGGTATGAATGTGTACGTTTTGAAAGTAATGCTTTAGGTTGTTAGCTTATAGGTTTAAGGCATTTGTTTATTGATGAATTAGATAATTATGTACATGAGTTGATGCCAAAGTAATGTATTTGTTAGTTGGTATGGATTTTGGATGAGTTAAAACTTGGTTGTAAGAATTGTAGGTTGTTGTTATGTATAAATTGTCAAAATAGTATGTGACGCTGTAACGTCATTTGAACGTTGCCGTGACTAGAAAAGACTTGTAATGTCATGGCGAGACGAGGAACCTCGTCGTCTCGACGAAACCAACATAGTAAGTGTTGTTGCAATGTCGAGTGGTTTGAAGCTGTGACGTGAAAAATTGTTTTGGCGATGTCACGACGTGGAAACGTTGACATCAAGACATCAACCCTGCATTTTAGAACTTTTATAGTTTGGTCATTCTTTGACCTCATATTACTATTTGAGCTTTTGTAAGCTCGTATGAAATCTGGTAATGATTGTATATTGTATTAAATGTATATTTTGGTTGAATTTAAGCCTTAATGGTATAAATTGATTGTGATTGATCGTAATCGCTTTAGCAACGAATGTGACATATCGTAACTCAGACTCGAAGATCAAGTCGGATATCGGGGTGTTACAGTTGTATTTTTATTCACTAATGATACATGAAATTTATACATCAACGATACATCAATATTATTTCAAGATATATATTTAAATATTTTATATTAATACTTATATGTTGTTGATAATTTTTAAAATATTTTTATTAAATAAATATTAATATAAATCATACTAAATAAATTTAAATTACATTTTACTAAATCCAGTCTTATCTTAAAAGTCATTTAAATTGAGTGTATAATCCTATCCATTAACGAATGTAAGGGTCAGTTTATCATTCGAGTTTAAAAAAATGTTTTTTGAAAGTGATGTGAAAAAAATATTTTTAAAAAGTTTGATAGTTTTTATTATTTTTGTCAAAAAATATTTTTTAAAAAATAAAATATCCATTTTAAACATAATATTATAATATAGTAGATATATTGTATTTTTTAACGAGGATAAAAAGATAATTTCAACCAAAACTACATTAAATTTAAAATTCAATCATTGTAAACTTATTCATTGATTGAGCTATTTGCGTTAAAAAAACTCAAAAATTTAGAAAAAAAAAATAGGAAACTCGATTAAATGAGCTATTGGGATAACCAACAACTTGTTGATTTATTATTATTATTATTTAATTAGGGATATATATCAAAATTATATATGAACTATGATTTAATGTGTAATTATATACATAAATTTTAATTTGATCCAATTCTTGTAAATTGTTAACATAATTATTGATATAACATCATTTTATGTTTATATATTACATACATAAATAATTATATTTATCTAAAATAAAAATAAATTAATGTATTTATATATTTAAACGTGCATAATTAAATTAAAATTAAAATTTCAAGTATATATTTAAACTATATTTAAATTTTTATGTGTATAATTGTATCAAATTAAAATTCATATATATAATTATATATTAAATCAAAGTTTACGTGTAATTTTAAAATTTATCGTTAAATACGATGGTTTAGTGGTATAATGTTGTGTCGGTGTGTCTCAATCAGTGAATTAAACAAGGTGATGGCATTGGAAGATAAAAGATGGGGTTGCCCACATGATATCCATGTGCATCTGTCTTTTCTTTCCTTTTCATTTTAATTTGGCTACATAAAATGTCTCCATCACAAGGGAGACTTGGATTTAACTTCAACAAGCCCAATTTATATAGTTATCTTATCATATTTTCTTTATTTTTGGGCATATTTGAGACGAAAACAAGTCGATATGAGTTGTTATCCAAACTCTTTAAGATTAAGCAGCTGTTTTAATTTTGTCTAAAAAAAAAAATTAAGATTCCAATAATCTAAATTTATTTAGGATATAAGATAGATTATTTGTTTGGGTGAATTATAAGAGGAGGATAAAGTTTTAATAATAACGTGATTAGTGCGACTCGAACCTAGACCACATTTGAAACGATGAATATCTTAATCATCAAATCAACACACAGAGTTCAAGATGTAAAATAATTATTAAAAAGAAGGGATTCATTTATATTGATATAAAATTAATTGATTCTTTATGTTATTGTAATTTTTTATATGCTTAGTATTTTAATAATTTAACTGTTATATTTCATGTTTCGTATATCAAAATTGACATAAATTAAAAAAATTTAACTATTCATTTTAGGTAAAAAAATTAAAATTTTAAATTGATAAGATAAAAATATTATATCGATTTAAATATCTGATTAATTCAACGTTTAGACGGTTGAAATATTAATTTTAAAAAATATAAAATAATGAATTTATTCATTAAAAATAGAAAGATAATAAAGAAAATAGTAATAATTGATGGGCTGCTGCTGTCAGTTGTAGATCATTTTCATTAACCGCTTGATGATAATCATAGTTAAATTATTGTACTCTTTCCTTCTAAGAAAGGCTGTTTAATCTTGGAAAGGAAAGTAGGAGATTCGTCTAATTTCTTCTCTATTTAATTTAAGAAGATGGTGCGTTTCTAAGAATGGTAAGGGACTATTTTTTTGTTCTATCCTATCTCGATTTTTATTTATTTTGGGTTGATAGTTAGGGTATTCATTATTTTAAGTGTGATCTGAATTTGAATCGTGTTAATCACGTTATTATTAGAGTTTTGTTCTCCTCTTATAATTCACCATAAAAATGATTTGACAATTACAATATGAATGATAAAAATAATATAAATTTTATACTTTAAAAAATAATGAAGGTTAAAAAGGTGGGTGAGGCAAAAAGAAGTTATATGATAAGTGAATAGTTTTAAAGTTGAGAGTTAGGTTTTCATTTTTTAAATGATGTTGTATTTTAGATATTTTCCAATTGAGCAGATGTCCAATTAATTTATGAATCAATTCATGAATTATTAATAATACAAAAATCTAATAAGAATATGGAAACAATATTTATTGAAGCATTTTGAAGGGGTACCAATTTTAAGTTTGATTCAAATGGTTTTTAGATTAACTTTACATGGTTGAGAAAACATTTTATCATGCTCCCACTACATCCAATTCTCTTTGATATTACATTATATATATTTTCTATCGGTAGTAACATTTGATATTTTAATAAATGATTCAAGTTTAGTGACCATACAACTTACTGGAAGGATGATATTGTAACAATTCGATCATCTATAAATGTTTAATCATATAATTCGATAATTCGTTGGTTATATTGACATTTAATTAGTGTAATTATTACCATAATTGAATTTAAATGTTTCCTTTGCAATTTGTGTGGATGTCGTACCAAGTTAAAGAGATTATTGTTATACTACAAACGTGCACAAATTTGTGTTTATAATGTGTGCACACTTCTTATATGTTTCTCTTAATTCAAGTGGTATTATTGTGATTGGATTTTACGAAGGAATTCTACTAGACATAGAAAGCATTGATAAGTATGACAATATGTATTAGTGTTTGTGGTTTGAGTGCAATTGGGAGGTTAAACATACTAAGTGTGTCATGTGTTGGGTCAATCATCTTTCAACATTTCTTGCAAACTGGATTAATCAAGGATAGTAATTTTTGTAGTATTTGTGATTTATAACAAATGGTTTAGGGCCTATGGTAAAATGTATCTATCAACCTAGAGAGCTTTCTATATATTTGAGAGATCATTTAATGTCTGGGCATCGAAAGAGGAGCATGAAAGTGCATGGCAAATTTGTTGAAGCTGGCCAAGCCAATAGACGAAGAAATCTATAACCCTATGGAAGAGGTTGAGGAGAAGGTCGAGTTGGTAAAACTAAGTAACAAGGCTAGGTTAAGGTTGAGGTCGAGGCGATTGAACTTTTTCAGAAGCAATTTCGTTTCAACCAACACCTTTGTATTGACAAGATTCTCCAGCTCGTTCAACAAAGACTCTTTAGCCTTGATCAACTTCATGTTTCCTTCCTTCAATTGAGCATTTTCTTGTGACAACTGAGTGTTCAACTTGCACACTTGTTCCCATTTACTCAACATGACCTTGCTAGTGTTCAGGAACTCTCTATCAGAACCTCCATCAAAATCATCATCTATCTCAGCCTCAGAACCATATAGCACACTCGAAGTGAAGGCAACAATGTTATTCACTCGTTCCTTATCGGACTCAGAATTGCTTGAAGTGTCCTCGTCACTCAATTGTCAAAACCATCCCTTTCTTGCAAAACGACGAGTTTCGAAAATTACTTTAATGTTGGAAAATGAGAGTCACCACCAATCCTTTATTCAGTGTGATTGGATCACCACAAAACATTTTTAAAAAATCGTTTTGAAAACATATAGGTCTTCGAAATCCAGAAAAACAGGTTCGGGAGTCGGTTATGCATGAGGAAGGATTAGCACCCTCATACGCCCAAAATTGGTATTGTATTGATTATTTGTTGTTTGCCATTTAATACCGGTCTTGTTCTTCTCTTTTGCAAGTTCGACGATGGCAGTGGTGGCGGTTGAAGCAGCTGATGGCAGTGCAAGTTGCTGGTGGTGCAACTTGGTGATGATGTGGTGACCTTCGATTGGCTGAGGTGGAGGCAACAGGAGTAACAATAGCAGACTTAGGTCCTCTATCTAGGTTTAGTTTGGGTTGTATTTGGGCTGGTTTGGGTTAATTTGAAATTGGGCCTCAATTTGGGCTTGATTTGTAATTGGAGTTATTTAAATAAATTTAAATTTAAATTTATAATAAATTTAAATATCAAATAAATTTAAATTTAAAATAAACTTAATTTTAAAATAAATTCAAATTCTGTTGGGCCCAGACAAATTGAGCTTCAACAGCTGCCCCTCTTTACTCGTTGTTGTGTAACAGGAACGGAGCAAAGACCCAAAAGGATGCCCAATTTGTCAGGTCTCATCTCTTTGACGTTCTTTCTCCAATTGGTCCACCTTTCATTTTATTGACCGTTTGATTTTGCCGCATCTACCTCTGCATCTTATTCATCATGACTCTATCTTGCCCTAAGGTAATCTTCAAAAAGACAAAATTTGCTACTGTGATTTTACTCTATTCCTTTCAAGGAGATTGGAATTCGTCACCGTAGTCTTTGATTCTGGTTTCATTGTCTTGGCCTTCTTCTCAGTATCTTATCAGGAAGACGACCATATCACTTGTTTTGATCCACTTCTCTGTGTTTCATCAGGAAGATGGTTTTGGTTCACTTCCCCGTATTTTGTCAAGAAGCTAACCATTTTATCACTTCATCCTGCTTCTCAGTATCTTATCAGGAAGCTGGGGTTCGAGGATTTGCTCACATCGAGCGCGGGTTTGATTTGGTCTTCTTCTTAGTATCTCATCAAGAAGATGACTGCACCGCTTGTTTCAATTCGCTTCTCTGTATATTATCAGGAAGACGAATTTGGTCCACTTCTCAGTATCTCATTAGGAAACTAACCTTTTGTTGCTTCGCCCTGCTTCTCAGTATCTCATCAGGAAGCTGGGGTTCGAAGATTTGCTCGTATCGAGTCCTGAGTTGGTATTCTTCTTTGTATCTCATCAGTAAGATGACTACCTTACTTGTTTTAATCCGCTTCTCTGTATCTCATCAGGAAGCTAGGATTCGAAAATTTGATCACATCGAGCCCTGAGTTAGTATACTTCTCTGTACCTCATCAGGAAGCTAACCATTTTATTATTTCGACCTGCTTCTCAGTATCTCATCAGGAAGCTGGGGTTCGCAGATTTGCTCACATCGAGCGTGGGTTTGATTTGGTCTTCTTCTCAACATCTCATCAGGAAGATGACCGCGTCGTTTGTTTCAATTCGCTTCTCTGTATCTCATTAGGAAGACGAATTTGGTCCACTTCTCAATATCTCATCAGGAAGCTAACCTTTTATTACTTCGACCTGCTTCTTAGTATCTCATCAGGAAGCTAGGGCTCGAAGATTTGCTCACATTGAGCATGAGTTTGATTTAGTCTTCTTCTCAGTATCTTATCAGGAAGATGACTGCGTCGTTTGTTTCAATTTACTTCTCTGTATCTCATCAGGAAGACGAATTTGGTCCACTTCTCAGTATCTTATCAGGAAGCTAACCTTTTATTGTTTCTCCCTGCTTCTTAGTTTCTCATCAGGAAGTTGGGATTCGAAGATTTACTCACATCGAGCGTGGGTTTGATTTAGTCTTCTTCTCAATATCTCATCAAGAAGCTAACTGCGTCGTTTGTTTCAATTCGCTTCTCTGTATCTCATCAGGAAGACGAATTTGGTCCACTTCTCAGTATCTCATTAGGAAGCTAACCTTTTATTGCTTCGCCCTGCTTCTCAGTATCTCATCAGGAAGCTGAGATTCAAAGATTTACTCGTTTTGAGCCTCGTTTCATTAATTTGGTCTACTTCTTAATATCTCGTCTGGAAGATGACCGCATCACTGTTTATGGATAATCATATTCTGCCCCGTGATCGGGGTAAGGTTTTTGATTCATGCATCTCTTCAATCTTTTCCTTAGTGATCTTAATGATTTATCTCGCCATGTGGCGGGGATGTGACCTGTGCAATATGCTTATATGGGCCTCTATGTATGCCTAACTTAGAAAGTCATGATTAGAATGAATTAAATGCTCCTAACTTGTATGAATGTGTATGATGAAAGATTTATTAAGTCGACATGATCTGTCGCCCGTCCAAATTCTGTCTTTGATGTGTCGCTCCATATTTTCCTAGGCTGTTCTGGAACTGCTTGTTTTTAAGCTTGTCTTCCTATTGGTGATCTTGTTTCAAGCTTCTGTAACTTCTGTACATTCCAAAATAATGCTCATACTTTTTGTATGATTTATTAGTTCATTACCCGTTATTTAGATGCGAAATGCTTGAACAAAATTATGCAGAAACAAAGTCGTATTTTGAAAATTCTATTAAGAAGAGGATCAAAGGAAACAACATTAGTCGAAAATTGGCAAGTATACAATAAAGGATAGTTAGTTGCCCCGGATATCGCAAAATGAGCTGCTCTACGCCGACTTGCTTGAGAATCATTCTTAGCTCAGATGTGTGTCTAGAAGATCTAGAGTGTTTTGTTTATGTTTCAAGTTGTAACCTTCCTCCATCTCGTCGACCCATTCTTGGATCTGAGTCGCCCTTTGCGGGTTTTCAACTCAAAATTTCCTTGGTTCCAAGACGTCCTTCGCGGATTTTCATCCCGAACCTTTTTTTTTCGAGACGCCCTTTACAGGTTTTCATCTCAATTCCTCTTTTGTTTTTTTTAGGCGAAGTATTTTTTCACCAAGTCTGAATTGACGGGGTTGTACAGATCGTTGCCGTCTATTTCTGTTAGGACGAGAGCTCCTATTGAGAAAGCTTTCTTTACCACATAAGGTCCTTCCCGATTGGGCATCCATTTTTCACGAAAATCTTTATGTATGGAAGTATCTTTTTCAAAACTAGATCTCCCTCATAGAATTCCCTAGGACGAACCTTTTTTGTCGTAAGCTCGTATCATTCTTTTCTGGTACATCTGGCCATGGTGGATGACTTTTAATCTTTTTTCCTCGATTAGATTCAACTGATCATATCGAGCTTGGATCCATTCAACCTTGTGTAGTTGAAGCTCGGTTAAGACTCGAAGGGAAGGTATTTCAACCTCAATAGGCAAGACTGCTTCCATACCGTATGCCAATGAGAATGATGTTGCCCCAATAGAGGTCCTGACTGAAGTTCTGTAGGCAAAGAGGACAAATGGTAGTTTTTCGTGCCAGTCTTTGTAAGTCTCAGTCATTTTTGCCATGATCTTCTTGATGTTCTTATTAGCTGCCTCCACAGCTCCATTCATTTTTGGGCGATAGGGAGAAGAGTTATGATGCTTGATTTTGAACTGTTTGCAAACTTTTACTATCGTGCTATTGTTCAAATTTAGGGCATTATCGGATATGATCCTTTCAGGCATCCCGTATTGGTAAATAATTTCTTTTTTCAGGAACTTGCTAACCGCAGACTTGGTAACGTTTGCATATGAGGTTGCCTCTACCCATTTAGTGAAGTAGTCAATCACCACAAAGATGAATCTATGGCCATTGGAAACCTTTGGAGAAATTGGCCCGATTACATCTATGCCCCACATAGAAAAAGGCTAGGGAGAGGTCATGACATGAAAGTGTGATGGAGGTACATGAATCTTGTCTCCATGGATTTGACACTTATGGCACTTCTTGGCATAATTGATGCAATCGCCCTCTATAGTATACCAGTAATACCCAAATCTCATTATTTGTTGGGCCATCATGAAACCATTGGCGTACATCCCACAAATGCCTTCATGAACTTCTTCTAAGATCTTCTTAGCTTCAATCGCGTCGACACATCTCAGCAACACTTGATCTTTTCTCCTCTTGTACAAGATTTTCCCATTTAGGACATATTCGCTGGCCAGTCTTCTTAATATCTCTTTTCATTTTTTGGGGCTTGCTCGAGGTACTTTCGATCTCTTACAAATTGAAAAATATTCTGGTACCATGGGTGATAATCCTTTTCTTCTTCTTCCTCTGCCTCAATATCATAACAATGAGCAGGAGCTTCATAAATACTCATCTGAATGGGCTTTACATATTTTATCCTACTCACCTTAATCATCGAGGCTAAAGTGGCAAGAGCATCGGTCATCTGGTTTTCTTCTCGTGGGAGATAATGGAATGTGACGTCATCGAACTCCATGATCAACTCGAGAACCAATCTGTGGTAATATACTAGCTTAGAATCCCTTGTTTCCCATTCTCCTTTGAGTTGATAGATTACCAGTGCGGAGTCTCCATAAATCTCCAAAATTTTGATTCCTCGCTCTATGGCCGCACGGACTTCCAAGATACATACTTCGTATTCAGTCATATTGTTTGTGCAATCAAAATCAAGTTCGCTGGTGAAAGGGTAGTAATCTCTTTCTGGTGATACCAAGACTGCTCCGACCCCATTACCTGTGGCATTTGAAGCTCCATCAAAATTTCGTTTCCAAGGTCATTCTACCGTGATTGCCCCTTCAGTGGTCCCAATATACATTAAATCTTCATTCGAGAAATCGAAGTTTATCGGCTCATAGTCCTCTAAAGCCCTACTAGCTAGGAAGTCTGCTATCGCACTCCCTTTTACTGCTTTCTGATTGACGTAGACTATGTCAAATTTCGAGAGCAAGATTTACCATCGAGCCAATCTCCCATTCAATACAGCTGACTCTATCAAGTACTTCAGAGGATCTAATTTCGAGATCAACCAAGTGGTATGGTATAACATGTATTGTCTTAATCTGCGTGTAGTCCAGACTAGTGCACAACATAATTTCTCAATTGGCGAATATCGCGTCTCGCAATCAGTGAATTTCTTGCTAAGATAATATATCGCCCTTTCCTTCTTTTCGGATTCATCGTGTTGGCCTAGTACACATCCCATGAAAATTTTAAAGACCGTCAAGTATAGGATCAATGGCTTATTAGGAATTGGAGGTACCAAGATGAGAGCTTTGGATAAGTAATCTTTGACCTTGTTAAAGGTTTCCTAACATTCATCATCCCATACACCCGAGTTGCACTTTCTAAGCAGGCGGAAGATAGGATCGCATTTCTCAGTCAACTTTGAAATGAATCGAGCAATGTAATTTAGTCTTCCTAAGAACCTTCAAACTTCTTTTTGCGTGTTGGGTGGTGGTAGCTCCTGTATGGCTTTGACTTTATCTAGGTCAATTTTAATTCCTCTTTTGCTGACTACAAAGCCTAACGTTTTTCCTGATGTGGCCCCGAAAGTGCACTTTGCTGGGTTTAACTTTAATTGATATTTTTTTTGCCTTCAAAATAACTTTCTCAGGATTCTTACATGTTTTTCCTCCATTTGGGATTTCGCAATCATGTCATCGACGTAAACTTCAATCTCCTTATGCATCATGTCGTGAAACAGGGTCACCATGACCCTTTGATAAGTTGCCCCTGCATTTTTGAGTCCGAAGGGCATCACCTTGTAGCAAAATGTTCCCCATAGCTTGACAAATGTGGTTTTGATCATATCCTCAGGGTCCATCCTTATCTGATTATACCCAGAGAAACCATCCATAAAGGAAAACAGAGAATTTATTGCCGTGTTATCGACTAAAGTGTCGATGTGGGGTAAGGGGAAATTATTCTTTGGGCTGTCTTTATTTAAATCTCGGTAGTCCACACACATGCTCACCTTTCCGTCTTTTTTAGGAACGGGGACTATATTAGCTACCCATTCAGAGTATTTAATTACTTGGAAAAAATCGATGTCAAATTATTTTTTGACTTCTTCTTTTATTTTTAACAACACATCCGGTCTCATCCTTCGGAGTTTTTGCTGTACGGGCCTGCTTTCTTCCTTTATAGGGAGTTTATGCACCACAATATCAGTGCTCAAGCCGAGCATATCTTGGTAAGACCATGCGACGATATCTTGGAACTCTTAAAGTAACTCGATAAGATTCCTTTTGGTTTCTACGGAGATGCTTGTCCCAGTTTTCACCTCTTTCTTTTCATCTTCGTGCCCCAGGTTAATAACTTCCTCTGTGTTCGAATGAGGCAGGATCTGTTTTTCTTCCTGTTCCATCATTCTTAACAGATCTGGAGGCAAATTACAATCTTGATTATCTTCAAGGTCCTGAAGCTCTTCCAAACAAGTATCTTGCTCGAAGTGAGGTTCTAAGTTAGTGTCAGAGTTGCTCATATTATTGATATTCGAGGATTTGTCAAGAGATGAAAAGAAGGTCTAAAGAGCAAAATAAATTTACGAAAGAATGATTATATGGTATATGTATGAGTATGTATGTATTAAAGAATAATTAATCTTGTTTATTGGATATGTAAAAATGGTTTATTAAGCATAAATGAAAGAATAATTATGGAGAAGAATATAAGAGGGAATGTGCATTTCATTCAAAATAACTGAATAATGACTATGGGCCCTTTTACAAAAAGATCCATATTGCTTTCGAGCCTAAAGCAATAGGTGTTTTCGAGCATTACTCTGAGGAAATCTTAAAAATTACAGGGAGTTCCTCCATAATCCAATTATTCAAGGTGCTTCCAGGTGCACACGGACTAATTCTTGATGGATTCCCTTCCTTTCCTTCATCTGATATAGCATTAATGCCTAGATCTTTCATGATGCCCTTTTTGGTTCTAATCGTCACCCGCTCCTTTTCCCGCTCTGATTTCTGGTTGATCACCCCTCCTGAGACGAAAGTCTCATAGATGTGCAGGAAAACCATGGGTTCCCACGAGATGTCCTTTCCAAACAGTCAAGCCCTGTTTCTTTATTGCCTATTCTTAAGCTCCTTTCTCTTTTGTCTCGCGTCTGGCTTGTACCCTAGCCCATAACGATCCCACTTTTCTATCAGTATCGGCACATTAACTCTTTCTTGGAGGTATTTTCCTAATCCCTTCCTAGGTATAGCTCCCTTTCCGACTGTTAATTGCAAGCCCATCTTGGTGGTCGATGATATTGTTGGCACAGGTATCTTGCTCCCTTCCGAAATGAAAGTTGCATTGACAAACTCTAGTGAGCGAAACGAGCACTCCACAGCCTCCTCGTCTATTCCCACGTAGGGTGAATCACTTGTTATGGACGCGATTATTTCCTCCTCAGCATTAATCGTGATTAGCAGCCCTTCATTTATTAGCTTCACTTTCTGGTGCAAAGAGGAAGGTACTGCCCCAGCTGAGTAGATCCACGGTCTTCCCAGCAGAAAGTTATAAGTGAGCCTAATATCCATCACTAGAAAATCCACTTCGTATGTATTCGACCCAATTCGAAGAGGTATTTCAATCTTTCCCATTACTTTCATTTCTGTCCCGTCAAATGCTCTTATTATGTTATTACATCCTTTCATGTGAGAGCTATCAATTGACAATCTTTGTAGTGTAGCTAGCGGCAGCACATTAGGGCTGAACCATTGTCTATGAGTACTCCAAGTAATGTATACCCTTTACAACAGGTAGTGATGTGTAAAGCCTTGGTGGACCCTATTCCTCCCGTCGGTATTTCATCATTGCTGAAGAAAATGAAGTTATTAGCACTCACGTTATTGATCAATCGATCTAGCTTACTGACAGAGATGTCATTTGCTACATATGTTTTGTTCAGCACCTTCATTAGTGCGCTTCGATGAGTTTTCGAGCTTAAGAGCAATGGCAGGATCGATATCTGAGTAGGCTGTTTGTGTAGTTGTTCTACTACACTATATTCACTATGCCTTAAAAACTTTAAAAACTCTTTCGCCTCATTCTCGGATATAGGCTCGTTCATAGGTACTTCGGGCTTACTAGTTATTTCTTTCTCAGGCTCATACATTCTTGCTTTCCCTTTACTAACCTCTTTTTCTTCATTTACAGGGTCATAATTTTTACCGCGACGGGTAACAAAATTCACTTCCTTCCTGGGCTCCCCCTCTCTTGGTATGGTCACGTTACAATTGTAACTCCATGGGACCTTCTTACTATCCCTGTAAAAAAACGTAGCAAACTTTTATATGATGATGCGAGGGGTCGTCTATTCTCTTGCCGTGCCACAAATAATCACCTTGGGGCGATTACTTCCATAAGCCTTAGTTGTTCCGTCCTCGGAGGCACAAACATCATTAGCTTCCCCTCCTTCTTTAAAAAATTCCAGATTTTGATTGTCCATAAACATCTGTACCACGGGTTTGAACTCGACGCAGTTTTGAATTTCATGCCCCTTAATGGCATGAAACTCGCAATGGTTATCATCCCTGATTATCATACTCTTTTTGTCCTTCACGATTATTCCTTCTTTGACCATCTCTTGCCATACCCACCGAAGTGAAGACTTAATTTCTTCAACATTTCTCTTAATTTTCCGAGCTTCTTCTTCCAACAAGGCATTCACCCCTTGCTCTGGGTGATTAGGCAGAGGATTCCCAACTATATTGGGCTTTGCTGACTCTTCTAACTTTACGACTCCACGCTCTATGAGTCCTTCGACTCGTCTTTTAAAAGCAAGGCAATTTTAATTGAGTGTCCTTCTGCCCCTACATGGTATTCACAATGAGCATTCGCATCGTACCAAGCCCGGAATAGGGGTTTATATGGTCTTACACGTTGAGGAGCTACCTCATGCGCGTCATATAATATCTTGTAGAGTTCTCTGTATAACATCGGGAGGGGAGTGCATTGAACTCTACCTCTATTTGGCCTAACGCTCGGTTCCTGCTGCAGAGCATTTTGGTAATTGTCAATTGGAGCTTTGGGCTGACTTGTCATGAAGGGTTTGATGTAGCTAGGTCTGTATATGCTTGCATTGTTGACCTCATTATCCTTTCTTCTAGGGGTAGGCCTTTTAGGGCCTTCTCCGGTTTCAATCTTATCGGCCTTGATTGCATTTTCAATCATCTCCCCCGATATGACCATATCAAAGAAACTCTTAGTAGCGTTTCTTAACAGGTGATTCAGGTAAAGAGCTTTGAGGGTATTGACAAACAACATCGTTGTCTCTTTTTTTATTAGTGGTGGCTGTACTTGGGTTGACACCTCACACCATATTTGCGTATATGTTCTAAAGCTCTCGTTCGACTTATTCTCCATATTCTGTAGTGTAAGCCGATCAGGAGCTATTTCTATCACATAACCGTATTGCTTTAAGAAAGCCTGTGCCAAATCTTTCCATGAATGGATTTTTAATCGGCTCAATTGATTGTACCATCTGATTGTCGACCCGACCAGGCTGTCTTGAAAGCAATGAATTAACAATTGGTCATTATGCACGTGCCCCGCCATCCTCTTGCAGAACATGGTCAAGTGGGCTTCAGGGAGCTCGTCCCGTTATATTTTTCAAATTCTGGAACTTTGAATTTGGGAGGGAGAACCAGATCCGGAACCAGACTTAACTTTTTGGTATCTACCTCATTAAGAAATTTCAATTCCTTGCATCGCGTCGATTTTCTCCTCTAACCGCCTGTATTTTTCCTCTATTTATCTAGGGAGATCCTCTCTTATCATATCATCAAAGTCTGGCGCATCAAGATTCGCAACATTATCCTCTGGGTTTGACTCGGATCTAATTAGATAATTGGCTGGTCTCGACGTGCCTATGGCTTGTTGCTGTGCCCTTATAGTAATGGTAGGCTCCTGTTTCGGTATTTCATGTGAAGCCGGGTTATGACGAGGTGTAAGACCTGGGGGGACCATTGGGTCCTCTTCTTCCTCAACAACAGGGCTCTTTCCTTTATCGACCATGCTTTGTTTTACGTGCGCTAATTCATTCATTAAGCTCTTTTGTACCTCCATGAATTGATTTTTCATTTCTCTGCACATCATGGTCATTTACTCTTGGATACGCTCTTGCATCTGGTCTTGTAATTCTTTTTGGATTTGTTCAAGTCTTTACTCCATAGCCTTAGTTTTCTTTCAAGTATTATAGCGATGTGAGTTTTCAACGATTACTGATGTAGCTGAATGGTAAATTTTTGATAAGTTAGGATCGTTATGCAGAAATATGCAAAAATGTGATGCGAATAAGATGCATGTATGCAAGAGAAAGGTATTAACTTATAATTCATTTTTCATTTAGAAAACTTTATTTGGATAACAAGTTCCTTAACATAAAGCGAATTACATAAACGGTTTTGCTTTAATGCTCAAAGCCTTGACTTTCTTAAGGTGGCTTGATAGCTTTTGATCTCGTTCCATCTTCGTCTCATACTGTATGCTTAGCTTTTCTGCTTCAACTGCCAGTGTTCGCACATGATCAGCTACTCCGTGGATTTGATTTAAGGCCTCACCCATAACATAATCCCTCTCTCTAACTTCCTTTTGGGTTTGCTGAAGGTGCCAATCATTTGTCTCCAACGTCCTTTCCAAAATCTCAGTTCGTATTCTGCAATGAGGCTTCTAATTCTTCCACCCTCTTATTCAATCTCTCGATCTCAGCTCGGCTTGCCTTCAACTCTATTACTGAATTCCGGGTACGATGCCTGTACAAGGATTCTTTAAATTCTCTTACTCGAGCTTTTAATTCGGTCACTTCAGCTTAGCTTTCCAGAAGACTAATCTTTATAGCATTTTCTTGAACTTGGGCGTCTTGAAATTTGTTATTCCAGTGACTTGTTTTATTTTTCTCTTTGCGGATTTCCTACTACCATTGCTGTGACGTCTTACCCAAGCTGGCGATTCTCATTGACAATCGAAGCTTTTTATAGTCCTTTTTTAGGCTGCTAAGATCTTCTTCAGCCTTATTCTTCCCTTTTCTCAATTTTTCCGCTTCTAGCTTCTGAACATCAACGTCTAATCCTAAAAGCAATTTCTCCTCTTTTAGCTTTTCTATCATTTACACCATCTCAGCATTTTCTTTTCGAAATATTGTTTAATTATTTCTAATTCAGTGGGGACAACCTGCAAGTGTTCTTCAATTGGGCGGACAATCTTCGGGTTTGGCACAGGAATATTGTCGTTGATCCTTCTGTTTCTCCACCAATCATATTTTACAGTTATCATGGGATTGGCGTCGAATGCTTTCATTTTTCGAACTTGATTCCATGCATTTGAGATTTCCCGAATCCTTTTCTTATTGTTTTCTCCACGGTACGCGAATTCACACTGAGCTAACCCTTGAGTCGCGGAACTGTCTTGATCTGTATTGTCTTGAAACCAGCAAAGGTGCATATCCGATTGCTCCCCATATTCCTGCCAATGGGACCCAGTAGAGATCTCCGCACTAATACAATATTTCATCAGGAGCGAACCATGGTGCTCATCACTCTATGTCCTCGTCTTTGAGGCTTTGGAGTATGACTATCCACTTTTCTTCTGCGAAGTTTTCTTGTCTTTGTGTGCCCACGAATTCTTTCAAAGAGGAGTAATCTTTAGACAAGTACTGATAGGAGACTTTTTCTGTTTTCCAAAAGTGACAATGAAACCATACCATCAATAGCGGTGCGCAAGCAATAAATCGACCTTCTCCCTCCTTTCTACACGAATTTAAGGATCTGAAAGTTTCAGCCAGTATGGTCGAGGCAGGTGTCACTCTTTTACTCAATCTATCAAACAAATATATCACCGCGTGTTCTATATGCCCCAAAGCCTTTGGAAAAACGACCAGCCCGTAGATACTCAAGGCTAAGATGTCGATTTTTTTCTTTGTATCTGGATGAGCCAGTATCAAATATCGCAGACTTTTCCATGTGATGCACTTGTTATCGCCTTTGACCTTAACTCGGGCTGCATCCCACTGTTCGCTCATACCGATGATGTTTATTAATCTTTTAACAATGGTCGGGAGATTTAAAGCTCTAGAATAGGCCTTATCTACCGAAATCTTCGGACAACGGAGCAGAGTGGTGTATTCTTCTATCGTCGGTGTCATGTCTATATTCCCGAAGGTGAAACAATTGTAGGTTGGGTTTCAATACTGTGTTAAGGTTCTAAAGAGGGATTTGTCTACCTTAACTTCGAACAAGTATGACAAATCTCCGTATTCTTGGTAAAAGGTCTGTTTTATGTTGTTGTCCCAACTGTCCCATATCTCTTTCAACTTTAGCATTGTTTTGAGCCGTGCTAATCCTGGTATAATCCCAAAGCTCTGACTCATATCCTTCCACTAAGCTGTCCCCTTTTTAGCGCCGAGTCTCCTCCGACCACATGCTCACGACCATATTGTCCTCCACTTTATCAAAGTACTTGTTTTCTATGATTAATTCTCTTATCGGTAACTGAACTATTGAGTTTATACCTTTCCTTTATATGATGATAAAATGCAATGCAAAAAGAGACAAAATAAACAAGTTAGCGAAACACAACAATATCAATATACAAGTAAAGCATAGACCCTAAGAGTTTGCCTAGGAAGGTTGCTAAATGGTTTAGTATAATTTCTTCGAAAGCAAGTTCCTTCGGCTTACTATATGCGATTTTAGGTTCTAAAGTAGAGGTACCCAAACTAGCAGATTCCTCGGTCCTCACCCATTATAGGCTCACACGGACGAGTTCGGTTCAGGGGGACGTATTTTCCACATATTTGCACGGAAGTGAAAACTTCACGAAAACAAGGGTACTTTGTAATCCCGAAAGCGATCCACTATTCTGCACGGAGGTGAAGACCTCACGAATAAGTAGTTTTCGGCTTCCACTTAAAAAGGTAATATTATATGCAGATGTATGCAAATTTACACTAGCAATATCACATAATATAATGTCACAAAAGATGTCGAGGATCGCATATTAAACAAAATTGAAGCTTAAAAGTTTCCAAATAAGACCCGAAAATAATCAATTTTGGCTTGACTCTCGTTTATTTTAAAAGTCCCCAATGAAGTCGCCAGTTGTCGAAACTATCCCTTTCTTGCAAAACGACGAGTTTCAAAAATTACTTTAATGTTGGAAAATGGGAGTCGCCACCAATCCTTTATTCGGTGTGATTGGATCACCACAAAACGTTTTTTAAAAAACCGTTTTGAAAACATATAGGTCTTCGAAATCCAGAAAAGCAGGTTTGGGAGTCGGTTACGCATGAGGAAGGATTAGCACCCTCATATGCCCAAAATTGATACCGTATTGATTATTTGTTGTTTGCCATTTAATACCGATCTTGTTCTTCTCTTTTGCAGGTTCGGCGATGGTAGTGGCAGTTGAAGCAGCTGGTGACAATGCAAGTTGCTGGTGGTGCAACTTGGTGATGATGTGGCGACCTCTGGTTGGCTGAGGTGGAGGCAACAGCAGCAACAATAGCAGACTTAAGTCCTCTGTCTAGGTTTAGTTTAGGTTATATTTGGGCTGGTTTGGGTCAATTTGAAATTGGGGCCCAATTTGGGCTTTGATTTGTAATTGGACTTTGTAATTGGACATTATTTAAATAAATTTAAATTTAAATTTATAATAAATTTAAATTTAAAATAAATTTAAATTTATAATAAACTTAATTTTAAAATAAATTCAAATTATGTTGGGCCCAGACAAATTGGGCTTCAACATCCATGATGCACATAACACCTTATTTTTTTCTTCTAAAGAGTGTTAGCACACTCTTCCTGAATATGTCCATAGCCAAGGCATTCATGACACTTGATGTCTTTCTTCTTATCTTTCTCATTCTCCTCTTTGACAACAACACATTTTCTCTTCTTCTAAGGAGTATTCTTTGATGTTTTGAACTTCTTGAACCTCGTAGCTTGTTTTTTAAAGCTTTATTCAATTTCTTTGTAAGTAGAGCAATCTACTATTGAAGCTTTTATATGGTAAAGACATTAGGAATTGTCACTTCATCAACTACTTGGAGAGCAATGCTTCTTTCTCCCTTAGATTTAACCTTGTTAGACTCATCCAGGTTCAAATCGAAAGTTTGTAGAGACTCTATCAACTCATCACTTTTCAAGCTTTCCAGATCTTTGGCCTCTTCAATGACAGTCACTTTGATAGAGAATCTTTCAAGCAGTGACCTTAAGACCTTCCTTTCTAGTTTAGAGTTTGAGTACTCTTCACTAAGGGCAAATGCTTGATTAGACAGGTCACAAAACTTAGCATAGAACTCACCAATAGTTTTAGAATCTTACTTTCTCAAGGTCTTGAATTTGGTGGTTAGCATTTGTATCTTAGATTTCTTGACAATATTAGTTCCCTCATAAGCAATTTGAAGATTTTCTCAAGCTTCCTTTTCTATAGTGCATTTGAAAATTTGTTTAAACTCTTACATATCGATACCATAAAATATGACATATATGAGCTTAGATTTTGCATTGGCAACTCTCTCCTCTTCATTTGTCCACTCAACCACAGGCTTAAGAATCTTTCCAGCATCATAATCTACAATAGAAGCTTGCCAACCAGTAAGAAAAGATCTACATGGCTTTTCATCAACATGCTTAATGGAGGCTTTCATTCTAGCCTTCTAGTAGGGATAGTTACCATTCTCAAGCATAGGGGGACAAGTAATCGAAAAACCTTCCACTGTTAGCAAAAAGCAACACAAGGGTTCACTACTGGATACATTAAATGTCTACTTTGATACCAATTATTTCTACCTTAAGTTGTTTGTTTGCTTAAAATGAGAATTATAATGGAAGTGCTAGGTTGTAGTGGCCACTACGGCTTGGCACTGCCAAAACTGTGCAAACAAAAACTCAAAGAACTCTAAGGTTTGTTTCCAGTTTCCCTACGTTTACGAAGCCTAGCTCAGTAAGTAATTCCCCATCTTTAATCATAAATACAAGTGATTCACACTCTATCACTCACCAAGTATAGAGATCTCACCTTTGTACCTAAAGGCTGAAACACTCACCACTAAATCCTCCCCTAAGAACTTGGGTAGTAAACACTCAACAATGTTTACAATTTAGTTTGCACTCTGTCACAAAAATAGTTCATCAATGAACATATTAGAAAGCACTCAATAATTTCTCATTACATTTCCTAGACAAGCCTCAAAGTGTAAATCAATTTCGGCTTACTAAAATAAATATTAAGTGAATACAAAGTAACTCCTTGAAAATAACTATTACAATCTCAATAATCAAAATACAATCAATCAAAGATATGATTTCCAAAATAGCACACAATCTTGATAGATCCTCCATATTCCAAAGGTTGATTTGATTCACTTGAATCCAATCCAATCTTCAAAAGTCAAAGATTGGTTTTCATAGATGGACCATAGCATCTTCAATAAAACAACACATTAACAAATCCAAAGGTTTTTTTTTCATTAAATTATCAAACCAAATAAGACAAAAATTTAATCACCTCAGTGACAGTCTACAATTGGCACTTCCAAGTGCGACTCAACAACTATCAATTTATCTTACCTCAACATAAACAAATATTTGATTTTTTTCTTAAAAAAATAAAACTTTACTCGTTTAAGGTTGATAGCTTGAAACTTAACGGTCGGAGTTGTTTTCCCATTCATAGATGCTTCAAATTCCAAGTTCAGAAGATGTGTATTTATCACTTTATATTGAGAACTATCATTTATTTGTCTAATCCAATAGGTTTTGCTCCAATACTAAAACCTTTATAAATTTAAGATGTCTACTAATATAAAATTTTTAA
Source organism: Kokia cookei (assembly GCA_039519145.1). NCBI lineage: Eukaryota > Viridiplantae > Streptophyta > Magnoliopsida > Malvales > Malvaceae > Kokia > Kokia cookei. The sequence goes on along the minus strand of CM076907.1, from coordinate 7,203,734 downwards.
TATTTGTTTTCAAATAATGAAAAAAATCTCAAAATTAATTTGGAAATATCAATTACCTGCATTCAGCAATGGCAGAGCTTGAAATTTTTTTTTTGGAGGGGTTGGAATTAATTTGTATATTTTTATGATAGTAAAAAATACAATTTCATCATTTTAATAGTCTATATTTTTATAATTTTTAAAGGGTTAAATAATTTTTTTTTTATCATTTTGATAATCAAAATGCAATTTTTACTATTATTGATTTAAAAATTTATAAATTATAAAAGAACTAAATTAAAAATTTATCATTTTAACTCATTGTCTCTACTACGCTCTGCCACTAGCTTTCCATGTTCAAGAGTACCTATTTACCCTTTAAAAAATGGCACAAATCCTTTTAGAATCTATTTACTAAGAAAAGTTTAAATAAAATGAAAATTTTAAGTAAAACTAAATTAGGTATTATAAAATTAAATATGTTTTATTTCTTTTCATAAAAATATTTGATTATAATAAAAATTAAGTATTTTTTTAAAGGAAAATTTATTAATTCAATCAATGAATGAGATCATACAAATCGAGAGGAAAAAATAACAAACACCTGTTGTTCTTGCTGAAGGATAAGCTTTATCAACACAACAAAAGCTTTAGCTACTTCATGACACGTTGACAATTGATTATATCACAACTTAAGCACAATATATCTGGAGTGATTACAAGCACTTAATACAATAAGGAAATCAACCCCGAATGGTCCAAAGCGACAGGTATAAATCGACAAAAGAACCGAGCATCCACCAAACTAGAGAGGACGGCGACAAAACCAATCCTAAAATACTCGTAAAAGTAAGACTAAAAAACGTACTATAAGAGTAGATAAAAACTTTTAAAAGTGAAGACTTATTAAACAATGGAAAAACAAACAAAAAACATATAAAACTTAAGATCACATGAGTCCAAACCGATTCATAAAATCATTTATTATTCTGAAACTCTCAAAATAAAAACATATTAAGAAGTCTACGAAGAATTACTCACTTTCTAAAAGAACTTCCATTGAAACACAACAATAATTTAACGTGTTTGGTAAGACACAGCGAGATATTTTATATATACATTTTAATTTTATGTTTTAATAATCATTTATTATTATCATTTTATCATCATAATTGCGTCTGAATCCAAACACATATCTCATTCCATATTTTACTCTCACTATTACAGTAACTATCCGTTATCGCTGTTTTTAATTTCACCAAAACAAATTTTAGCATTCTTTCAAAAGGAGCCCAAGAATCTAAGAACTTTAAATCCTAGGTTGGAGTTACATATGTAAATCATAGGTTATTTTTTAATTCATATTTATTTTGGTTTATGTTTTATTATATGTGGAGCTCAATATAATATTTTTTAATGTATTCGAATTCACATATTTTTATATTGATAATAATATTTATACAGTCATATTAATCGAATTAAAATTAAATGGGTTAATATATTTTAAATATGGGTTGATATAGTTTTCCCAAACCTTAAAAAGAAAAGTTAAAATTTTACAGAAACATATCTAATCAAATTCGAAGAAAATAAACAATAACAATAATAAAATTCCTTAGCCACCTTTGTTTTCTTTCTAATTGTTTGCTTCTGAAGTCCAATCCAACTCTCGTGGCTGTCATTTGATCTCTGACTGTCAGTAATAATACATTGGCACACGTTATCTTATTTATTTTTCAATTTAGTACATAGCATCTCATTCCATCTGTAAATATCTTATTTCTCCCCTGCTGATATTTTACTTTGTGGAATTCATGTTTATCAATAATGATTGAACTCCCATCGAATAATAAAAGACGGTTAGAGCTGTAGGTTAGAGCTGTAATAATCATCCCCTGCATAGAGTACCCTTCTCTATTGCTTTCGGGGTCCCATTTATAGTTATGAGCTCCCCTCCATTCCAACTCTAACCAAATAATTTCCCGACTCTTGTCTGCTACAAATTGGTAACCAGAAGACCTTGCAAACCCCAAATTATTGTCCTCACAATCCCCTTCAACCCTGTCCTTGTAGCTGATGATATGATGGGAGTAAAGGTTGTAAGCTTTTAACTGGTTTACATGGAGTCTTTGTGGTGTGGGAAGCCATAGCTTCTATTTTTGCATTCTCACCCTCTGGTGTACTATGAAAGCCTTCCCTTTTCCTTCAATCACCAAAAGGAGATGCTTTTTAATGGCGTCTTTATCTTAGTTGGAAGTTGCTGACAGGCACATAACCCTAACTCTAAAGCCCCATATCTCCCTTTAGTTAAAAAACTGATCTACAAGAACCCAATGAAAGAAAGCATAAGCCCTCACTTTCTCTATATATCAGCTGCAGCTGCACCCATCGTTGCTTAGCCAAACCCCAAGTTTCAAGCAAACAAGCCCAGGGATTTTAATTTTATTTCATTGATCAGCAGCAAATGAGAGAGGTGAACTTTGAGTAACTGTTTTTTTATATAGGCTTTTGGTGATGATGCAAGCTAAAACAGCAATGGTGACCACCCTTTACCATCGACCGCACCGCCTTCTCCTCGACACGCAACCGAACGCATCGCCATCGCTACCGAATGGAAGCAGGACGCGCAATGCTTTCGCCAATGAAGCCAACTTTGACACCAACATGGTGATCATCCTAGCATCTTTGCTTTGTGCTTTGATATGTGCTCTAGGACTAAACTCCATTATGCGTTGCGCTTTCCGTTGCGGCAGAAGGTTTGGTTTGGACGCCACGGAAGAGACTGCGGCGCGTTTGGCTGCCGCGACGGGCCTGAAGAAGAGCGCGTTGCGCCGGCTTCCGGTGGCCGTGTATGGTTCAGGGATGAATATGAAAGCAACTGAGTGTCCAATTTGCCTTGGAGAATTCATGGATGGTGAAAAAGTCAGGGTGTTGCCAAAATGTAACCATGGTTTCCATGTAAGGTGTATAGATACATGGTTGCTGTCACACTCATCTTGCCCAACTTGCAGGCAGTCATTGTTGGATCAGGCAACTAGCAGCAGTGATGGTGCAGTGGAGATCGGAAACGAAATCCGACCACATGGAAATTCACCAGGAGGACAAGAAGCTGATGTACCAGTTCCTGCAGATGAGGTTGGTTGATACTGGTCTCAAAATAGTTCTCCAATCAGATGTGAAAAAAGGGGACCTTAGAGTAGTTTTTCTAATGCTTCATTTGGCATTTTTAAAGTTAGGTTTGTTTATGCATATGCATAGAGAGAACTCTTTATTGCTAAAGAATTGCAAAAGAAAGTAAAAACTTATACGAGGGTTTGCATACAAATTCATGTCCAGTTGTATGTGATTATAATGAGTTTATCAAGAAATATAAAAAGATGAATCATGAACCTGCAAATGGAACAGAGGATTGGCCTATCAGACTAGACCATTTAACATGAGTATTTGTGCTGATATCCTATGTTACTCAGGACTCCGGTGTGAATGTCAAATACATATATGGATACGTGTATGACATGGGTATGTTCAGTTTTTCTGCAAAGTTTTTCTATCTATTCGGAGGATCTCATATCTTTCTCTCTGTATATGCTATAAACAAGTGTCCTTTACAAAAATGGAGATTATAAGTAACTTACTTGCCAGCTGAACAATAGTTATAGTCTTACAGATGGAGAGCTTTATTCATTGGAAGCAAGCCCCTGCTATCTAGAATGGTTCTTAGCCTAAATCCATATGACATTTGATTTGAAATGCTCTCATGATGATGAAATATACTTCTAAATTTATCAGTAAGCATTATTTCCAAAGTCGTTTTCATTTTCCATTTTGCCCCATCAGTAACTTTCTTTATTGACAGTCCTCACTGGAGTATTACTATATACATATAAACAAAGGGATCTTTCAGTCCCTTCAACACTTCATTTCTTGCACTAAACCCAATTTGACACTTTTCACCTAATCTCCAACTAGACTATTTGTATACCTACTAGTGGTCTAGTGGCAATAACATATGTGACTTCAAGTTTCATAGGAGTTGGTATGATTTCTGAAGCACTCAACTCAGAAAGCACAACAGAGAAGAGTAAAGGGGCAGTCCACTTTGATATGTTAGGCATATGGAATACAAGGAATCAACCATTTCTGCTCGTGGAATGGAATCTCAGTACTTGAAACCTCATCTTTTCTTTTACCTCAGTTTCGGCCGGTGGGCCTTCAGTGGTGAATCACGTGACTCTCAACCCAACATTATCTTAGTATTGAAGGAAACCCCTTGTGTGCAACGATGAGGACTTTTTCATGAGCATCTTTCAAACAAACTGGACCACCCTCTTCCTATCGCTTTCATTGATTCCAAGGATTACAGATGGAAGCTTAGCTTTGGCGTTTGTTTTAAGTATTTATGCCCACAAACACATAGATCACCTGCATTACAGTATTAGTGATAAATCCATAAAAGGGACAAAAGGGCTAACTGTGTGTAGTACAATTTTGTTTTGTCATTGGAGTAAGAAAGCAACCCCAAGGAATTGAAATTGACATGGAATTATGCTGAAATGGAGGGTTATTACAAATTGATTAGTGGCTTTAATCCTGTAATAAGTTAAACTGCCTCCATTTATAATAGTTGCCTAAAATCTGTTTCCACCCAAATTTGTGGTAGGGATTCAAGCACATCAGATTTTTGGATGATATTACTTGGAAAAAGGTAAAAATCCTCTTTGGTACCTCTCAATTTCAATATCGAGCAAATTGACCCCTTTTAAAAAAAAGAACAATATACTTTCCGTCAAATTTAAAAGTGAGCAACTAAGGACAATTAATTACAGTGTTTGCTTTTTGTGTCAATTCATCCTACTTTTGATAGGTGTTGAACTAACGTCAATAATGATAATATAGAATGATCGTAAAGTAATAAGAAAAAAAAAACACACACACAGATTTTAGGTGAAAAGCTCTTTCGGGAAAAACCACAGACAGAGGGAAAATTTTTTTCACTAATGTCGAATTCAAATGACATAGGAGGAGTTTCAACTACATCTATTTAAAGATTTAAAAACCTTTTTCTAATCAATGTCAAATAAAAGAAGTGTAGTAAAGTCGAACAAACGTTATACTAATCCATATCAAATAGAAGAAGTGTAGTTCTATACGGATTTTACTTGTGCGGCATGATTCGTACCACACTATACAGACCCTCTAGTTTTACCACTGAATTTTATTTTAACAAGGATTCGGGTCACACAATTCTAACAATTGGTCTAATAAAAAATTTAACCTTCAATGTTTATAAATCACATCATTTTGGCCCTGATTCTAAAAAAAAATCAACAAATTTAACCCTCCTTAGATATCAAACAAATTTAGAATTAAGACCAATTTGACATAATGCGTAAATGTTGAAAGTTAAATTTATTGAATTTTTAAAATTAAGACAAAATTGATAGAATGACGAATGTAAAGAAAATCCGTATGACTCTCCAGAACAATTTCTTATAATGTCCACAGTTGAAACCTGGACAATAGCATCTTTTCCCTGAATATGGAATGCAAGCCATGAAAAACACATGTAAATTAAGGGCATAGCAGGTAGAGGCAGTGATTCCTGATGGATATATAGTAAGGCATATTGTCAAGCCTTTAGAGTGAAAATATGAAATTAGATTCTGTGACCATCCCATTCTCTTTCCTGTTTGTTTCATTCAATCGTTGGGGGTCAAAGAAATCGGCATCCAAGTGGGAAATTTCAACTCTAATCAACACTCATTCGTATTTTATTGCGAAAGAAGTCTAACAATACCTTCTAAGGAAGCATGTGAACTCATGGAGAATGTTGCATTATTTAGGAGTATAGAATCAATTTGTTGTTGTCCAACTATCATAATTTTGGTAACTTGCACAAGTTAAAAGTAGAAGTTTCATAAAAACTGACACTTCTTCATAAAGCTGGTAGAACAGGTTCCAGCCTAGAAGCTCGTCCATGTTGATTGGAGCTCTTAACGGTCTAAGTTCAAGAAAACTCAAGTTTTGCACAAGTTAAAAGTAGAAGTTTCATAAAAACTGACACTTCTTCATAAAGCTGGTAGAACAGGTTCTAGCCTAGAAGCTCGTCCATGTTGATTGGAGCTCTTAACGGTCTAAGTTCAAGAAAACTCAAGTTTATAATAGATTTGAGCTCGAAAAAATCTAAGTCCGTAAGAATTAAAGTTTGATATTGATTTAATCCAAACCCGAAATAAATCCGACCAAAAGCCTGAATTTATAGTTGATAAACCATAATAAATATTAATAATTAATATAATTATAATTATTTATTTTATGAAAATCTATTGGAAGTATTACATATTTATATTAAAATTTTATTAATAGAAAAAAATAATTAATAATAATTTTTTTGTTAAATTATAAGTGAAATAAAATTTTGAAAACATCAATTAGTAATTAATAAAATTTTATAAGGTGAGGAATTTGTAGGAAGGGTTTCATTTGTTTTAAGGTTTTCAAAACTCTAAAAATATAAATTAACTTGTTTGGATAAATATATTGAAGAATTTTAAAATCTGCGACTAATTTTAGGAGGAAATTTTAATAACACATTTTCAAGTTCCACCTAAATAGGTGGTTTGCCAAAATTCCTTATAATTTTATTTGATTTAACACGTATTATCACACCGTAAGATAAAAAAACTTAAACTTCAAAAATTATTTTTTATTTAATTATAATATAGACTTTTTAAATTTTATTTTATTAAAACTATTTATATATTTTTTATATAAATATAATGATATCCATATTGATTTTTTATATTTTTTATTTAATATAATTATTCTTATTTTATAATTATTTTAATTTGTAAAATTCCAATAACCTAAATTTTCCTAAATCAATTATTTATCCCAAATCCTAGCATTTTGAATGTATGAATTCTATAATGGTATAAATTAAAAAATTTTAATAATTAAAGGGAAAAAAATATCCAAGTAGAATATATTAATAAAAAAGATATTTTGAAATTTATTGTAACAGTCCGATTTTTAATGGTGTCGGAAATGACAATTTTGGAATCTTATTTTCGTAGTTTAAGTCTGTAAATATTAAGATTAATATCTAAATATACTAAAGTTTGGTTCAATAATTTTGTCAAATTGATAGTTAATTAAGGTATAGGGATAAAATTATAAAAGTTTATCTCCATAGATTTTTAAATAGCTAAAGGTTCCAAATGGTAATTAAACCATTTTATTATATCCAATAGTGGAAATTTAAGTTTTCATCCACTAATTTTAGTTAAATATGATTAAGGATTAATTAATTAAAGTTTAATTAAATTAATTAAGGTTAATTAACTCATAATTAAAGTATAAAAGATAAAATAAAGAAAACAAAGATGAAATTTTGTATTCATCTTCTACCTTTTTCCGTGAGAAGAAGAAATAAAACCCTTAAAGCTTCCAAACTTTCGATCCTTCAATTTGTGTTCAATTAAGTAATTTTCTTGTATTTTTTATGTTTTTGAGGTCTTGAGAGCTTGATTTAGTTAGCTCATGTACCAATTTATAAAACCATTAAGTTTTTGAAAGTTAACATTGTTTATTTTTTGAAAAAAATGGTGTTACATTGATAGATTTTAAGCTTAGATGTGAAAAGGACTAGATTGTAATGTTTAATTGTTAGTTTTTTAACATAAGGACTAAAGTGAATAAATTGTGAAATTGATGTGAAATTTCTATGATAGTAGATAATAGAGGAGTCATAGAAGGATTTTATTGAGATCAATTTCGAAATCCAAGCTAGAAATTTAAAGATATTGTAATTTCGATTTTAGGGACTAAATTGAATAAAATGAAAAATTTAAGGGCATTCAAAAAATGAAATTAAACTGGTTCATGCATAATATGGGATGATATAAAAGTGTTTGATATTAATAAATTGAATTGAATAATGGTATTGATCGGGAATTGAACCAAACCGAAGATAATTAGAGAAAATGCAAAATGGTTTATTAGTCCTTGAAGACTCATTTGTTGTTGTTTTGTCAAGTAAGTTCATATGGAACTTGCTACCTTATCTTTATTTATGAATGAATTATATTTGTTAGAATTGAGTATAATTAAGGAATTTGGCACAATTGTTTATATTGGATTGAATTGTAAATTCGTGAAATTGTTAGTTGTATGGAAATAATACGAGTTGTTAGTAGGATTCTTTAATGGTTATACCTAATAAATGAAAGATGAAATATGTAAATAACTCGTTATTGATATTTATACGAAAATAATTCCTGAGTAGACTTAGTAAAAGATTAGGACATGTACGACATGTCATTAGGATTATATGCGCAACAAGTTAGGGATTTACATGTTAACACGAGATTTAGCATTTGCTATAGAATCCCGAATTATGCATATTATAGGTTTAGCCCAGACAAGTAACCATGATTATAATGCTAGCTTGTGTGAACAATTCAATTTTAATGTTAGCTTCTATGAACAATTCGATTATGTCAGTTTGTGTGAGCAATTCAATTATAATATCAGCTTGTGCGAGCAATTTGATTATAATGTTAGCTTGTGTGAGCAATCTGATTATAATGTCAGCTTATGTAAGCAACCATAAAAATATTGCCAACTTGTGTGAGCATTACATTCCCGTGTATCCGAGTCCGTTTTGCTATAGTAATATCAGACAATGTTCAATTGATTAAAAATGAAATTTAAACCATGAACTAAAAATGAAATAGTTTTTTTTATGCTTGACTTATAGTTTGTGTAACATCCATGCTTAGGGGGTACATAGCCCAAATTTTAAAATTTGGTTGACTATATAAAGCCACCCACTGTCACTGTCCCTCCATGCTTTCCTTCACTCAGAAATCAGTTAGATCTAAAATTTGAAGTTTGTTGGAACCCAATTTTGACCGGGCCCAAACTAAACCTACTTTTTAAAATTTATTTTAAGATTAAATTTATCTCAAATTTAAATTTAATTTTTAAATTTAAAATTATTCTAAATTTAAATAAATAAAGTCCAAAATTACAAGCCCAAATAAAAAATGTCCAAAAACAATTCAAAATAGACTTGAAAGGCCCAAATTTCTAAACCCTAAACCCATACAAGCCCAAATTACATATTTGGCCCAAATTTACAAGTCAAATCTGCTGAACCACTTGCTACCAGCCACCTTCCTCCCAGTTATTTGTTGAAGCCTAATTTATCTAGGCCCAACAGAATTTAAATTTATTTTAAAATTAAATTTATTTTAAGTTTAAATTTACTTAAAATTTAAATTTATTATAAATTTAAGTTTAAATTTAAATTAATGTCCAAATACAAATACAAATGTCCAATTACAAAAGCCTAAATTGGGGCCTAATTACAAATTAACCCAAACAAATCCTAAACAACCCAAATGGCCCAAAATCCAAAACCCATTACACCTAAATCCCTAATCTGCTGGGCAACTTGCACCAACCACCTCCCTCTCAACGAATCAGAGGTCGCCACGTCAGCAGCCTAGTTGCTCACCAGCAACTTGCACCACTGCTCACCTGCCATCGCCAGCTGCTCCAACCGCCACTTCCATAGCCAAACCTGCAAAAGCAAAGAAGAGACAAGTTTTAATTACATGCAACAATTTATCATCATTGTAATTCTGGTTATAAAACCAAATTCAAACCAATTGTAATGGTTACAATTTTTTCTGGAAAAATCAATACAAAGACAGTTTTAAATCAATAGAGAGGAAAGGCATTTTGCGATTTAAATAGCAACAGTTAATAGCAAACAGAGAACCGATCCAAGTCAATATCAGAACTCTCAAGCATTGAAACGCTCAGGTACAACTGCATCATATGTTTATTATCATTCATGGCTTACAACCTAACCCCATCAGTTTCCCAATACATATTAATGCATGCATTAAACATCTAACTGTTATTATCTAGTACATATGTATTTTTATTTTGTTTTTTAAAAGCATTAAATAAATGACATTAATAATAATAATAATAATAATAATAATAATAAATATTGTAATAATGATAATATTAATTAATATTAATATTAGTAATAAAAAAGAGCCAAAAGGACAGAGGGGTACTTCCCCGGTCGCCGTCGCTGGAGCCGAAGAACGGCCTACCACCGAGTTACCCACGATCGTAAAGGCCCTTTTTGGTAGTTCAAACGCCTGTAAAAAAACCAACATGGGAGATGTTGTGGACGAGAGAATCGAAAAACAAAACAAAGATTTCGGGGAATAAATCATATCTGAATTTTTTTTTTAAACAGAAAACTCTAAAACACAACATTTTTTGCTTAGACTAAAAAAGATTAAAACCCAGATTTAGTTTTAAAAAAGAGAGTGTTTTAATAATCAAAACGTTCTTAAGGGATAAGAAAAGGAAAGTTTTACTTACCGGACAATGGAGATCGGCGACAGGTGGCGGTGACGAACGACGGGCGCATCGACGGACAGTTGCTCGCGGCAATCACGCATGACGGCTGGCGGGGCACGTGCGGTGGTGCACGACGGTGACCGACGGTCCTAGTGACCGGGCGAGGAAAGCATTTGAGAGGATTTTAAAAGGGGAATTTTTTTTTTTTGAAAAGAGGGGTAAAGTGATTTTTTTTTAGAGAAATAACATATATATAGCCATCCAAAACGGCGTCGTTTTGGCATGGCTCCAGAATGCTCAAAACGACGCCGTTTTAAGCCTCTGCCCATGACCCGTCCGACCCAACCCGAACTGTCCCTAGGATCCGTGTGTTTTCGTTGAAGGGTATATTTATGCATTTGGTCCTTCTATTTTTTCTGATTTTTACAATCAGGTCCTTCTTGCACTTTTAATTAATTTTAATTTGACCCACTAATTTTCAGTGCTTTTCAATTTAGTCCATTGACCTTTTGAAAGAATCAGGAGCTGTCAGGTGTCATTGTTTTGGCTTATTTATGCAAAAAGTTCCTCTTATTTTTAATTTATTTTAATTTAATCCTCAAATCAAGTTCTATTTAATTACAAAATTGGCCCAAAATTTTTTCATGGTTTTCAAATTAGTCCTTTGACTTCAAGATGCCTGAGGGGCTACCACGTGTCACCTATTTTTGGTTTTATTGCCCTGAAGGTCATTAAACTATCCAAAATTCCATTTTTAACCCCGAAACTTCTAAAAATTACATTTTTACCCCCGAACTTTCAAAAATTCCATTTTAAGCTCGAAACTTTTGAAAATTACAATTTTACCCTTAAACTTTCAAAAATCCCATTTTTGACCCCAAAACTTTCAAAAATTATCATTTTACCCTCGAATGTCCAAAAACTCCATTTTTGACCTCGAAACTCTTAAAAATTACCATTTTACCCTCGAATGTCCAAAAATTTTGTTTTCTATCTCGATTTTTCTAAAAATTACCGTTTTACCCTCGGATGTTTAAAATTCCATTTTAAACCCTAAATTTTCCCAAAATTACCATTTTGCCCTCGAGAGTCTAAAATTACCATTTTACCCCCGAGTATCCAAAGTCTCATTTTTCAACTCCAATTGCTTTATTTTTCTTCCTCATCAATATTTGCATTTAATTTTAATAATTATGCAGTCGTATTTGTTTATTTTTGCTTACCTTATACATGCTCAATTCTCTTACTTTGTGATTATTTAATATCCATTATTAACTGCTTATTCATATTAAACTCGCATGTTTGTTTTCAAAATTGTTTTCATAAAAACTTTAAAATCGAGGCAATATTCTTTTATTTCGAGTTTCGAAAATTTGCGCCTTAACTTACTTGGTGCAATTTTTCTTCAAATCGAAATAATCGAATACCCTTAGTCGAGGCAATGTTTCCTTATCTTCGATTTTGAAAATTTGCGCCTTAACTCACTAGGTGCAACCTTTCTTCAAATCGAGATAATCGAACATCCTTTTCCCAAAAATTTAAAAAGTTTTACAAAGGAAAGCTTGTTATTTCTGGATCTTGAAATGTTGTGTCCTAACTCACTGGACGTAACTTTCTTCCTCGATCACTTTGAAATAGCGGGACTTCCAAACAAACTCGATTTCTTTTAAACTTAACTCATGCATTCAAGGATCGTATTTTAAACTTTCTTCGAGCTTTCAAAATTTTACAAACAAGACCCTAAAATAATCAATACAGTACAAATTTTGGGCGTATGAGGGTGCTAATCCTTCCTCATGCGTAACCGACTCCCGAACTTGTTTTTCTGGATTTCAAAGACCTACATGTTTTCAAAACGGTTTTTAAAAAAAAAAATGTTTTGTGGTGATCCAATCACACCGAATAAAAGATTGGTGGCGACTCCCATTATTTTTCGATATTAAAATAATTTTCGAAACTCGTCGTTTTCCAAAAAAGGGTGGTTTCGACACCATTCACGTGCTGCCACATCAGCACCGACCACCTTCAACTTGAACTGCCACCGCCACTATCAAGCCGCACTGCAAGGGAGAAATGACAGCAATTCAATGGAAAACAACCAAAAAACCATCATTTGTAATTAGGCTATAAAACCAGAATTGAAAATAGATTGTAAGGACCTTTTTTTTTGTTTTTGAACATTGGAGATTAATGCAAAACAGAAGCTTCCTTTAGAAATCAATACAACAAACAGAGTTTTCAAAACCAAGAGACAGTGAGTATTCGAAGCAATTAAAATTAGAGGCAAATACCCAATTTCCCTTCTCGAGGTAATAAATATATATAAATATGTTCATTTATTTATTCATGATATAACTTCCTATTTATTGCTTTCATTAATATCTGAGACGTTTTAATAAACAATTAATAATTAATAATTACTTAATAATAATAAAGAAGTTGAACGGTTATTCCTTACCCCCATTCTGCGTCGTCGTCGCCACGGACGTGGCCGAAGATACCTGCGAGCATCTCTAGTTCGAAAGTGATTCCCCCGATGGTCAATATTTTGCAAAGAAAAATAAAGAGAGGATTAAAACACTCAAAATAAAAACCATAGATTTGAATTAATAAGAAACCGATTTTAAGGTTTTAAAGAAAACCCTTGCTTCCTCATAGATCTGAAAATACAAATCGATCTAAGTTTTTTTTTAAAAAAATAAAAAAAGAAAAGCCAAAATAAAACAGATTCGAAAACAATGAACAAAAGACTCAGATTCAAAGTTTAAAACCCAGATCTATAAGTTTAAAAGAAAAAGGGGAAAATTTTACCTTTAGGTCGCCGTGGGCTGTGACGCGTTGTGGCGGTGCGACGGCGGAGCAACGACCGGACGGTGACCGGAGCTTAGTCGGCCATGCAGGGGCTTGAGAGAGGGAGAGAGTTTGTTTTGAAGAAACAAAGTTTTTCTTTTTAAAGTTTAACATTTATAAGGTCATTCAAATGGCGTCGTTTTGAGGGTTGAGTTTCAGCCACAAAACGACGCCGTTTTGATCCAGACCCGACCCGTTCCTCAAGATCCGTGTGTTTTTGCTTAATGGTTTATTTGTGCAACTGATCCTTCCACTTTTTTCTAAATTTCCAATCAAGTTCTTTTTGCATTTTTAATTTATTATAAATTGGCCCAAAAATTTTAAATGATTTTCAAATTAGCCCTTTAACTTCAGAATGAATAAGAGACTGCCACGTGTCCCTTCTTTTTAGTTTTATTGCCTAGAAGGTCCTTGAACTATCCAAAAATTATATTTTGACCCTTACACTTTTCCAAAATCACATTTTGACACCCGAACTTCCCAAAAATTATATTTTGAACCACAAAATTTCCAAAAATTCCATTTTGCCCTTGAACTTCTTAAAATCACATTTTTTACCCCGATCTTTAAAAAAATTACATTTTGCCCCTAAACTTCCAAAAATCATATTTTTACCCTCGAACCTCCAAAAAATCCCATTTTTACCCTCGAACTTCCAAAAATCACATTTTTACCTCGAATTTTCCTAAAATGACATTTTTACCCCTAAAACTTTTTAAAATTATGTTTTAACCCCAAACTCTTCAAAACTTCATTTTCGACCTCGATTTTTCCTTTCTTCGACTTTCGTATATAATTCTTTAAATTTTTTAAATTAATTTTGTATTTTATCATTTATTTTGATTCATAATTTTTATTTTATTTTTTCTCATATTTATTCATGCTTTATGTTATTTACCTTCATCATTAATTGCATAGCTCGTATCTAATTTGCATATTCATTTTTATCTTTATTTTTCAATTAAAGTCATATTTTTATTTTTCTCTAAAATATTTAAAAATCGAGGCAATATTCCTTTATTTCGGGTTTTGAAAATTTGTGCCTTAACTTACTAGGCGCGATTTTTCTTCAAACTGAAATAATCGAATACCCTTAAAACGAGGCAACGTTTCTTTATCTCTGGTTTTGAAAATTTGTGCCTTAACTTACTAGGCATGACTTTTCTTCAAATCGGGATATTCGATTATCCTTTTCCAAGTTTTAAAAGTTTACAATAGAGGAAGGCTCGTTATTTTCGGATCTTGAAACGTTATGTCCTAACTCACTGGACGTGACTTTTTTCTCGATCGCCTCGAAATAGCGAGACTCCCAAACAAAAATCGATTCCATTTTTAAACATGACTTATGCATTAAAGGATCATACTTTTAAACCTTATTCGAGTTTTCAAAATTTTACAAACAAGGCCCTAAAATAATCAATGTGGTACCAATTTTGGGCGTGTGAGGGTGCTAATCCTTCTTCTCACGTAACCGACTCTTGGACCCATTTTTTGGATTTCGAAAGACCAAAATTTTTTCCAAACGGATTTTAAATGTTTTATGGTGATCCAATCACACCGAATAAAAGATTGGTGGCAACTCCCATTTTTTCCAAATTTTGATATTTTTAAATATTGTTCGAGACTTGTTTGTTTTCCCAAAAAATAAACGTTTCGACAGCTTGGCGACTCCGCCGGGGAAGTTTAAAATAAAAGAGAGTCAAGCCAAAATTGATTATTTTTGGATCTTTTTGTTAAAGTTTTCAAGTACTCGATTTTGTTTAAATATATGATCCTTAAACATTTTGTGATGCTATATTGATACTACTAGTATAGATTTGCATTCATCTGCATATGATACTACACCCTTTAAGTGGAAGTGGGAAACAATTCCTTTGTGAGGTTTTCGCTTCCGTGCAGGATGGTGAATCACTTTCGGGATTACATCCGTACCCATGTTTTCGTGAAGTTTTCACTTCCATGCAAACATGTGGGAAATGCGTCCCCTTAAATCGAACTCATCCGTATGAGCTTGTAATGGGTGAGGATCAAGGAATCTACTGGTTTGGGTACCCTTTACTCTAGAGACTAAACCACATGTAATGAGCCATAAGTACTTGCCTTAGAAGGAGTTATACCAAGCCTTTTATCAACTATCCAAGATAAATTCTTAGGTTTTTTGCTTTATACCTGTATATTGATATTGTTGTGTTTTGCTAACTTGTTCTGTTTTGTCTCTTTTGCATTACATTTCATTATCATAAAAGGAAAGGTATAGATTCAAAAGTTCAATTACCGATAAGAGAATCAATCATGGAAAACAAGTACCTTGATAAGGTGGAAGACAAGATGGTTGTACGTATGTGGTCAGAGGAGAATCAACACCAAAAAGAGGATAACTTAGTAGAAGGATATGAGTCAGACCTTTGGGATTATACTAGGATCAGTACGGCTCAAAACAATGTGCAAGAATTGAAAGAGATATGGGACAGTTGGGATAATGACGTGAAGCAATCCTTTTACTAAGAGTACGGAGATTTACTATTCTTGTTCGAGGTTAAGGTGGATAAGTACCTCTTTCGAGCCTTAGCGCAGTATTGGAACCCAGCCTACAGTTGCTTCACTTTTGGGAATGTGGACATGACACCGATGATAGAAGAATACATTACTTTATTTCGTTGTCCGAAAATCTCGATAGATAGATCCTATTCTAGAGCTCCTAGTGTCCCGACTTTTGTCAAAAAGTCAATAATCATCACCGGCATGAGTGAGCAATGGGTTACGGCTCGGGTTAAGGTGAAAGACGATAACAAATACATCACGTGAAAGAGTTTACGAGATTTTATCCTGGCCCATCCGGATGCAAGGAAAAAGATTGACATTCTGTCCCTAAGCATATATGGGTTAGTCATTTTTCCTAAGGCTTTGGGACATATAGAAGATGCAGTGACAGACTTGTTTGATCGATTGAGTAAAAAAGTTACACCCGTCCCGGTAATATTGGCTGAAACTTTCAGATCCTTAAATGCGTGCAAAAAGGAGGGAGAAGGTCGGTTTATTGGGTGCGCACTGTTGTTAATGGTATGGTTCCATAATCACTTTTGGAAAACAGAAAAAGTCTTCTATCAATACTTGTCTAAGGATTACTCTCATTTGAAAGAGTTCTTAGCGACGCAAAGATAAGAAAACTTCTCAGAAGAAAAATGGATGGTAATACTCTAAAGTCTCTAAGACGAAGACTTAGAAGGGCAAGCACCATGGTTTGTTCCTGATGAAATTTTGTATAGATGCGGATACTTCGACTGGGTCCCATTGGCTGGAATTTGGGGAGCAACAAGATACGCACCTTTATTGGTTTCAAGACAATATAAATCGAGATTGTTCGCCCAATTAAGGAGCACTTGCAGGTTGTCCCAACTGAACTAGAAATTATTAAACAAGATTTTGAGAGGAAGAATGCTGAGATGAAAAAGATGATAGAAAAACTAGAATAAGAGAAGGTGCTTTTAGGATTAGACATTGATGTCCAGAAGCTAGAGGCATAGAAATTGGGAAAAGGGAAGAATAAGGCTAAAAAAGACCTCGATAACCTGAAGAAAGACTATAAAAAGCTTCGCTTTTTAATGAGGACTGCAGGTTTAGGTAAGTCATCGAAACAATGACAACGAGAAATCCGTGAAGAGAATAATAGAATGAGTCAATGGAAAAACAAGTTTCAAGATGCCCAAATTTAGGAAAATGCCATGAAAAGCAGCCTTTTAGAAAGACAAGTTGAGGTGACTGAGTTAAAGGCTTAAATATAAGAATTGGAGGAATCTTTGTATAGACATCTTAGCCAGAATTCAGTGGTAGAGTTGAAGGCAAGCTGAGTTGAGATCGAGAGATTGAATAAGAGGGTGGAAGAATTAGAAGCCTATTTGTAGAATAGTGAAATACGAACCGAGATTCTGGAAAGAGTAATAAAAATAAACTACTGACATCTTCAGCAAACTCAGAAGCAAGTTAGAGACAGGGATTATGTTATGGGTGAGGCTCTGAATCAAATACGGGGAGTAGCCGACCATGTGCAAACACTAGTAGTCGAAGGAGATGAGTTAAGCATACAATATGAGACGAAGATAGAATAGGGTCAAAAACTAGTAAGACTTCTCAGGAAAATCAAAGCTCTGAGCATTACGGCAAAACCGTTTATGTAATTTGCTTTATGTAAAGGAACTTGTTATCTAGTGAAGTTTTCTAATGGAAATTGAATTACAAGTCAATACCTTTCTTTTGCATTCATGCATTCATCTGCATTGCAATTTCACATATTTTAGTTTAATAATTCTAACTAATTAAAACTTTAACAGTTACGTCGATAATCATTGAAAACTCACATCACTATAACACTCGTAAAAAAACAAAGGTCATGGAGCAAAGGTTAGAGCAAATTCAAAAAGAATTACAGGATCAAATGCAAGAGCTCTTTCAGGAACAAATGACAATAATGTGTACGGAGATGAAAAATCAGTCATGGAAGTGCAAAAGAGTTTGATGAATGAACTGGCACAAGTAAAACAAAGCGTGGCCAATAAGGGAAAAGGTCCTGTAATTGAGGAAGTCGAGGATCCTATTATTCCTCCAGGTTTTACACCCCTCCATAACCAAGCCCCGCACGAGGCACAAACACGAGAGGCAGCCGTTACTATAAGGGTGTAACAGCAGGCCACTAGCACTTCAAGGCCAGCCAATTATCCAGTAGGATCTAGATCAAACCCTAAAGATAATACTATGAATCTGGGTGTCCCGGATTTCGATGAGATGATAAGAGCGGATCTTTCTAGGTAGATGGAAGAAAAATATAAGCGATTAGAGGAGAGGATAGAGGCGATGCAAGGAATTGAAAACTCTTATGGGATGGACGCTAAAGAATTAAGTTTAGTCCCAGATTTGATACTCCTTCCTAAATTCAAGGCCCTAGAGTTTGAGAAATATAATGGAACAAGCTGCCCTGAAACTCACCTTACCATGTTTTGTAGGAAAATGGTAGGCACGTTCATAATGACCAATTGCTTATTCATTGTTTTCAAGATAGCCTGGCAGGATCGCAATTAGATGGTATAATCAATTGAGCCGGGCAAAAAATTCATTCATGAAGAGATTTAACGCAGGCTTTCTTAAAACAATATAGTCATCTGACAGAAATAGCTCATGACCGACTTACATTACAAAACATTGAGAAAAGATCAAATAAGAGTTTCAGATAGTATGCACAGAGGTGGTGAGATGTAACAACTCAGGTGCAACCACCACTAACAGAAAAAGAAACAACAATGTTGTTTGTTAACATTTTCAAGGCACCTTATCTCAATCACCTGTTAGGAAACGCCACTAAAAGTTTTTCTGATATGGTCATATCGAGGGAGATGATCGAAAATGCAATAAAAAACGGTGATATTGAGGCTGGAGAAAACACCGAAAAACCTGCTCCTAGAAGGAGAGAAAATGAAGTGAATAACGCGAGTGTATACAGGCCAAGTTATGCCAAACCATTCGTAACAGGACACATAAAGTCCCGACAGGCAATTATCAAAACGCTCAAAGGCAAGAATCGGGCTTAAGGCCGAATAGAGGAAGAATTTAGTATACTCCCCTTCCTATATCATATGGAGAACTTTACAAAATACTGTATGACGCGCATGAAGTATCCCCATAGCGTGTAAAGCCATATAAACCCCCATTCCCAGCATGGTACGACGTAGACGCCCATTGTGAATACCATACAGGGGTAGAGGCCCATTCAATTAAGAATTACCTTACTTTCAAGAAGCGAGTGGAGGGACTCATCGAGCATGGAATCGTGAGATTAGAAGAACCAACGAAACCCAACATAGTTGGGAATCCTTTGCCCAACCACTCGGAGTAGGGAGTGAACGCCTTAATGAAAGGAAAAAACCGAAAAACCAAAACAAATGTTAAAGAGGTCAGGTCTCCTCTCCAATGGGTATGGCATCAGTTGGTCAAAGAGGGGGTAATCACGAAGAATAAGGAGAGTATAATAGCAAGGACTGACAACTACTATGAGTTTTACACCATTGATGGGCATGAGATTCAAGACTACAACGAATTTAAAGCTATAGTGCAAACGCTAATGGATAATAAAGAGTTAGAATTCTTTAAAGAATGGGAGGAGGTTAATGATGTTTACGCCTTCGAGGATGGAGTAGCTAAGGCTTATGGGATTAATCGCCCAAAAGTGATTATTTTTAAGGCCACGAACAGCATGACAAGGGAGCAAATAACACCGTGCATCATCATACAAAAGCCAGCAGCGTTTCCTTACAAAGATCATAAGAGGGTCCCCTAGAACTATAATTGCAACGTAACAATACCAAGGGAGATAGAACTCAGAAAGGATGTAAGTCTTGTTACCCGCAGTGGTAAGAGTTATGACCCAGTAAGTAAGAAGAAAGAGATTAACAAAGGGAAGGTAGTAATATTTGAGGTAGAGGAAGAAATAATTGGCAACCTTGAAGCACCCATGAATGAGCCCGTATTTGAGAAAGAGGCAAAAGAGTTTTTGAAGTTCTTGAGACATAGCGAATACAGTGCAGTGTAACAATTACACAAGCAGTCTGCTTGGATATTAATTTTGTCCTTGCTCTTAAGCTTAGAGGCCCATCGAAGCATGCTAATGAAGGTGCTAAATGAGACATATGTTGCAAATGACATCTCTGTCAGTAAGCTAGATCGATTAGTCAATAATGTGAGTGTCGATAACTTTATTTTCTTCAGCGATGATGAAATACCAACGAGAGGAATGTGATCTACCAAAGCCTTGCACATTACCACTCGTTGTAAAGGGTATACACTACCCGGAATACTCATAGACAATAGTTCAGCTTTGAATGTGCTACCATTAGCTACCTTGCAGAGATAACCAATTGATAGCTCTCACATGAAAGGTTGTAATAATATAGTGAGAGCATTTGACGGGACTGAGAGGAAAGTAATGGGTAGGATTGAAGTACCTATTTAGATTGGGCCAAACACATATGAGGTGAATTTTCTAATGATAGATATCAGACCCACTTATAACTGTCTATTGATAAGATCATGGATTCACTCAGCTGGGGCAGTACCTTCTTCGTTACACCAGAAAGTGAAATTAATAAATGAAGGACGGTTAATCACGATCAACACTGAGGAGGAAATTATCGCATCTATAATGAGTGATTCACCTTATGTTGGAATAGATAAGGAGACTTTGGAATGTAATTTTCGCTCACTAAAATTCGTCAATGCAACCTTCATTTCTGAGGGGAGCAAGATCCGTGTGCCTACGATATCATCAACCACCAAGATGGGCCTGCATTTAACAGTTGGAAAAGGGGTATTACTTGGAAAAGGACTAAGAAAATACCTCCAAAAAAGAGTCAGTGTGCCGATACTAATAGAAAAACGGGATCATTATGGCCTGGGGTACAAACCGGATACAAAACAAAAGAAGAATAGCTAAAAAAACAAGAAAAAAGGAGGGCAAGATTATCCGGAAAGGAAATTTCGTGGGAACCATGGTCTTCCCGCTCATATATAAGACTTTTGTCTTAAGAGGGGTGATCAACCAAGAGACAGGGCCGAAAAAAGAGCAAGTGACAATCAAGACTAAAGGAATCATGAAGGATCTAGGTATTAACGCTATATCTGATGAAGGAAAAGAAGGGAACCTCTTAGGAATCGGTCCGTGTACACCTGGAAGCACTCTGAATAATTGGACTACGGAGGAACTCCCTATAATTTTTAAGATTTCCTCAAAGTGATGCTCAGAAACACCTATTGCTTTAGGCTCGAAAGCAATATGGATCTTTTTGTAAAAGGGCTCATGATCATTATTTAGTTATTTCAAATGAAAATGCATTTTCTATCTTATATGGCAATTTTTTCCTAATTATTCTTTCATTCTTAATCCAACTTAATAAACCATCCGTACGTATCCAATAAACAAAATTAATCATTCTTTAATACATACATTCTTGACCAATTTGACAAACATACTTATACACATACCATATAATTATTCTTTCGTAAATTTATTTTGTTCTTTGGACCTCCTTTTCATCTCTTGATAGGTCCTCGAATATCAATAATATGAGTAACCCTGATGCTAACTTAGAGCCTCATTTCAAGCAAGATATGTGTTTAGAGGAGCTTCAGGACCTCGAAGATGATCAAGATTGTAATTTTCCTCGGGATCTGTTAAGAATGATGGAGCAAGAAAAAAAGCAAATCCTACCTCATTTAGACCCAGTGGAAGTTATTGATTTGTGAAACGAAGATGAAAAGAAAGAGGTGAAAATTGGGACAAGCATCTCCTTAAAAACCAGAAAGGATCTTATCGAGTTGCTCCAAGAGTTCCAAGACATCTTCGCATGGTCTTACCAAGACATGCCTAGCCTGAGCACTGACATTGTGGTACACAAACTCCCTATAAAGGAAGAATGCAGGCCTGTGCAGCAAAAGCTCCGAAGGATGAGACCAGATGTATTATTGAAAATAAAATAAGAGATCAAGAAGCAATTTGATGCTGGGTTTCTCCAAGTAGTTAAATACTCTGAATGGGTAGCTAACATAGTCTCTGTTCCTAAAAAAGATGGAAAAGTGCGCATGTGTGTGGACTATCGAGATTTAAATAAAACTAGCCTAAAGGATAACTTTTCATTACCTCACATCGACATATTAGTTGATAACACAGCAGGTCATTCCCTGTTTTCATTCATGGATGGTTTCTTTGGATATAATCAGATAAGGATGACCCTGAGGATATGATCAAAACCATGTTTGTCATGTTGTGGGGAACATTTTGCTATAATATGCTGCCTTTCGGACTAAAAAACGCAAGGGCAACTTAGCATAGGGTCATGGCGACCTTGTTTCATGACATGATGCATAAGGAGATTGAAGTTTATGTCGATGACATGATTGCGAAATCCCAAAAGGAGGAAGAGATGTAAGAATCCTGAGAAAGTTGTTTGGGAGGCTAAGAAAGTATCAAGTAAAGCTAAACCCAGCAAAGTGCACTTTCGGAGCCACGTCAAGAAAGCTGTTAGGATTTGTAGTTTGCAAAAGAAGAATTGCAATTGATCCAGATAAAGTCAAAGTCATACAAGAGTTACCGCCACCCAGTACACAAAAAGAAGTCCAAGGGTTTTTAGGAGTTTGATGACGTCACATTCCATTATCTCCTACGAGATGAAAACCAGATGGCTGATGCTTTTGCCATGTTGGCCTCGATGATTAAAGTAAATAGGCCAGAAGATGTGAAACCTATTCAGATGAGCATCTATGAAGCTCTTACTCATTGTTATGATATCGAAGCAGAAGAAGAAGAAGAAGAAGAAGAAGAAGAAATGGATAACTGCCCATGGTACCAATATATTCTTCAGTATGTAAGAGATCGCAAGTACCCCGAGCAAGCTTCAGAAAATGAAAACAGGACATTGAGAAGACTTGCCAATGAATATGTCCTAGATAGGGAAATATTGTACAAAAGGAGAAAA
The DNA here is from genome assembly GCA_039519145.1 of Kokia cookei. Lineage (NCBI taxonomy): Eukaryota > Viridiplantae > Streptophyta > Magnoliopsida > Malvales > Malvaceae > Kokia > Kokia cookei. Next base: position 7,180,998 of record CM076907.1, on the reverse strand, counting down.
GATCAAGTGTTACTAAGATGTATTGACGCAGTTGAAGCTAAAAAGATCTTAGAAGAAGTTCATGAAGGCATTTGTGGGACACACGTCAATGGTTTCATAATGGCCAAGTAGATAATGAGATTTGGGTATTACTGGTCTACTATGGAAGGCGATTGCATCAATTATGCCAAGAGGTGCCATAAGTGCCAGATCTACGGAGACAAGATTCATGTACCTTCATCACACCTCCATGTCATGACTTCTCCTTGGCCATTTTTTATTTGGGGTATGGATATCATCGGGCCAATTTCGCCAAAAGCTTTCGATGGTCATAGATTTATCTTCGTGGTTATTGACTACTTCACCAAATGGGTAGAAGCAGCTTTTTACGCCAATGTCACGAAGTCTACGGTTAGCAAGTTCTTAAAAAGGGAAATCATCTGTCGATATGGGAGGCCAGAAAGGATCATATCTGACAATGCCTTGAATTTGAACAATAGTGCGATAGCGAAAGTTTGTGAGCAATTCAAAATCAAGCATCACAACTCATCTTCCTATCCCCCAAAGATGAATGGAGCTGTAGAGGCAGCTAATAAGAATATCAAGAAGATCGTTGCGAAAATGAATGAGACCTACAAAGACTTGCATGAAATATTACCATTTTCCCTCTTCACTTACAAAACTTCAATCAGAACTTCTATCGGGGCAACACCGTTTTCACTAGCATATGGCATGGAAACAGTCTTACTTATCGAGGTCAAAATACCTTCTCTTCGAGTCTTGATATAATTACAGTTAGATGTGGCTGAATGGATTCAGACTTGATATGATCAATTGAATTTAATTGAAGAAAAGAGATTAAGAGCTATTCGCCATGGTCAGATGTACTAGAAAAGAATGATATGCACTTACGAAAAAAGGGTTCGCCCTAGAGAATTTCATGAGGGAGATCTAGTTTTGAAAAAAGATACTTCCCATATATAAAGACTTCAGAGGCAAATGGACGCCCAATTGGGAAGGACCTTATGTGGTAAGGAAAGCTTTCTCAAGAGGAGCTCTCATTCTAACAAAAATGGACGGCAAGGATTTGCACAACCCCGTCAATTTAGGCTTGGTGAAAAAATACTTCGTATAAAAAAAAGATTGAGATGAAAACCCACAAAAGGGCGCCTCGATATTAAAAAAAAAGATGAAAACCCATAAAGGGCATCTTAAAGCCAAAGGTTTTGAGTCGAAAACCTGCAAAGGGCGACTCAAAATTCAAAATGAAGAAGAGGGTACGAAGCAACAATCTAGCAGGATGAAGAAACTTCATAGCTTGAAACATCAACAAGGTACTCCAGGTCTTCTAAACACACATCCAAGTAGGTACGAAGCCAATTTTTGACTAATATTGCCTCTTTTGATCCTCTTTGTTGAATAGAATTTTCAATAAATCACGACTCTTCACAATTTTGTTCTAGCATTTTGCATCTAAAATAACGGATAATGAAATAATAAATCATACAAAGATCCATGAGTACTATTCTAGAATTTCTTAAATAGTATAGGGGTCCGAAACGGGACTACCAATTAGAAAACAAACTTGAAATCAAGCAGTTCAAGATTAGCCTAGAAGAAGATAGGATAACACATCAACGATAGAGTTTGGACAGGCGATAGACCATGCCAAACCAAATATAAATAAATGAATCTGACATTCATCATGCGCATTCATGTAGTCATGCGCATTCATGTAGTTAGGAGCATTTGATTCATTTTGATCATAACTTTCTAATTATTTAGGCCTACATAGAGGTCCATAGAAGCATACTTTACAGGTCACGTCCCCGCAAAATGGCAAGAAAGGAAACATTGAGAATTAAGGGAAAGGATTGAGACCACAAAGGCGAAGTTGAAAAAGAGCAAGTTGAAGCTGCGACTATTAAAGGCACCAATACCATACCCCGACCATGGGGCAGATCACAGCCATCCAATCTTTTACCCCGATCATGAGGTAGATTGCGGTTATTCAAAAACAAATGAGACGGTCATCTTCCTGATGAGATATAGAAAAGTATACCAAATCAATAAAGTAAAGCCTAAAGTGAGAAAATCTTCGAACCTCAACTTCTTGATGAGATACTGAGAAGCGGGTTGAAGCAATAAAGCGGTTACCTTCCTGATAAGATACAGAGAAGTGAACCAAATTCGTCTTCCTGATGAGACACAGAGAAGTGGATCAAAACAAGTGATGCGGTCATCTTCCTAATGAGATACTGAGAAGTAGACCAAATCCATGAAACCAGGCTCAAAGTGAGAAAATCTTCGAACCCTAACTTCCTGATGAGATACTGAGAAGCAGGTCGAAGCAATAAAACGGTTACCTTCCTGATGAGATACAAAGAAGTGAACCAGATCCATCTTCCTGATTAGACACAAAAAAGTGGATCAAAATAAGTGATGCAGTCATCTTCCTAGTGAGATACTGAGAAGTAGACCAAATCCATGAAACCAGGCTCAAAGTGAGCAAATCTTCGAACCCCAGCTTCCTGATGAGATACTAAGAAGTAGGTCGAAGCAATAAAGTGGTTACCTTCTTAATGAGATATAGAGAAGTGAATCAGATCCGTCTTCCTGATAAGATACTGAGAAGCAGGTCGAAGCAATAAAGCAGTTACCTTCCGGATGAGATACAGAGAAGTGGACCAAATTCGTCTTCCTGATGAGATACAGGGAAGATGATTAAAACAAGTGAGGTGATTATCTTCCTGATGAGATACAGAGAAGTAGACCGAAGCAAATGAGCGAAACTTCGAACCCCGGCTTCTCGATGAGATACGGAGAAGCAGGTTGAAGCAATAAAATGATCATCTTCCTGACGGGACACAGAGAAGTAAATCAAATTCGTCTTTCTAGTAAAATATAGAGAAAGAAATCAAGATACGAAGCTACAACACCAAACACTTGGAGTGTTAGAAGATATCAAGGACTACGACGACACTAAACCTTGAGGTTGCAAATAGGGTGAAGCTACAGTAGCATTTTATCTTTCTAAAATTGCCTCAAGGCAAGATGGAATCATAACGCCGAAGGAAAAAAAGTAGATGCAGCAGGGTTGAATGATCGATGAAGTGAAGGGCGGACTAGTGGAAGAAAGAGCGTCGAAGAAATGAAACTTGACAAAATTGGGCTTTCTTTTGGTCTTTTGGACCTCCAAAAATCACGTTTTTACCCAAAAAAATTTCCAAAATGACATTTTTACCCCTAAAACTTTCTTAAATTATGTTTTAACTCCAAACTCTCTGAAACTTCATTTTCGACCTCGATTTTTCCTTTCTTCGACTTTCATATATAGTTCTTTAATTTTTTTAAATTAATTTTGTATTTTATCATTTATTTTGATTCGTAATTTGTATTTTATTTTTTCTCATATTTATTCATTCTTTATGTTATTTACCTTCATCATTATTTGCATAGCTCGTATCTAATTTGCATATTCATTTTTATCTCTATTTTTCAATTAAAGTCATTTTTTGATTTTTCTTCAAAATATTTAAAAATCGAGGCAATATTCCTTTATTTCGGGTTTTGAAAATTTGTGCCTTAACTTACTAGGCGCGACTTTTCTTCAAATCGGGATAATCAATATCCTTTTCCAAGGTTTAAAAGTTTACAACAAAGGAAGGCTTGTTATTTTCGGATCTCGAAACGTTATGTCCTAACTCACTGGACGTGACTTTCTTTCTCGATCTCCTCGAAATAGCGAGACTCCCAAACAAAAATCGATTCCTTTTTTAAACATGACGTATGGATTAAAGGATCATACTTTTAAACTTTATTCGAGTTTTTAAAATTTAACAAACAAGGCCCTAAAATAATCAATGTGGTACCAATTTTGGGCGTGTGAGGGTGCTAATCCTTCTTCTCACGTAACAGACTCCCGGACCCATTTTCTGGATTTCGAAAGACCAAAATTTTTTCCAAACGAATTTTAAATGTTTTATGATGATCCAATCACTCCGAATAAAAGATTAGAGGTGACTCCCAATTTTTTTTCCAATTTTCGATATTTTTAAATATTGTTCGAGACTTGTTTGTTTCCCCAAAAATAAACGTTTCGACAAAGTTTTCTCTTAATTTCTTTTTTTATTCTTTTGATTTTCTTGGCATCCAAACACCCCCTAAACACACACTCTTCTCCAAATTCTTATTAACACTTAGCTCGTTTTGCTTAAATTGACACAAATTCGGGGAGGTCTTCGAATTAAAGGTAAACCTACTATTTCTTTATGTATTAATCTTCTATTAGTGTTTTCAATTTGGAGTTTTGTAGATCTAAGTAAGAAAATTAAAAGTTTTAAAGCTTTATTTTGCATAAAAATGGTGAATCTCGTAACAAAGAGCTAAGAGATGTTTTTAAAACTATTTTCAACCTATGTAGATATGATTAAGAGGTTTACAAACTCGATTTCACAAAATCTTAACGCTATTACTCGAATCAAATGGTTCTCTTATGAGAGTGAAAAACAATAATTTTTCGATAAGTACTAGTTAGCGAAATTTAATAAAATTATTGGCTTAGATTTGTAATTAGGAACGAGTTAGGAGATTAGGAGGCAGGATATAGGAAGTAAATTAAGCTAAAGTGTACTAATTAAGCAAATAAGATTTTGCGACGTAGATTGTCAAATTTGAGTGAAAGGCGAGCTGGTGAGTTTAGGGAAAGTGGCGAACTATAAGATCTTAGGGTAGTGGCATTGTTTAGAATGTTAAAGTAATTTGTGTGTTGTTGTGTGAAGCTGAAGGAACTGGTAGAGCCTTAACGAGTAGAGATAAAGGCAAGCAGAAGGTTGTTTAGTTTCGGTAAGCTGTGGTGTATTGCAGGTGAGTGTTCTTACACTGTGTCATAAACACAAGTTCGCGTGCTAAAGGAAGTCAGGTAGGCATGTGAACCCTTTTAGTACATGTATGAACCCTGTTTTACATGGTGCAAACTTTTATACCGTATGCAAGCTATACATATTTAGTGCAAACTCTGAGATATGAAATATGTGATCCCTATATACATGCATGCAACTATACACATCTATGTGAGCTTTGCTTTGTAATATAAGAACGCTGTGCGAGCTGTATGACAATATATTACGTGTGTGAGCCTAAGGTCTTATGCGAGCTTGTGAACCATGCGATCATATATAAGTATGAACCCTACGTTGCATGTGAGTTGTATGTATATATAGTGTGAACCTTAGTGTTATGTGAGAGTCAATGGGTCATGCGAACCCTATTGATATGCACACATATGCATGTGCAAACTTGAATGTGTATTGGGAGCTCAGTAGGAATGCGAGCCCTATTATATTGTATAATCAGAATGTGATAAACGAGATATATGGGAACACCGTTAGATATCATGGCATGCCATAGGATTGTGGGTACTCACCCTTTTTACTTCATGTTAGGGCTTTATGACCCAGAGATAATGTTGGAGAGATAAGGGAATGTCAAGCTTAGCTCCATTCACTGTAGATTGCGTGGTGTGTTAGGAAAGTGTGAACACTCGTGCTACACTTACTTGGAGATAACATTAGACTCATTGAGTCAATTGGAGTGTTTTGGAGATTCATTTATCCAATGTATAAATAATTTGATTATGTTCCACATTCACGATTGTCCATATATCACATTGTAATGTTCGAATGATGTATTGTATGCGTACTAACTGCATGTCTAAATCTTAACATGAATGATGTGTTTATACGTGTTGTGTGCATGTGCACTTACTGAGCTTCAACAAGCTCACACTCCTTATAGTACCTTGTAGATATATAATTGGTGGGTTAGCGAATAAGTGTGGCAAGTCGGTGATCCAACTCATGGAAAACTCATTTGAGAATGTGTGATGTTTACATACTCAAAGTTGAAGGCAATGTCGGATCGTTCCAAGGGTTTTAGAACTCAGAATTTAGACTTACACTTTTTAAATAATTTTTGATAGAATGTAAACGAGCTGTTTAATTTTGGGATTTTTTATTTTATATTCGCTCGCATGACTGCCTGTTTGATTACATGTTAAACGACTTAATATTTGAATGAACTCACAAACTTTTGCAGCCCAAAGAGATCTTTGGGTATTAAGGTACGCCTTCATACCTTTTTTTTGAGTGAGTAGAAATGTTAATTTAGAATACATGAAATAAAACCTACAATATGATAATGTACACTTGCAAGCCTACTAAGTGAAGAGCGAGTTAAGGGCTGTGAGATGATAAAACCTCACTATAGTGTAGCGTTCACCGATTCTAAGAGTCTGTCAACAGTACTTGCTAAGTGAAAGGTTCGTAAAAAACAATGAGTTTGTTAAAGCTAGCGTCCGCCATGAAGGTTAGTTCGCCACTTTAAATTAGCTCGCAAAAGAAACTAGGTTCGCCAATGTGAGTATGTATGCCAAAAATTAGGGAGTCACCATAGACAGAAAGCACGCAAAACCATATTAGTTCACCAAGTAAGTGTGTTCGCGAGAGATTTACGTGTTAGTCAGACAACAAAATAGTTAGGGTGGTGTGTACTATTTCACGAAAAATTTGGGTTCGCCAATATGTAGAAAACACAAGATAAATTGCGAGCTTGATTCGTGAGTAGGTCGTGAGCTGTGCTTGCCAGTTGGCACATGAGGTGGGTTCGCAAGTAACTTGAGCCTTGTACTTTTTATGTTTGATTGATGATTTGTTTAGAAAAGCATGAAATTAGGATTATTTCTCAACTGTTTTATGTTACAAATGTGTGGTGTGGATGGTTGGTTAGTGTGTTACAAGATGTTTTAACGAAGAGTCACCTCGATTGCTAATGTGATGTTCGAAATTCGGGTTAGACCGTACCAGTTGGGTTTGGGGCACCACATTATTTCAAGTTAACTACTAGATGCATTTATTAACCAAATGAGAATAACCAAATACTATGTACCAACTGGTGTTTTAAAGTCCTAGTAGGACAACCTGTTAGAATAAACGAAAGTATTGCATGCTTGAAGTATGGTAGATTGATTAGTTTCAAAGATGAAAATTTTTGTAAAAAAAAAAATAAATTAATATGGTCACATAGTAGAGGCATGTGTTCTTAAAGAGACTCAAGATATAACTAATTATTAAAACTTCAAAAGAGATTCAGGTACTTGAAATTGAAGATGGAAATAGTGAAAATAAATAAATCTTGACAAGTTATGTCAATACGAAAAAACATGAAACCTTGAAATAGAAAAATTATCGGCAAGAATTTTGCATGCAATAATTTTATGAGATAATAAAAGAAAATGAGGATCTTGAAGAAATTTATTGAGAATTATAGACATGAAATAGATTGACAATAATAAAAGGATGCAATTAAAGTAGAATTAAATCCATGAAGTTTCTGAATCAGTAGTCCAAACATCTAAAGGTACAAGGCTAGTGAGGATAGCTTTACGAAAACGAAATAAGAAAAATAAAGTTTTTCTTTAAATCCTAACATTGGTTATGAAATGTATAGTATTTTTTTTTTGTGGTGGATGCAATAACCCTTTAGATATCTTATTAGTTTGACAGTTTATGGAAATTTGATATGCGTCTAATGGTTGTTGTTACAACATTTTATATGAATTGATTTGAACATTTGTATTAGTATAGAATGATTATTATCAAAGTTTTGTTATAATTATGATTAGAACTCCTCGAGAGGTAAAAATATACTTCCCAAATGTCTTCCATACTCATTACTTCCAGAAGAATGATGATATAAACTTTACCAAATATCTTTTCAAGTGGTCATTTGAATGAATACGTAAAATTTGAGAATCATATTATGTTCTCGGGACGGGGAGTAAATACGTATTGTACTTTTTTTTCCCTTAACCAACATTTTTTCCTCTGGATTTTCTTGATAAAATTTTTAATAAAGCAACATGTTAATGTGTTATAGATATGTGTACCCTTTTTTATTTCATTAAGAATTTTTTCTCACAAGATTTTATTTTAGTAAGATTTTAACAAGTCACATTTAATTGTTTTAAAAAGATTTGAAAGTGAAAGTATTTAATTTTTTTTTTTTAAATAAAGGTCAAACTAATTTTTATTATTTCAATTGAATTTTTTTATTTCTCAAGATATCTACCGGAACGAGGCTAGTAACTAATCCTCTGCATTTTGTAGGCCCATTAAGAAAGGTGAATGCTGGCTACGAGTTTTAAAGTTACTCTATACCTAAGGTGAGGATCGAACCCTCGACCATTGATCAAAGTAAGATAGACCATTGCCATCACACCCAACTCCTGTGGTTTATTTCAATTGAATTTTGACTTTATGCCAAAATAAGGAAAAAAAAATGAGAGAATTGCATAAAATTTTTAGTGATAAATCTCAAAATTATATATGAATTTTGATTTAATGTGTAATTTTATACATAAGTTTTAATTTGGTGCAATTATACACGTGAAACTATAATTGTGATTTAAATGTATACTTGAAATTTTATTTTTGATTTAATCATACACATTTAAAAAATATATATATATCAATTTATTTTTATATTAGATAAATATTATTATTTATGTATGCAATATATAAACACGAAATTATATTATATGAATAATTATGTTAATAATTTACAAAAATTAAATCAAATCGAAATTTTATATATAAAATTACACAAATCAAAATTTATATATACAATTACAAATTAAATCATAATTTATATATAATTTTAATATTTATCCGGATATTTTATCATCACACACACTTTTTACCTTTCAATCATTAATGTAGTTTCTAGTAACCAGCAGCAATACCAAAAACACAAGTATTTCAAAAACCATATTTCTTTTTCTGGGGGGAAAACACACATTTTTAAAAACCACGTTTTCTTTTGGGTAAGTGTACGGAGATGAGCGGTCCCATTGTAATAGTTAGGGTAAATTCTATCTAAAAAGTTATTAAATTATTAGTAAATTATAATATAAGTTATTAAGTTATTCGAAAGTTTTTATTTATTAAGTTTTTTTTAAAAAAAAATAAAGACTAGTTAAAGAACTCCAATTGATGATTCGATAATTAGTACGGTGGATCAATACCCATTGATTAATAGACGAACGTATCTTAAATCCAAGTCAATCTTATAGTCTGTGTCGGAGATCAGAGAAAATTATTTGAATTTTAATTAGCAAATTCGTAATGTTCAAAATTGTTTCATGAAAAAAAAACCTATAAAAAAAAAGAGAATGATAGCATTCAATTGGTGTAAGTTATGCAAAATAGAAAAGGTTATACAAAATCAAATTTTAACAGTTCAATGACTTAAGTGAAAATTTTTAAATAATTTAGTGACTATTTTATAACTTTTTAAAATTGAATAATCAAAATGTAAATTTATTAATAATTTAATAACATTAATTATAGTTTATCCTAATAATTATTATTCCAAATTTAATATATTTAAAAAATTAATTTCACATTTTTATAAAAATTTAAAATGCTAAATCTTAAATCCATAAATTCTTCTCTTAATATAATTTTTAAACTTAACAAAACAATTTAAAACAACACACACACAAAATCCAACGGATAACTACCCGTCAACTTACCTTGCTTATAATTTCCCTTTCTCTTACTAGGCTTTCTAAATATTTTTATCCATCCAAGTAATTGGACGGTTAAGATTTTGTTTTAAAAAAAATTTCGCTATTGAGCTTTAAGTAACGATTTGGTGATTAATACAGTAAATTAATATTCATTGACAAGTAGAAAAACATATCATAAATCAAAATGGATTTGATTTTTAGTATAGTAGATCAGAGAAAAAAATTATTTGAATTTTGGTTCACATATTCGTGACGTCCAAATCTATTTTATGCAAAAAAACTGAATAGTAGAAAAGAAGGGAAAAGAAAGCATTTGATTGGTGTAGGTAATGCGAACAAAAAAAGTCATATAGCATCATTTTAATAGTCTAGTGACTTAAATGAAATTTTTTAAATAATTCAATGACCAAATTGTAACATTTTTAGTTAAGTGACCAAAACGAAAGCTTACCCATAATTTAGTGACTAGTGGTGTAGTTTACCCAATGAAAAATAAAAATTTCAACTTTTGTATTTTCTTGGAATCTATATTTCGCGCCTTCTTTTTAGATGTTTGGTAAAATTAAGTCTTTTAGTCAGGTAGTCAGTATCACACTGGTGACACACTATTTTTCTATTGGAACTAATACAAATCAATTCTGATTTATTGAAATTTTTAAAAAATATTTAATATATGTATATAAATATATTTACAAATATTAAATTAATAATAATTTATAAAATTAAAATATAAAATATTTAGAGAGTGATATTAGGTACCGTTGGTTTTTTAATAACCACCTAATTCTTTTTCATAGGATCAAACCTCGTGAGGATTAGAGGTGATCATGGGCTGGGTTCCTCGGCCCGGTCCAAAGGTCCGCTCGAAAAATAGGAGGGTTTGGGTAAATATATAGGCCCGAAAAATGGGCTTGGACAAAAAACGAAGCCCATTTTTAAAATGAGCAAGGTCTTGTTTTTTATTTTCTTGACCCGAGCCCGACCTGACCCGGCTCTAATTTATAATAATAATTTTATTTTTATTTTTAATACTAATTTTTTTGCTTGTAATAATGATTGAATTAAAAGATAAAACAAATAAAACAAAAAAAAATTAATAAAAAGATAAAAGCATGCAATACATGCAAACAAATTTGACAAAGGCAAAATAAATCCCCCAAATCTCGATTTGCTCCCTCAACCTTCTAATAGTACTCCTCACTGGCTAATCTCACGTTTAAGGGTCTATTTCTTCCCTTCCACTTGATCATCCAAATCTCATCAATTTCTTGTCAAATCCATTCAAAAAAAAAGACTAGCAACTTTCCCCTCAACTTCTCTATGCATGGATATCAAAATTTGACAAAAGCAAAACAAATCCCCCAAATCTCATTAATTGTTTGTCCAATACATAAAAAAAAAAAAAAAAGGTTAGCTCTCTTGTTAACAAAATCCATGAAGCTTTTGTATTTTAACTTAAAATCAAAGTGATTCTCTTGTTTATTTGATACCCTATGTTTTGATATTTGAATAATGAATATTTTTAATTTGTAAATCTTCTAATTTTCTGTTTGTTTATGTTATTTTGCTGCCCTTTTTATTATTATTTGGCATCCATTTTAAAATATTATTTGGATATTGTAAAAATTTTGTTTTATCATTAATTTTGCTACTATTTTAGTTGTAACTATTTTAATATAAAGGATGTTTATTGTATTTTCAATTTGTTTGTTGTTTTACGAATTGTTTTAATATTGTTTTTAATTTGTTTGTTGTTTTAATATTTGTTTTAATATTTTTAAGTGTATTTGATATATCATATTTTAAAATTATTTATATAATTAAATAATCTTAAAAAAATTAATATGGGCCGAGCCGGATCGAGCTTAGGTTTGACTATTATAATATGGGTTGAGATTGGGCTAATTTTTAGGCCCATTTTTCAGGCCGGGCCGGGCCCGAGTTTAGAAAATGAATTAAAAAATTTATTGAAACTCGACTTGAACCCGATCCGGCCCGGGCCATGATCACCTCTAGTGAGGATCGTTCTACTGATTCGTTATTCATGGCTGACTTCTGGGTTCAGATTCATGACCTGCCACCAGGTCTTATGTCCGGAAGTATGGCAAAACAATTTGGATCTTTTCTGGGAAGTTTTATTGAGTATGATTCAAAAATCTCTCTTGCGGCAACCAAGAGATATATGAGAATAAAGGTCAGTTTGGACGTTCGATTACCTTTGAAACGCAAAAAGAAGATTTTATTGGGGAACAGTCCGACGATTTACACCCGGTTTCGGTATGAGAAGCTTAGCCTGTTTTGCTTTTTGTGTGGCAAGCTTGGTCTTGGGGAAAGTTTCTACCCCTTACGTGTTTGTCTTGATCCATCAAAGCTAATTTTTGGGTGGGATATCTCCTTACGAGCACCAACGAGAAGAGGAACGAGGATGACAAGTCGCTGGTTGAGGGAGCCTGATGGTTCCATGAGTCAACGAGCTGAGAAGGAAAGGAATGATATTGGGTGGAATTATGAGGATAGTAATTTCATTAATAAAAAGAAGAATCAAAATGAGGTGAGGTCCATAACGGCTAAATCTTTTCTTCACATGAGGAAATCTAGTCAACAGAATATGGATTTTAATACGTTTGGGCCTACTGGATATGTATTTTCGGGGTGTGGACCTAGATGATGAGGAGAGGCCAATCCAAAAATTGGAAGGTAAGAAACGACCTCGAGTTGTTGAGGAAATTGTCGTAAGTGATCTTACACTTGCTATTCTTGCATCGAATGATGTGAATTTTAGAGCAACTAGCCCTGTTGGACAGGACACTCGGGCCCAATGAGGATTGCTAGTTGGAATGTTCGTGGTTTGGGGCAACCTCGAACGGTGTATCATCTCAGGAACAAGCTGAGAGAAATAGGCCCTCAAGTTTTGTTTCTAATGGAGACAAAACTCAATTCACGAAGAATGGAAAACATTCGTAAGAAATGTGGTTTTTTAAATGGTTTGGACGTTGATGCAATTGGATCTAAAGGTGGTTTGTTGTTATGTTGGAAGCAAGATTGTACTATTAGTTTGCGGAGCTATTCTCAAAATCATGTGGATGTTGATATTCAAGAAGCTCAATTGGGATCATATTGGCATTTCACCTATTTCTACGATCACCCTGAGGAGCGATCCCTTGTTCATACTTGGAATTTGCTTTGTCATTTGGGTTAAGACCAAAGTATGCCTTGGCTTGTGGCTGGCGATTTCAGTGAGATCGCATATTCTTTTGAAAAATAAGGAGGCAATTTGCGGTCCGAGAGGAATATGGAAGCTTTTCATGATGTTTTACACAATTATGATCTCAATGACTTGGGATTTGTTGGTAGGTGGTACACTTAGGAGAGGGGCGAGCATGTTGAGACTAATATCCGAGAACGACTTGACAGGGGTGTGGCGAATCCTGCTTGGTGGGAAACTTTTTTCAAAATTTTCTATTACATATTGGATACATTCGATGCCGAACCACTGTCTGGTGGTTATTGATACTTGTGGTCGTGCAAAGGAGAATGACGAGGCCTATAAAGAAATTTTGATTCAATGAAAATTGGTGTCTGGATGAGTCTCACGAAAAGGAAATAAGGGATTTCTTGGCACACTCACAAATAGATCTTCCTTGGAACTGTTTGAGCTAGGTGATATCATAATGAAATGGGATCAAAGAGAATGAAAGAGTAGAAACGCTAAGAGGTTTAACTTAGAGGGCCGATTAAAAGAGTTAAGTGCGTTACACCCTAATGATGATGTTCTAGCAGAAATGTTGGATGTCCAAATTGGTTTAAATCTTGAAGCTGATAAGGACGAGCTATATTAGGAACAATGTGCTAGAACCAATTGGCTTTCAAACGGTGACCGAAATACCACCTTTTTCCATAAAATGGTTAGTGGGCATAGAAAAATGAATAAGATTGCTAGTCTTGAAGGGAAGGACGCGAATTGGGTCACAGATGAGGAGGATATTTTGAATATTACGACAGGCTATTTTAAGAAGCTTTTTACGACTTCTGATGATGGGGATGCTTCACGTATTTTTGCTTGTATCTAAGGGAGAGTCATGACTGAGATGAATAATGTTTTGTTACAACCCTTCCATGTTGATGAAATTTGGATTGCTATAAAGTCTATGATGCCTTTAAAGGCTTCAGGTACTGACGGTTACCCCGAGATTTTTTATCATAAATATTGGCATATTATAGGTTATGATATTGCAAATTATTGTCTTAAAATGCTTAGAGGTGAAAGAGTAGTTGAGGACATCAATAAGACTCATATTGTGCTTATTCCCAAATCAAGAAATTCTCGAAACATGACGCACTATAGATCGATCAACCTTTGTAGCGTCTTGTATAAGATAGTTGCTAAGGTTTTGGTTAATTAATTGAGCAAAATTATGGGAGATAGTATTGACGAAGCTCAAGGAGCATTTATTACTGGAAGGCAGATATCTGATAATGTTTTAACAACCTATGAGATTCTTCATTCCCTTAAGATGAAACAATCCGGTAAGGTCGGCAATTTTGCCTTAAAGCTCGATATGAGCAAAGCATACGACCGTGTCGAATGGGACTTTCAAGATGGTATGATGTTCCACTTGGGTTTTCATGAAGACTGGGTTGCTTTGGTAATGAGATGCATGGCATCAGTCTCGTATAATGTGGGTGCGAATGGCAGAGTCAGTGAATATTTTTTGCCTTCAAGAGGATTGAGACAGAGCGACCCGCTTAGCCCTTATCTCTTCTTAATTTGTGCAAAGGGTTTCTCATCAATTCTTAATGCTGCACGTTTAAAAGGTCGTATGAAGGGAGCATCGATTGGTAGAGGGAAGTTGTTCAATAACCACCTTTTTTTTGCTGATGACTGCCTTCTCTTCGGGGATGCTTCTTATGATGGTGTGAAAGTGGTTAAAGCCCTAATTACGAAATATGAGAAAGCATCAGTTGGTCAATTATGATAAGTCTTTAATTTATTTTGGAGCAATTGTGAACGCTAGAGTTAGAGAAATGGTGGGGCATCATTTGGAGGTTCGAACTTCATCTTGTCCAGAAAAATATATCGGTTTACCTATAATGATTGGAAGAGGTAAAAAAACACGCCTTTGTTGGTTGTCTTGATCGTTTGCATAATAAAGTAGATAATTGGAGCATGCAATTCTTGTCGATGGGAGGTAAAGTGATATTTATCAAAAGTATTTTACAAGCACTACCTGTGTATGCGATGCAGTGCTTCTTATTTCCTAAAGTTATTTGCAATCAAATGGAAGCTATTCTGAACAAATTTTGGTGGCAAAACTGTAAAATGGGTTGTGGGATTCATTGAGCGAACTGCTATTCTTTGTGTCTTGGAAAGTCTTAAGGTGGTATGAGATTTCAAGACCTAGGTAAATTTAATATATCCCTTTTAGCAAAATTGTGTTGGAGAATTATTCAGAATCCAGATTATTTGTTATCCAAGGTGCTTAAGGCAAGATATTTTCAGAACACAAAATTTATGTCAGCAAGTTTAGGCACGTACCAATCATTTACCTGGAGGAGTATCCTGGCTGCTAGGGGTCTTATTGAAGCAGGTTCGGGTCGGAGAATTGGAACTGGGTGCAAGGTGAACATTTGGAATGATGTTTGGATTCTTGGGCCTGGTAATGAAAGAAAAACTGTCAGAATATTAATACTCGCTACTCGATTGTTTCTCGACTTATCAATGAACAGACTCATACCTGGGATATTGAGAAGGTGAAGCACATTTGTGATGATGTCCAGGCGAAACAAATTCTATTGATTTCTCTCTCTAGCACGGCTTGGCCTGATGTTTTGGTTTGGAGAATGGAAGGCTCGGGCGATTACACTCTTAAAAGTGGTTACAAGCTTCTCCTTGATCTCGACTCTCATTATACGTCTTTACATACTATGAACTCTTTTACAAATTATACAGGGTTTTTCAAAAACCTATGGAGTTTACATGTTCCTACCAAGATTCTGATTACATTCTGACGACTGATTCGAAATTTTCTGCCTACTTTTGACAATCTTGCTAAGCGGAAGTTATAGGTTGACTCTAAATGTCCCTTGTGTAAATCTGATGATGAGACCTCTGAGCATATTCTAAGGCACTGTTCGTTTACTAAGGAAGTGCTGGACTGCCCGCATATTAATTTGTCATCGGGCAACCAACATTCAGAATTTTTATCATGGTTAGCTGAAGGATTTGAGAAGTTTGTTACAAGGGATAGATCGCTGTTGGTTATTACCTTTTGGGCAATCTGGTTCGAAAGGAATAATCTCATTCACAATGGGGTTCGCCGGAGTTTGCATGCATTGGTTTCTTTCATCAGAGGATATCATCTTGAGATTGAGACAATTGAGGGGTTGAGATATTCCCACTGTTTCCCAAATCAAGATTACTAGAAACCCCCTTATGCAAATCAAGTCAAAATAAATTATGATGCTACATTTAGCCAACCTAATAATACTTCTATCTCTTGAATTCTTGCTAGGAATGAAAATGGTGATATCTTAGCAGCATGTACTTACCCAAATTGTAATGTTGCAGATGCATTCATCGCGAAAGCTCGTGCCTGTGACCAAGCTGTGTCTCTTGGCTTGGAGATGGGTTTCCGATCGGTCATAATCGAGGGAGATTCCCTCACTATCACCAAGAAACTGCAGACGGTTAAAGAAGACAAATCAATCCTTCGGCCAATTGTGAAAAATATCAGAAGTAATTTGGGCTCTTTCTACGAGATCACCTTTTCCCATGTTGGTTACCAAAGGAATCTTGCTGCTCACACCTTGGCCAAGACTGCTTTATGGTGTACTACACCACGAATCTGGGTTCAGTGTTTTGTCTTGGAAGTTGTTTCACCAACTGGTTTTTTCTTTGTTTGTGAGTGGTTGAAGTTGTTTCGTTTTTTTACTCGTCTTTGGTGTGTGGTGTGCTTCTTTATTTCTTTAATCTGTTTTTCTAGTGTGTTATCTAATACTTTTCACTTGGTTGGTGGCTTTATTTGTTTGTCTTATTTTATTCCCAGATCAATAAGAATGCTAGCTATTTTATTTCAAAAATAATAATAATAATAACAAATAGAAACCTATCATTCAAATAAATCCAAAATTAATAACAATCGATCATTCAATATAAAATTTTAAAGATTTAGCTCTTTCTATTTTTCTGATAAAAGAAGTTGAGGTGTGAGTAGAGACTTTTTTCTCTGATAATCATGTGAATGTGGTTTTTCTAATTATATTTTATTTAAATATATTGTGAAAGCATATCCCAAAAATAAAAAACTTTTAAAAAATTTACATTCTATTGTAGTATTTTTTTCATTGTTCACTTTCCAATTAAAACTTTAGCATAAAAGTAAATAAATAAAATTTTTATAATTTTTAATATTATTCATTTACCGATTGATGCAACATATTTCGTTCAATGTAACAATAATTGATCAAAATGAGTCAGTGCGATTGATACGAAAATAGATATTAGTCCTGATTTAGCATCGAAACAGTAGCAGCACCAACACTAGAGCCAGTGTGGAACCTACAAGCAAAGCTCTATGCTCTATAACCAACAGTTGGAGCACCCAATTTTGACCGGACCCAATTTAAAAAAATTACCTAAAAATAAATTTTTAAATTAAATTTATTTAATTTAAAAAATGTTCATATTACAACTCCATTTTCATGACCCAAAATACCTACACTACCTACAACCCAAAATACACCCAAAAGCACAAACCACTAAACTTAAGCCCACTCTAAACCTAGCCCACAATCTTAACTCAAGAGGGAAACCCTAATTTCCCCTCACCCTTGTGCTGCCACCTCCTTCCTGTGCAACTTGCCCTTGCTACTTGCATTTGACACCAGCACCGATCATCACGTGATTACCTGCAAAATAAAAAAGAGAAAAGACAGAAAATGGGGCAAAAACAAAGAAAACATTGTAATATTTTGACTATAAAAAGCCATCCGATTTGTAACAAAAGGGGCTCCCCTTCCGAATTTTATGAGCAATAAAAAAGCAGTTAATATCAGAAACTAAAGATCAGATTTCAATCAATACCAATTCTCAGGGTATAATTTTAAATGCATGTTTATTTATTATTTATTTATTATTAGAAATTCAAAACGTTATTTTATATAATAATATACTTATTTATTCTACCATTATTATCATTTATTAAATATTTATTTCGAAGTGTTTTTACACAAAAAGTAAAAGAGGAAGTTTTAAGGGCGCACCTAGATCCGATCGTCGCCGATGAGGCCGCGAACGGAATTCCTCCAGTCGTGAGGGACTTTGGTGTTCGGATCTGTTCCAAAATACATGTTAGAAGATAATAATAATAAAAAGACAGATTTCAAAAGAGAAAAATAAATATCTCGAAAGATCTCTTTGTTTTTCCTTGAAAATCCAAAAAGAGCTAGTTTAAATCTAGATCATTTTTAAAAAAAAAATTATATAAGAACGGTTTCAAAAAGGAACAAGCAGATCTCAGAAGAAATCAAAAAAGAGAAAAGTAAACGTTTTTTTATTTTTCCAAAATCTAAGTTCAACAGTTGTAAATTCGAACTTAGATCCACTAATAAAAAAAAATAAAAGCAAAGGGACGAATTTACGTACCTGGGTCACCGTGCGAGGTGGATGGCGACGGTCGGACACGACGGGGCCACGGTGGCTGAAAGGATGGCTCCATGGACGTACGAAGAACACTCCAGAGCATTTCAAAGAAAAGAATGGGTTTAAAATCTTTTTTTCAGATTGGAAGAGAAATGAATTATTTTGTTTAATTTCTCATTTATCTAGCATAGTGAAGCGACGACGTATTAGTTATTGTTTTAAAAATAAAAAGGTCAAATTTTCTTCAAGCCCCTTTGTGTTTTGCTTTGTTCTCAATTGGTCCACCCGTTTTGTTTTGTTTATATTAGCAGACAAATTTTTTTTTTAAATTCCCAAATCACATTTAAATAAAATACATGGGATTTTCCCATTCAGCCATTCTTTTAGGAATTTTAAATATGTATCTTTTTATTTTATTCGACATTTTCTAAACTTTTTTTTTTTTTTTTTAAAAGAGAAATTTCATTTGCTATCTCTTTTTTAATTCTTTTGAGTTTCGTTTTTCTCAAAAATTTTTCATCTTGATTTTTTGTTTCTTTTTTTATTTTTATGTAAATTTAGATATTTACCCATATATTATCACATGTTTATATTGACATTTTGTATTGTATTTATGATCATATGTATTCATGTCATATCATGTAATATTATTATACATGCATAATATATAATATTGTTCATTAAAAAAATATAATAATAATTATGCTCTAAATGATTTTGAAAGGAAAATTGTGTTCGTTATTTCGTGATTTGAAAAGTCGAGCCCTAACTTATTGGGTGTGGCTTTTCTTCAAGTCGAATTATTCGAATGTTTTTTTCTTTAAAAAAATAATAAACATGAGATTTAAAAAATCGGATTGCTTGTTATTTTTGGAAACATGAGGTTTCGAGCCCTAACTTACTAGACCTGACTTTCTTTCTCGATTTTCAAAATAACGAGTCTTCCTCGCAAAGTTTGATTTCTGAAAATAATATTAAATTCGTTAATTATGCATCAAGGATCATATTTTAAAATTTACTCGAGTTTCCAAATTTTTAACAAATCAAGACCGGATAATAATTAACGTGGTAGCAATTTTGAGCGCGTGAGGGTGCTAAACCTTCCTCACATGTAACCGACTCCTAGACCCATCTTCTGGATTTCGAAGACCAAAATGTTTTTAAACGGATTTTAAACGTTTTGTGGTGATCCAATCACACTAAACAAAAAGATTGGTGGCAACTCCCATTTTTTCAATTTTTAAAATATTTTTCGAGACCTGATTTTTTTCTTGAAAAAAATGTTTTGACACCAACCTAAAAACATCTCTTAATATCTCAATAGATAAAATCATTTCAATATTTTAATTTCTCACATCAATCACACTAAAATGACAAAATACAAAATAGTTGGAATGAAGAAAATATAAAAATGCAGCCTAAAAACTTGTAATCTTTTCTAAAGCTGAGTATACAAGGCAGGAGGCAGTCGAGGCTTAGCAAGTGCATGCAATGGTTTGGCCAACAATGGATCCTCTTCTGATTCAGAGTGGTCAATTTTGGTTACATTGGGCGGCACCTCCCACGTAAAACCTTGAATCAGCCTCGCAGACAGCATTAACTATTGTAATTAGAATAAGTTAGTTAGTCAGTAGTTAAGTAGAAGTTGTAGCTAACTGATAGTTATTTTATTTGTATATAAACTGATATAATGTTCATTGAATAAATGTATTTTGATGAATTCTTTATTTTTTATTGGTTTTAACATGGTATCAGAGCTAGGTTGTAATCTTTTTTTGGGTTTTTTCCTTTCAATCAGTTGTTTGGGTAGTTATCTTTTTTTTTCCTTCATATTTTTCCCCAAATTACTTGAAACCCTATCAAAGAATCAACAATGGACACTATCGATTTTAATCATCCCTTATTTCTTTATCCATTAAATACTTCAAGAATCGTTCTTGTTTCTCATCAGCTCGTGGGGATCAATAATTATAGTGTGTGGAGCCAGTCTATGAGGATTGCACTTCTTGCAAAAAAATAAATTAGGGTTCGTCGACAGAGATTGTAGGAAGGAAAGTTATGATGAGCAATTGCAATCGTAATGGGAAAGGTGTAATGAAATAATGCTTTCTTAGATCTTCAATTCAGTCAATAAAGAACTCTCAATTGGGATTGTCTTTGCATTGAGTGCTGCACTCGTTTGGAAAGATCTCAAGGAGAGGTTTGATAAGGTGAAAGGTTCTAGGGTTTATTTCCTTCATCGTGAAATTTCTACATTGCATCAAGGTGAGATGACGGTTTCTACTTATTTCACACGGGTGAAGCTCTTGTGGGTTGAGTACCATACACTCGTTCCTTTTTTAGCTTGTGAGTTTGAGATTTCTCAACAGAATCTCAAGCACTTGGTTCAACAGAGACTTTTCCAATTTCTGATAGGACTCAATGAAACATATTCTGCACTTAGAAGCCAGATCCTGCTTATGCAGCCCCTTCTATCAGTCAATCAAGCGTACTCGATGATTGTTCAAGAGGAATCACAAAGGGTTCAATTTTCTGGAATTGCACCATTTTCAGAGGCTGTTGTAATGCTTTCTACTACCAATGGAAGTTTAGATCGTCGAAAATTTAATGGCACTTGTGACCATTGTAAAATCAGAGGTCACAAGAAGGAGAATTATTATCGCCTTCCGACATATTTCAAATTCACAAAGAAAAGAGGTGCTCAGGTAGCTATGGCGGCTAATACTAAGGTGGCTGATGGTGGATTTGATTCTAGATTCATTGACCAAGAGTGTTGCTCCAACTGCATCTGCTATTGCTCCTTTGTTTACACCAGAACAGTATAATCAAATTTTGAGTTTGTTGAACAAGCCTTCCAGTAATTTAGCTGTTCATTTGGCAGGTATTATTTCTCACTGCCTTTTTGTTTATGTTGATTCTTCTAGTTGGATACTGGATACGGGTACCACAAATCATATGATATCTGATTCTCAAAGTTTAGAATCTCCGATTTCATATGCTATTGGTTCACGCTTTGTTCATCTTCCTAATGGTAATACTGCTCCTATTACCTCAATTGGTTCATATAATTTTAGTCCAGAACACATTATCAAAAATGTTTTGTTTGATCCAAACTTTAAACATAATCTTCTTTCAGTGTCAAAATTAACTCGAGACCTTCATTGTTCTGTTGGCTTCTTTTCTGATTTTTGTATTTTGCAGGATCTCTCCAATGGAAGGATGAAGAGGATTAGCAAAGAGTCATGCGGATTGTATGTGTTTGATTCCAACTGTTTCAATTCTAGTTTGTCTTTACCTATTTTTTGCTACTCTTCTGTTTTTGTCAATTCTCATTGTTCAAGTTTTTTTCCTGCACAATGTATGTCTCACTTACAAAATAATAACACAAGTCTTTGGCATGCTTGTTTGGGGCATGTTTCTTCTTCTACAATGCATAAGATTCCTTTCTTGCTGTCCATGGCATTTGATAATAGCCTTGTGCATTCTTGTGCTGTGTGTCCTTTAGCTAAGCAAACTCATTTTCCTTTTCTAGTTAGTAACTCTAGGATGATTGAGCCATTTTACTTAATTCATCTTGATCTTTGGGGTCCCTATAGGACATCTACTCATAGTGGACATAGATTTTTCCTTACCATAGTAGATGATTACTCTAGGATGACCTGGGTGTACTTGTTGAAGCATAAGCCTGAAGTTCTTATTTACCTCAAACAAATTTTCTACCTTGTGAAAAATCAATTTTCCACTACCATAAAACTTGTTCGAATTGATAATGGCTCTGAATTTTTTAACTCAAACTGTTCTACTTTGTTTCATTCTTTGGGAATTATTCATCAAAGTTCTTGTGTTTACACTCCACAGCAAAATGGAGTGGCTGAAAGAAAGCATAGACATCTGCTCGAGGTTGTTTAAGCCCTTAAATTTCATTCTAAAGTTCCAATAAAATTTTGGGGGGAATGTGTTAAAACTACCTGCTATCTTATTAACAGATTACCTTCCTCTAATTTACTCAATAAAAGTCCTTTTGAGGTTCTTTATAAAAAGTCTCTTAACTTTTCTCACTTGAGAATTTTTTGCTGTATTTGCTATGCTACACAAACCAACTATAGGGATAAATTTTCTCCAAATGCCATTCCTTCAGTCCATATGGGCTACTCTTCTACTAAAAAAGGATACATCTTGTTTAATCTTGAAACAACATTTTTTTATTAACCGAGATGTTAAATTTCATGAAGATATTTTTCCCTTTCATTTTTCAATCAAAGACACCTCAGTTTTTTTCCTTGCACAGTTGCAGGTTCCTGATTCAGAGTTTTTGAACATTGCACAAACATCAATTTCACCCCCTTCAATCTTGTCTTTTGCACCTTAGTCCCCATTACCAATTTTAAACCATTCATCATCACCATTATCAGTTTTTGTCAGCCCTTCTATTTCATCCACTCCACATCCTGCTGCTTTAACAAGTGCACCACATTCATCATCTCCTATTGTTCAGCCAAATGCTTTCATTTTAAGAAAGTCCACTAGAGTTTCTAAACCACCAAATTGGTTAAAAAATTTTGTGTGCTCTTGCCAATCCTCCTCTCCTTCAGGTCAGTATCCTATCTCTAATAATATTTCTTACACTCATTTGCCTTTCCATACACAATTATTTCTTTATTCCTCTTTTTGCTTGGTTGAGCCTCAATCTTATTATAAGGCTGTTCAAAATCCTTTGTGGGTCAAAGCTATGAAAGAAGAGATTCTTGCTTTGGAGTCTAATAACACTTGGTCTGTGGCTACTCCACCTCCTAGTAAACAACCTATTGGTTGCAAGTGGGTGTATAGAATAAAATACAAGGCATCTGCTGAGGTGGAAAGGTACAAAGCTCGCCTTGCAGCTAAGGGTTATAGTCAAAGAGAAGGGGTTGATTATGGAGATACTTTCTCTCCTGTGGCTAAATTGGTCACAGTTCAGGCTGTTTTAGATTTGGCTTCTGTGTTTTCTTGGCCTCTATATCAAATGGATGTTTTTAATACGTTCCTTCAAGGTGATTTGTTTGAGGAAGTTTATATGGATTTGCCTGAAGGTGTTTGCAACTAGGGGGAGCATAGAGTCTGTCGACTGCAAAAATCTCTTTATGGCTTGAAGCAGGCTTCTAGGCAATGGAACTTGAAGTTGACAGAAGCTTTAGTCATTGTTGGTTATCAGCAAAGTAAGCATGATTATTCCTTGTTTACAGAAAGGAAAGGGGTCAAGGTAGTTATAATGCTCATTTATGTTGATGATTTAATCATTACTGGATGTGATGATTTTTTTATTAAGGAGTTAAAAGGGATCCTAAATCAGAACTTTAAGATGAAGGATTTAGGTGATTTGAAATATTTCCTAAGATTGGAAATTCTGAGATCCAAGGATAGAATTTTGTTGAATAAAAGGAAATATGCGTTGGAGTTAATTGAAGATAGTGGAATAAGAGGAGCAAAACCTATTTTAACTCCTCTTGAGCGGAACAAGAAATTCACAATAGTTGAAAATGATTTAAGTGTAGGGCAAGAAGAGGGATATGAGGTGTTGCAAGATAAATCTGTCTTCCAAAGGTTGATAGGGAGGTTGATTTATCTGACACATACTAGGCCTGATAGCTATGCAGTTCATCACTTGATTTAGTTTATGCAACATCCTAAGAAAACTCATCTTGAAGTTGCCCTTAGAATAGTCAAATATACTAAAAGGAATCCAGGTCAAGGCATTCTACTAAGTTCTTCAAGTACCTGTCAATTGATTGCTTATTATGATTCCGATTGGGCGTCATGTCCTATGTCTAGAAGGTCTATGATAAGTTTTTGTGTTAAGTTAGGAGATTCCTTGATTTCCTAGAAGGAAAAGAAGCGGAACACAGTGGTAAGATCTTCTGCAAAAGTAGAGTACAAAAGCATGGTGTGACTGTATCAGAAATTGTGTAGTTACATGTATTGCTGAGAGAGTTAAAGATAAATATGGTGAAGCCAGCTAAGTTGTTATGTGATAGCAAAGCAGCTTTGCAGATTGCTACAAATTGAGTATTCCAGGAGCGTACTAAGCATATTGAGATAGACTGCCACTTCATCAGAGAAAAAATACAAGAAGGACTGATTCAAACTAGTCATGTTGCTTCTGAAGAACAGTTAGCTGATGTATTGACTAAGGCCTTAGGAATTCAGCAACATGAATATCTTGTTTCCAAGTTAGGGGTTAAAGATGTGTTTCAACCTCCAACTTGAGAGGGAGTGTTGTAATTGAAATCAGTTAGTTAGTTAGTTAGTAGTTAAGAAGTTGTAGTTATTTGATAGTTATTTTATTTGTATATAAACTGATGTAATGTTCATTGAATAAAAACATTTTGATAAATTCTTTATTTTTTTCCTGGTTTTAACATTATTGTCATTGCGGACCCAGGTCCCATCCCTATGCTCCCTCGCCTTTCTGTCCTGAACAAAATGAACCGAAGTTCATTCTCTGTTTTTCAACTCTTCTACCACCTCACTCATCTTTCAAGTGTCTTTCGAGCTTGAACTCTGACGGCTCCTCCCAAACTTTCGGGTCCATGCCTTGACGGCAAAACAAGACACGATTACCTATAGGGATGAAGTAGCCGGTAATGGTGGTGTCGGCGTTGGAGACATAGGGAACGTTGAAATGTGACATGGGGTGAAGTCGAAAGGCTTCCCTTGCACAACATTTAATGTAGTTAAGTTTTGGAATGTTTGTTTTTTCAACCAGTCTACTCTTTCCGACAATACTATCGATTTCCTCAGTTGCTTTTTGGAGAGTTTCAGGGTTGTTCAGCATCTCAACCATTGCCCATTCTGCTGCATTTGCTGGATTATCTACTGTTGCAAGCATTAATTCCTGCATATACAATGGGGGGATTTAGTGTCTCTGGACTATTTCAGGTCTGACTCAGGTCGGACCCCATATAGAGAAAACTTTATATTTGTGGGGATGTTTTAAAGAAGTGCATGGATAACTTTATAAACACATGCTAGCTAGTTGAAAGACAATTCCATATCGTTGAACAGTTTCCCCTTGCGGACAAGAATCTCACCGTGCTTTGGGCTTTGATCTCTTCAACCGAAAGTGCAGCCTTCCCATTTGAATCCTTTGCTAAAATGAAAGCATCAAGCAGGTCTTGAGGTTCCTTCCTCTTCCCTTGTCTCCACTCTTTTACTCTCTCATCAACGAGGGGATCATGGTAACCATTCACAATTCTCATAGCCTCACTTACAATCTTTTCATGGCCCTCCAAGTCCAATGGCCTCAGCCAAGGCACATAATCTGAGAGGATGAAACTGTTGAGGTGCATGAGAACTGTAAACAGTGATTCAACGTGTTCTTCTTCTTCATATCCAGGGCCTCCATCTTCTCTGCCTTTCCCAAAGTATCTTGTGTTGAACATCATCCTCCGTATCACGTTCCCCGTATATTGCCTCACTGCAACTCTCAGGTTTATAACACCGCCATGCATGTTTTCATGGTTGATGCATTGGTTGTAAATGAACCTAACAAGGTTGTCAGCTTCTTGGGTTCTTTTATGGAGTAACCAGCTAAGCCTTGCTGGGTTTATAACGTTGGAAGCCATCACTTTCCTCATTTTCTTCCATTGATCACCCCATGGCACCAAAGCTGTCGATAAGAATCCTCGAGTGGCATACTTGGCCGCCATCGTTTTCGGCCTGGAAGCGATAACCGAAACATGTTTCTTCAAGAATTCTCTAGCGATTTCGGGGGAAGTAACGATGATGACGTGAACGTGTCCGAGGCGGATACAAGCGATATCGGTATCGAGCTGTTTCATGAGGCCGAGAATCCACCTGAAGACTGGTCTGTTTTGCCAGATTTCAGGAAGGTTCCCAATGACGGGCCATGGAGCTGGTCCCGGAGGGAGCGGAGGTTGGTTTCTAGTGGTAATACTACCTTTTAATTTGACAGCCACAAGGAGTGCAAAGGCAAGTATTAAAACAAGTGGTAAAGGGAGTGAAACAAGCAGGGTGGAGATAACAGCCACATCATGGGATCTGTTCCATGAAGGCAGCTGATGAATTTGAAAGGAAGCATTGGTGAAAGAGGAGTAATCCATGTCCTAAAAGTAACAACTGGATATAATATTACAAGTTAGTGTCTTCTCCTTCCTAAATTCTCAACCTCTCATCCTCTTTTATTGTAAGCCACAGATAAAACGAAAGATAAATTTTTTATATTTTGTTGCAAGAAGATTATGTATTTTTATTTTTATTGTAATTCTATATTTAGATATTTAAAATGTTTTGTTAGTAGAATTGTGGTCAGTGATGTTGTTAGGTGTGTAAGAGTACTATAGAGACAATTATTAAAATTATGAACTCGATACACTTCAACATATTTATATTTATAGGGTCTTATGAAAAAATAATTCACTGACATAATAATAATATAACACAGTCAATTAATGGTTATTGTTGGTATTTTAGCAACAATATGAAACCCATAAAATGTGAAAAAAGATATATTGGAAGCACACTATAATCTGTTGCATTGTTCAGATTATATAGCAAAGAAAGTAACAGAAACCTGTTAAAATTACTCCTAAAATCATGCCCCAAACACTTAACTTACCTTTAAAATCATGTAAAAAAATTAAAAATTAAAAAACAAGCATAATTTATTATTTTAAAACTTTAAATGTAACTTTTGGAAGAGCCTTGGTTAACATACCTGTTATTTGATCTTCAATCTTGCAAAAACAGACTTGATTTTACTAATCTTTTATTATTCTTCAAATATAACCTTGAATATTTTTACTTTGAATACATCTCTGTCTTTTGAGGTTTTGATCAAGCACCATTTATCTTCAAATATAACCTTGAATATTTTTTCAATTAATTTCCCAACACTAAGAAGATTTTGGTCAATGTTAAGCACATATAGAACTTTAGTTTTGTGTTTCAAACCTGTTAAATTTGTAATAGCCACTGTTCTTTTTCCCTTAACTGGAATAAACTCACCATTTCTAACTTTTATTTTGGAAATGATAGTTTTATCAAGTTCTTTGAAAAGTGGTAGGTCATTGGTCATGTGATTTGTATAGCCTCTATCGATCAACCAGGAATAATTGGAGAAACATGCATGTGATTTGTCTAGTTGCCCAGTAGATGCTTTTGCCTCTTCAAGTTGTTAAGACTTACAAACTAACTCTATGTGCCCAATATTGCCACATTTTTTGCATTTGATATCAGGCCTCAATCAACACTTTTTTGACAAGTGATTTGTCTTCTTACACAGAAAAATAAGTTCTTGATATTTTGTTTCAGGAAGATGATGTATTTTTATTTTTCATTTTAATTCCATATTTAAATTCTTGAAAGGTTTTGTTACTAGAAGTGTCGTCATTGATGTTGCTAAGTGTGTAAGAGCCCCATAGAGATAATTATTAAAATTATGAACACGATACACTTCAACATACTTATATTATAAGGTCTTACGAAAAAAATAATCCACTGACATAATAATAATATAACACAATCAATTAACGGTTATTGTTGGTATTTTAGCAATAATATGGAACACAAAAAATGTGAAAAAAGATATATTGGAAGCACACTATAATATATTGTATTGTTCAGATTATATAGCTAAAAAAATAACAGAAACCTGTTAAAATTACTTCTAAAGTCATGCCCCAAACACTTAACTTACTCCTAAAATCACGTAACAAAATATTAAAATTTAAAAAACCCTAAAAACTTGGTCTACAGACCTATTATTAAGCAAGTCTAAGACACATTCTCGACAGTTATAAACCAAATCCGTCCATTCTTTAAAATCTAGTTTCTATTAAAAATAAAATCCCTATATTTTTTTGTAGTTAAGGGTATGTTTGTTTCATATAAAATGACTTTTAGAAAACTTTTGTGTGTGTTTGTTTTATGAAAAACAATTTGGTCAATGAAAAATGACTTACAAATCAACAAAAATAAACCTCTTGTAACACCATATACCCAACCTAATCCCCAAGTCTAGATATCAAGTGTCTCAATTAATCTGAGTTACTTACAAACGTAAACAATACCAAATTATACATCCATTGATGACATTCAACCTTGATTCCATGGGTGATAACAAAATTTCAAATTTTGAACTCTTATTATATTATTTAAATACAAGTATTGAGTCCTTATTATCATTCTACCCAATTAAGTAGGAATAATTATTTATAATTTGTAACTTGAGACTTTACTACAGGTACTCTTAATTAACCCCTAAGAAATAATTATTATACATCCTAAGTGTACTCTTCCTGTAACACCTCTTACTCGATCCGATCGTCGAACCCGAACAACAAAGTGTCGCAACTATTTAAATCCACTATGAACTTAATTTAGGACCTAGATTTCATATTATATTAATGTTGATGATTAATTACTCTATAAACTTAAGTAAGATCCTCCTTTGAAAACAATTGGAAATATTAAACCTTTATATAATTATTACTATTATTATCTTTATTATTTATTTATTATTAATATATATTTTTTAAAATAGTGATCATCTACCGATACTTGTGTGAACAGGTATCGGTAGAAGATAAGACAGTATAAGTCAAGGAAACACTACAGAATTCTACCGGTAATCATGAATGATCTACCGATACAAGCCTGCCAATTATCGGAACATCTTATCCATCTACGGATACTATAAGTTCCAGAAAGCAAGGTAAATTTAACCTGAAACTTCTACCAATACTCCTAAATAAACTATCGAAACTACTGTGTGATTACCGATACTAATGGGACTTCTATCGGCATAATATAAGTCAGTAGCTAAAATACCTTTTCCCTACACTTCAACCGACACTTCTATGTGTTCTACCAAAACCACATTTTTATCCAGCAGAGTCTACCGGTACAAGTATAAAACTACCGAAACAAGTCAATAATTTTGTAATATACACATTAGCATATTAATTGACCACAACAAAAAATCAATTAACAAATCTTCCAAAGAGATTAAGAGCATACATCCCAGCATAATCTCACAAAACACAAAATGTCCTAAAATCTAGACTCCGTCTAGGTACATGTCGACCCAAGATAAAATAAAACTCACGATCGTTTGAGAGCGGGATTTGTCTTTGGATGTCAAGACGTGTGAGTATCCAAAAAGTACATATCCTGCACATATAAAACAAACACACACTAAGTATAATACAGTGGTATTCTAATAACTTAAACATGTTAGACAACATAAATGGTCAAAGATTTAATTTAATATCTATACTACCATATCAATATCATTTCTTATTTCATATATATATATGCATAATATAATACCATTATTCGTAATATAGTTCAACTTTGTCTCTCGATTTGTATTTCACATCATATTTTCTTTATTTCTATCGTTTGTATTTTTGTTTGGCATACACCACATACATATCATATATCACTTTCTTTAATATTCAACACATGTCTCACGGCATTTTCATTTCATTTAAGCATAATATTCGTCATTTTAATTCTCTATTAACACAACTCGGACACTGATGGATACATGAATCCAACCAACACACTAGTTTGGCACCCAGTTCCTCATCGGATGAATTCGAAGTAATAAAACGCGCCCAGTGCTATAATGAGGTTGACACCCAGTGTCTCATCGGTTAAACCGAAGTAACTTGGCACCCAATGCCTCATCGACTCGTGATCGAAGTAACCCTGGACTCTTCCTATCCTATGGCATGTCATCGATATTCGACTCGACCCAAATAGTTAATAGGGTAATCATTTTCCATTTAATATCAATTCACGTTTCAACATTTAATTTTATTCATAACAAAAATACATTTAAAATGCAATCTAATAATAATCATAAAATTTACCAATATCACAATTTCACATCATACATTTACACATGGAGAAAATATACAATTTAAATCTTCATACCATCAATTTATTCAAAGCAACCCAATTGAGTAGAGAATCTCATACCTTATTTTCATACCTTGATTTCTACTTTGAGCAATTAATTATAATTTGACAATTTAATGAACTAGTTTAGGTTATATAAACACCAGTCGTAAATTCCGAGCTATTCGTTGATGACTTTTCCTTGCCCTTTCTTTTTGATGAATCTGAGTCAACATTAGCTACGGAATTAAATATACACATATTCACCAATATATACACAAATTTCATTCTAATTAAATTTAAATCCCTATTCTCATTCTTATAATTATTTTATCAAATTTCTAAATTTTGGTTTTCACTATTTTAAATCAACCTTCTATTCCTTAATTGAGTCCCCTTTTCACTCCTAACTCAAACTATATCAAAATAATCTCAAAAACTTCATTTCCTCAACAATGGTAGTATTCAATACTCTTGACCATATTCAAAAATATAATATGAGTTCATTAGCTTAAGGTATAAGGATTCCAAAAACATAAAAATCACAAGGAAATTATTTAATCTAACTTACCAATTTGAAGCTTAACCTAGTAAAACTCCCAACTTTCTCCCCAATTTCCCCTTTCTTCTTGCTACTTAAATTCCAAGCTAAGAGAATAAAATTTCTTCTCTTTCATCCAAACCCATATATTATGGACCACACACCAAGAATGAGACCAGCGCACACCAAGTTGCCAAAGAAGCACTACACAACATTCTATCCCTATCACCACCCATTAGAGTTAGCCCATCCCTTGGGGATGAAGAGCCTTGCAAATTGGATATGACAAGTAGCACATTGAGTCAAGCATAATCTCTTTGATTCCTTTCCATATTCATTGTAATCTTCTATTTAAGGAATGTTTGATTTGATTTCCTTAGCTTAAGGGATATGATAGATAGCATTGTATCTCTACCGTCGATGTACTTTATTCTTAGCCGTTGGAAGTAAGAGGCTTCAACTATAAATAAAGGCTTACCCCTACTTCATTTCCTCACTTTTGATTTGAGTAATACATAGAGCATTCACTCAATTTCTTTGCTTTTCTTTTGTTTGCCTTTTCCTTTCATTGTTCTTTCGCTTCTGCAAGGATTTAAGCACTCTAGGTTCAATTGATTTCAGGCTTACTTAGGCGTTACATTGATCGAGAGGCATCTAAGGCGGCACGCTCTAGGTAGTGAGTTTTTACAGACGTGAAAAGTGGTATCAGAGCTTGCTTAAGTGAGGGAGATGGTACCATAAAACCTTAAAGAGGTCCCAAGAACCAAATGAGAGACTCATGCTGTTACTAGAAAGAAAAGAGAGTTCCAAAGACATCAGTTCAACCTTAGAAAAGAGGGTCACTAAACTTGAAGATTCCATGAAAGAAGTCAATGAGGCTAAGAAGAGGTAGAACCATGCCTCAAGAAGGTGGATTCTCTTAAGGAAGATATTACGCTTAGGGTTCAAGGACTTCTCGATGATATGTACGAGAAAATAGACCAACGAGATAATTTCCTTAAAGCTGCAAGGGAGGCTTCCAAGTCTGAGTTTGTGGAGGAGATCAAGGATCTCCAAAGTAAGCTAGATATATACAAGAGAGCCATGAAGAATGGCGTCATGGCAAAAGCGACGGCACCCACACCCAAGATCGATGTCTCAAAGCCGAAGGTGTTCATGGGGACACGATCAGCCCAAGATGTTGAGAATTTTATTTGGGCCATGGAGCAACACTTCCGAGCCATGGGTATAAAGAACAAAGCCAAAAAGGTAAATACTACTTCTACCTATTTGACTGATGTCGATCTTTTATGGTGACGACGTAGGTGCTCCGAAGAGGAGAGCGAGGAAATTCCTATTCCGACATGGGGTGAGTTCCAATCCGAGTTTAATGAGCAGTTCTATCCAAAAAATGCTCAACTAGAGGCCCGAGCAAAGCTTTGACAACTCAAGTATGACAGCTCAATCTAGGCTTATGTCAAGCGATTTACCGAGCTCAAGCTTCAAATCCCGAGGTTGGGCAAGGAAGAAGGATTCTTTGCCTTCATGGATGGACTTCAACAATGGTCTAAGATATAGTTAAAGCAAATGGGGTCTAAGATCTTTCCAAAGCCTTATCCGTTGCCAAGTCCATTACCGAATTTAAGATCAAGAGGATCGAGTCTACCAAACCAAAGCCAAAATCCAAAGGTAATGGTGGGGGAGACAAGGAAAGACCAGCCAAAAAGGGATTCGAGAAGAAGACAGGTGAAAATATTAAGTTTCACAAGCCATGGGAGAATAACAACGAGCCTTTCAAGTACTACACTTGTGGACGCAAGCACTTAGTAAGGAACTGTCCCCAAAATGAGAAAGTTACTACCATCCAAGGGAAGGATGCCGAAGAGAATGAGACTCTAAAGCTTAACTTCATCATTAACTTCATGGAGATTAAGAAGGGTCATAGGAAGAAAGGGCTGATATTCATAGAGATGAGTGTGCTAGTGGACACCGGTACCTCATAATTGTTCATGTCCGAATGGGCTACCAAGAGACTTAACCTTCGTGTTAAGAAGGCAAGTAGGTTTATTAAAATCGTCAATTCCAAGGAGGCTTAAATTACGAGGCTGGCAAAAGGAGTCATGCTGGACATTGGAGGTTGGACCGGTAAGGAAAACATTAAGGTTATCCCACTCGATGACTTTGATTTTATGATTAGACTTAGTTTCCTTAACCAGATTAATGCGTTCCTTGTTCCTTTTACTGATTGTTTATGCATTCTTGATCCAAAACACCAATGCATTATTCTGACAAATCGAGAGGTC
Organism: Kokia cookei; assembly: GCA_039519145.1. Taxonomy (NCBI): domain Eukaryota; kingdom Viridiplantae; phylum Streptophyta; class Magnoliopsida; order Malvales; family Malvaceae; genus Kokia; species Kokia cookei. Next base: position 7,148,062 of record CM076907.1, on the reverse strand, counting down.
GGAGTTAGAGTCAAGATGTTATCAGCCATCCAATTTAACAAGGGGGTGCTCAAGAAGAAACCAACCTATTTAGCTATGTTAGTTGATGATGAGCCTACAATGTCCATAAAAGTCCCAAAAGAGGAGGGACAAGTATTGGCAGAATTTCGAGATGTGATGTCTGTCAAGTTGCTTAAGAGTTTGCCACCAAAAAGGAGGTGGATCACAAAATAGAATTTGTGCCAAATGCAGAGCCGTCCGCTAAAGCCCCTTATCAAATGGCTCCGCTCGAGTTAGAAGAGTTACGTAGACAATTAAAGAAATTCCTAGATGCGGGGTATATCCAACCGTTCAAGGTACCCTATGATGCAGCGATGCTCTTTTAGAAAAAGCATAATAGTACGTTTCGAATGTGCATCGATTATCGGGTTTTGATCAAGCTCACTGTGAAGAACAAGTACCCGATCCCACTCAGTGCCGACTTGTTCAATCAACTTGGTGGTGCAAGGTGGTTCACCAAGTTAGATTTGAGGTCCGGATATTACAAAGTGAGAATTGCTAAAGGAGATGAACCAAAGACTGCTTGTGTGACGTGCTATGGTTCGTATGAGTTCTTTGTGATACTCTTCGACCTTACGAATGCTCCCGCCACTTTCTACACACTCATGAATAAGGTATTACAAACCTTCTTGATCAGTTTGTTGTTGTTTACCTTGACAACATTTTGATATATAGTAAGACACTTGAGGAACATTTGGGACACTTGCGAAAGGTGTTCAAAGTCTTGCGAGAGAATGAGCTCTACGTCAAAGAGGAGAAGTGCTCATTTTCCCCAAATGAGGTCCCTTTCCTAGGCCACATTATTGGAGGTGGCAAAATCCGAATGGATGGGGCCAAAGTTCGAGCGATTAAAAATTGGAAGCTGCCAATCAGAATGAACGAGTTGAGATCCTTTTTTGGGCTAGCTAACTATTATCGAAGGTTCGTCAAGACTACTCCAAAATAGTCGCACCCTTGACTGAGTTACTAAAGAAGGATAAGGCGTGAGATCAGAGAATCAATTATCAAAGAACCTTTGAAGAATTTAAGCAAACCATTGTGGGTGAACCAGTGTTGGTATTGCTAGATTACACCAAGCCTTTCGAGATCTACATCGATGCGTCTGATGTTGCCATTGATGGGGTTCTTATGCAAGAAAGACATCCGATTACCTTTGAAATCCGGAAGCTTAATGAGATCGAGAGGAGATACACAATCCATGAGAAAGAAATGACTGCAATGGTGTACTGCTTATACACTTGACGATATTATGTACTGGGTCCAAGTTCGTGGTATACACTGATAAAGTTACTAATAGTTATTTTCTGACCCAAAAGAAGTTGTCTCCAAATCAGGCCCGATGGTAAGAATTCCTTGCAGAGTTCAATTTTTCCATGGTGTGCAAACCATGAAAGGTGAATTCCATTACCGATGCTCTAAGCTGAAGGCATAACATGAAGTTCGTTAACTTGTCACAAGGACAACTATTAGAGCACATCAAAGAGGGGTTGTCAAATGACCCAATAGCCAAAATGCTCATCGACTTTTCCAAGGAAGAGAAAAACAGAAAGTTTTGGCTAGAAGGGAAGTTATTGTATGCTTGAGAACACCGTGTCTATGTGCATTAGTTTGGAGAATTACGCAAGGGGCTCATGAGGGAATGTCACGGTTTTAAGAAGGCAAGACATTCGGAGATGAGCCGGGTGTTGGTACTGATTGTCGAGCACTGCTATTGGCCGCACATGGGCATAGATGTTAAAGCCTATGTGAAGACTTATCTTATGTGCCAACAAGACAAGATAAAGATGTGGAAACCAACGGGACTGTTGTAGCCATTGCCTATTCTCGAGTGACCATGGGAAAGTGTTTCCATGGACTTTATAGTTAGTTTACCTAACACTGACAGCTTGTCAAGTATTATGGTTGTGGTTGATAGGTTTTCAAAGTATGGGACGTTCATTTCAGCATCCAAGCTGTGCCCAATCGAGGAGGCAGCTCATCTTTTCCTCAAGCACATGGTCAAGCATTGAGGAGTGCCAAAGACGATTATTAACGATCGAGACACACAGTTCACAGGGAGGTTCTGAATCGAGTTATTCAAGCTAATGGGATCAAGCTTGAACTTCTCAACTAGTGTTCACCCTTAAACCAACGGGCAAACCGAATAAGTGAATGCATTTTTGAAGATCTATTTGAAGCACTATGTGAGTGCCATACAGCGCGACTGGTCAAAGTTGTTGGATGTGGCTCAGTTTTCCTACAACTTGCAATAGAGCGAGGCCACGAACCAAAGTCCGTTCGAGATCGTGATCGGGCAACAACTGCTTACACCCAACATGGTTGTTACCAGGTATAAGGGGCCCAATCCAGTAGTACACAAGTTTTTCACGGAGTGGTAATAGCATCATGACCTAGCCCGAGCTTATTTACACAAGGTAGGGAAGTGGACCAAGAAGTGGGCAGATCAAAAGTGTAGGATGTGAATTTCTAGGTTGGTAATATAGTCCTTGCCAAGTTGCCCGAGATCTTAAGCAACCCAACCATGCATAAAGTGCTTGTACGAAGATATGAGGGTCTGTTCCGAGTTGTGAAGCGAGTAGGCACCATGGACAAATTGGAGTTGCCATCGACCATCGAAGCTCATCTAGTGTTTCATGTTAGCCTACTCAAGCCATACCATCAAGATGAGTCAGATCCGGATCGAGGCAAATCACACCGAGCGCCAATCGGAGTAAAGGTCTCTTACGAATACTTTTTTCAGTGAAAGGGACTTCCCGATAGTGAGGGTAGTTGGGAACCAGCCGAGGCCCTATGGCAATTTATAAACTAAGTGGACCAGTACCATGCTAGCAGAGCGACGAGGGCATCACCATATTCAAAGGGAGAGAATGTCACGGACCGCACACCAGGGCCCGAGACTAGTGCATACCAGGCTACCGAGGAAGCACTCCACAGCATTCTAGGCCTTTCACCACCCATCTGAGATAGCCCATCCCTTGGGGTTGAAGAGCCTTGCAAATTGGATATGGCAAGTAGCACATTGAGTCAAGCATAATCTCTTTGATTCTTTTCCATATTCATTGTAATCTTTTATCTAGAGAATGTTTGATTTGATTTCCTTAGATTAGGGGATATGATAAATAGCATTGTATCTCCACGTCGATGTGCTTTATTCTTAGCCGTTATATGTAAGGGGCTTCAACTATAAATAGAGGCTTACCCCCACCTCATTTCCTCACTTTTAATTTGAGTAATACACAAAGCATTCACTTAATTTCTTTGTTTGTCTTTTGTTTGCCTTTTCCTTTCATTGTTCTTTCGCTTCCGTAAGGATCTAAGCACTCTAGTTTCGATCGGTTTTAAGCTTTCTTAAGCGTTACATTGATCAAGAGTCGTCTAAACCCGCACGCTCCAGGTAGTGAGTTTCTACGGACATAGCATATGCCTTTTATCATCATTACCCACCTTCTCTTTATTTTATTTACTCTCTTTTAATCACCAAAATTCTCAAACCATAATTTCCTTTTTATTCTAAATTTTAAACTAAATTTTGGAGCCACTCACTTGTACCTAACGGTACTAAAGTTTTCAAAGGGGAATTTGCCCCTTTGGTTCTTCCCTTTCTCTTCCAATTAAAATCCCTTTTATGAAACATACTTTTACCATTTATACAATTTAGTTCTCACACCCAAGTTACACTATACACTCAAATTTAGTTATCCAAAATAAATTATTCTACAATCTATTTCCGTGAATATTTATATTAAATATTTACGAGTCTAGTTAGCAAACACGAAATCTCAAAAATATCCTTTTTTCAATAACCTCGAATTCGGGTAATTACAACTTCCAGGCAACCCATTTTTAGGGCTCAACTCTATCTAGTTTCAATTCAGACTTCCATTTTACCATATTGATTTTACTCACCACAAGATAATCATACACGCAACTATGTTGATTTGTGTCAACTACTAGTGGACATGTAGATATCTCGCCACACGACAGACTCTTTCCTAACCCCTTTCATTTCAGTATAAACTTAATTTAGACTTACTGTATTACCTCAGCAATTATCTTCTTAAGACTTAGCTTGTGTAAAAACCCGGTTTTTAGGGTAAAGCCATTTAATAGTACTCTCATATGTGGCCTTGAAATTTGAGACTTCATTGATAGAGGAGCACCCCATTCCTTGTGAACATGACTTGCAAAACAGCCCCATAGGAACTTTTCCACTTTATATCATTCTACTAAGATACTCCCTATAACAAATTTCTTAGTTTTAACATCCGAAATTGCCTCATGTTTTCAATATTTTTGATATTTTTGTTTGTGTTTTGTCCTTCCTAAATCCTTATCCTCTCATTCCCTTTTATTTTTAACCATAGATAAAAAGGAAAATAAGTTTTCGATATTTTGTTGCAGAAAAATTATGTATTTTTATTTTTCATTGTAGTTCCATATTTAAATATTTGAAAGGTGTTGTTTTTAAAAGTGTCGTCAGTAATGTTGCTAAGTGTGTAGGAGCACAATAAAGATAATTATTAAAATTATAAACACGATACACATCAACATACTTATATTTTTAGGGTCTTACAAAAAAATAATCCACTGACATATTAATAATATAATACAGTCAATTAATGGGTAAAAACCAAATCCCTTTACTCTTTAAAATCTAGTTTTTATTAAAAAAGTCCCAATATTTGTTGTAGTTAAGGGTATGTTTGTTTCATAGAAAATGACTTTTAGAAAGTTTTTTTTTTTATGTTTGTTTTATGAAAAACAACTTGGTCAATAGAAATTGACTTACAAGTCAACAGAAAATAAGTCTCTTGTAACACCATATACCCGACCCGATCACTAGATCCAGGTATCAAGTGTCTCAATTAACCCGATTTACTTACAGACTTAAACAATACAAAATTATACATCCATTGCTACTATTCAACCTTGATTCCATGGGTGAAAACAAAATTTCAAAATTAAACTCTTTCCTATTTACAAACAAGTATTGAGTCCTTATTGTCATTCTACCCAATTAAGCAGGAATAATTATTTACAATTTTTAACTTGAGACTTTATTACAGGTACTCTTAATTAATCCCCAAGAAATAATTATTATACATCCCAAGTGTACTCTTCCAGGCAACCCTTTTCTGAGGCTTAACTTTGTCTAGGTTCAACTCAAACTTCCATTTTACCATCCCGGTTTGATGCACCACAATATGACCATATGCACAACCATGCTTATTTGTGTAAACTACTAGTGGACATGTAGATATCTCGCCACACAAGGTACTCTTTCCTAACCCCTTTCGTTCCACTCTGAACTTAATTTAAGCTTACTGTGTACCTCAACAATTATCTTCTGAAGACTTATCCTGTGTAAAAACCCAACTTTTAGGACAGTCCCGTTTAATAGTACTCTCATATGTGGCCTTAAAATTTGAGACTTGGTTGATAGATGAGCACCCCATTCCTTGTGAACTTGACTTCCAAAACAGTTTCATAGGAACTTTTCCACTTTAGGTAATTCCACTACGATATTCCGTATAAGATATATTTCCTATAACAAATTTCTTCGTTTGTACATCCGAAATTGCCCCATGTTTTCAATATTTTCGATATTTTTTGTGTTGATATTTTTAACCGGAAAATAAGTTCTTGATATTTTGTTGAAGGAAGACTATGTAGTTTTATTTTTCATTGTAATTCCATATTGAAATATTTGAAAGGTACTATTATTAGAAGTGTCGTTAGTAATGTTGCTAAGTGTGTAGGAGCACGATAGACTCAATTATTAAAATTATGAACACGATACACTTCAATATGCTTATATTTATAGGGTCTTATGAAAAAAATAATTCATTGACATATTAATAATATAACACAATCAATTAATGGGTATAAACTAAATCCCTCTACTCTTTAAAATCTAGTTTCTATTAAAAATAAAATCCCTATATTTGTTATAGCAAATGACATGTTTGTTTCACGGAAAATTATTTAAAATTTTTTTTTGTTTGTTTGTTTATTTTATGAAAAATAACTTGGTTAATAAAAAATGATTTACAAGTTCACAGAAAATAAGTCTATGTTCCTGTAAATTGACTTATCACTTTAAAAAATGTAAATCATTTTTCAAAAAGAGCTAATTTGTGAGTAATTTTATTTTTATATAAAAATTAACTTTAATCAAATCTAATATTATTACATTACTAATAATTTATTATTATAATTTTAAAATATTTTAAAATATTATAATATTGAATATTATAGTATTCAATATTATTAAGCATACATATTTAAATTATTTGTATTTAATAATATAATAAATACTTAATATAATTAATCATTTTAATAAATTATTTTATTTTATAACTTTACTTTAATAATAAAATTTGACAATAGTAATTTTAATTTTAAATAATATTCTTAATATATCATTGAAAATATTTATAATAATATTTTAATAATAAATATGTATTATGATTTATAAATATTTATAGTGTAAATTATTATTATTTTAATTATATCAATATGATTATTTGTCTAAATCATTCTTAGTTACATTTAGCCTTTACAACTCTAATGTGTCACTAATTACTATTCTTTCTAATATATGTAATATATGTAGTATCAATTAAGTTTTAATTAGATATTTTTATTAAGTTTATATATGATATTTATCATAAAATATTATCTTATTATAAAATAAATTTTGATTGGCAAAAAAAATGCTACTATAATATTTTGTAACAAATATATTTATGTTGTATTTGATCCACTAATAACAACTTTTAGAAAATGTTTTTTAGGAAAATTTGTCAAATAACATAAAATATTTTACGCAAAATCCTCCAAACACAAAAAAAATATCATTTTTTTTAAATAACAATAACTATATGCCTAAGTTTAGATAACAGTAACAATTATAAGTAAATTTACACAAAAAAATAATCTGTCTAAGTTAAGAAATCAGTAGTAGTAATAGGCAAATTTACACAAGCTTAAAAGGTTAAAAAAATAAATGTTCGGTTTACAATATCATTGATGGGTCTGTCACAGATGACTCTTGAGTAGAAGGCATCCATCTAACAGTGGTTGGTTTCCTCTTGAATAGAAGTTTTTCTCTTGGGGCAGCATCTTATTGGTGTGTTAGGGTAGTTTGTTGATAAGTTGGGGCAACTTCCTGTTGAGTTGGGGTAGCCTGTTGCTGAATTGGAGCAACCACCTTGTTATGAACACCAACTTTGTGTCTTTTGACCTACACAAACAACTGAAATCCATCAAACAAATTACATTTATAAATAATCTAATGAAGCAAAGGCAGATGACTTACTGAAATGTTTAGGCCAACTTTCCCTTTGCAACTCCTCTTATTGTGGCATATTTCTTGCATTTACTACAGTTCATTTCAACCCCTCTCTTGGCCTACCAGCTGACCCTCTTAGTGTAATAGGCAGTTTTGGCAGCATGTTTGGCACAAACTCTCATTGCTTAGGACCCCTTATTGACCTTATGAAGTTGGAGTAAATGGTTAGATGAGTTTTCTTGGTGTACCAGGCTTTTATATAAGTTTCAGGGTATTCATCTTTTTATGAATGACAGCCACTACATACATGCAAGGGATGCCAGTGAGATACCAATTCCTGTAAGAGTAGGAATTCTCAACTAGGTCCACCACATGCTGACTGTCTGAACCACATTCAACTTGATATTTGTCCTAACTAACATATGTGATGGAACACACCTAAAAAACAGTCACTAAAACATATCATATCATACACAAGCATAAATATATTAAAATATGGCAAAATAAAGACATACATATATTAAAAACAACATGTGATCAGTCCTACCAGCAATCATACACAAGGCAGAATAAAGGCATAAATATATTAAAAAATTATCTATTTACCTCGACGAATCTTACATATTGACATGGAAGATATTTGATATGAGCTCGCAATTTCCAAGTCCAATGTGAGCAACTCCAAGAACCAGAGCCATGATGCTTGGTTTTCACTTTTTTCAACAGCATATGCAATAAGATAAATGTCATTATTTACATCTATCCCAATAGCTACCAGTTGGTAGCCACCAAAGTAATCATTCAAGAAACAACCATCTAAACCTATTATCCTCCTACAACGAATATTATACACATCTTTGCATGCCTGTAGACAGACATACATCCTTTGAAACAATTTGTTATCCAAATAATAGATTATTGTTGTTCCAACATTTTGGGTCCTAACCTCCAACAAATACTCATAATCTTATCATATTGAGTCTTATGAGCTCCTTCAAGTAATTTTAATGCCCTAAGTTTAGCCCTCTTACATTTGGTTAGTGAGACAAGGCAAGGCAATCTCTTTTGACATCTTGTTGCAATTATGTTAAATACTAATCAAGATCAGCAATGAACTTTTCTTGATAATGTTGACCTATCCAAGCTGAGGTTATATTCTTATTTTTGTATACTTTAGAGCAAGTATGCTTAGGGTTTAAACTCCTAATTTGCCAAGTTTGGTCAGTAGGGTCATTAGTGTATAGTATAGAGGCCCATATGTATCAATAACATTTTGAACTCCAAAATGCCTTTAACCTCTTTAGATAACTATTCAACCTACCATACTATTTGGCAGATTCTTTTAGATTGTCTTTGTACCTAAATAACATTCCAACCTGAAGTTTACGATTACTCATGTCATTTATTTGGGTTGAACTCAAACCAATTTTGATCATCTAGTCAAATTCATGTGCACTATTTAACCTCTCAGAATCATCACTATCACACAGTTCTCTTATTTCTATATCATCCATGCTTAAGCCATCTAGATTAACCCTAATCCTATTACACACATCACTATCAGACACATCAAAATCAGATATTTCTTCTCCACTCTCATTAAATTCATCATCAATTAAACCTGCCAAACAAATTTAACATCAATAAAGGCATACAACAACTGAACAATTTAATACAACATAGGCAATGGTAGACAATAACCAATACAAAAACAATTAAATACAAACACATACTTTTTGTTGTACACATGGCAGACAATAACCAAACACTTTAACTCTAAACCTAGGCAATGGCAGATAATAATCAAACAAAAACAATTTAACACAAAAAATTCATTTCTGTCATGTACAATAATCAAACAATAATCATGCACTTTAATCCAAAACAGTGTCATGCACATGGAAGACAATAACCCAACATTAATCATGCATTTTAATCCAAATCATATTTGAAACTAAAAAAGTTCGATACTGTTAGTCATAAAAATAGTAACTGATTTATCTCTTTCCTAAGGTAATTAGTAGGAAGACAATAAGTTTACAAAAATCTAAACCTACAATTCTATTTGATACAAACAATAATCATATTTCAATCAACATTTAAAATACTCATAAATAAAATTTGAATAATTCAATGACATACATAGTTTCAAATAATTCAATAAAACTAATTTGTGATTAAACCCTAATGTAACACCCAAAACTCGAAAACTATCACCGATTAGGATTCCGATGTCTTACTGTTCATTTATCACTATTCATCTTTAACATCATATTATTCAACTTTATTTATTAAAGAATTTCACTTTACACGTTATATATATCATCATTTAACCATAAACACAACTCAACAAGGGTAAAAATGGCATTTCTAATATTTTTAGAGACTTTTATCGGTACATGATGGACAAGTATCGGTAGTTAACCAAGTCAGTAAACAATTCAGAAACTTTGCAGATTTTTACCAGTACTTGTGCTAGTTCTATTGATACAAGTATAACTTCTACTGATACAAGCCATGCATCTACCGATACTAAAAACTTCAGAGAGCTAAAGTTCTCACCCTACAACTTCTACCGATACAAGTATACAATCTACCGATACGTCTAAACATATAACTATCGAAACTTGCAATTCAACTACCGATACATCTCAAGTCAGTGAACAACCTCTCTCCTACCCTGTATTTCTATCGATACATGCATAAGTTCTATAGGAACAAGAATTCAAAATCTCAAGAATTATGCCCAAAACACAAGTTTAATACACAACTCTAATTATGCATTAGGCCATCATACAACATACATAATTTCCAAGTCTTTACATAGCATCTTAAGTTTATACTCCAAATTTCACTTCATGCACAACCACATTCAACGTAACAAGATTTTATCATCTCTAATACAAAAACATAAGATAATATCATCCTAGTCCATGCAATAAGACTGAGTGATTCAAAAACTACTAATAAACTCCGCGATAGTGTGACTTTGAAGAGATGACGATGATCCGATCTTCAAACAACAAAACAATTTACAAAACAATAAGAACAATTGTGGTAAGCTTCGTAGCTTAGTAAGTTCGATAGTTTAAGGAGTTACCAACATTTGTAATAAGCAACTATAGCTCAACCGAGCCAAGATAATCCCTTTGTTCTAGAGTGAATTACAACTTCATTTCCCTATCTATAACTTTCTGTTACCAGTACTTGATGCTGCTCACACGAGAGGATCGCAACATATGCGGTACCCCAACCATCGGTTTGGTATCTGTCTGTACTATAAACTATTCCTTAATGATGCTACTTATACGAGCTGTCGGGAGTATGCTCAAAGCATAAGTTCTAGCCATCGAAGGGCCTATAATCCATTTAGGATTCATATCTCTTTTTTGAATCACGATGCTGCTCACACGAGCTATCGAGGACTCGTAACATATGCAGTACCCCAGCCATCGCGTCGGTACATTATCAACGGCATAAAGCCTACTATTTGTTTCATTTCCTCTCTTCAATCTCTTCAAAGCCAAATACTTCTAATTGCTGAACATTGACAATATACAAAAGAGAAATACTAAGTAAGATTTACATTATGAACTTATCGGACTGGATTCCAATTGAGGAAAGACTTTAGGGACTACTTCGCTAATTTCCCTTTTTCGCGATCAGAAACACAATTGTAATCTACACCCACAAATCATCCAATTCTCACATTAAATCACATAATTTATTCACTCAACACAATCTAGTCCTTATTGGAAAATTACGATTTTACCCCTAATATTTTCCTTTTATTCAATCTAGTTCTTTTGACACAAAGCATGCAAAATAACCATTCTCTCATATGACCAACCTCAGTCGAATTCCCTAGGGTGTTTATCCCACCCTTTTACACATTTATTTTTCACAAAAATACATTTAATTTCATCACTTTCACATTTTAGTCCTTAAACCCTACTTTCATAAAAAATCTCTTTACAAAAAGATTTAACCCAAGCATCAAACACTAAAATATGTCAAAAGCTTTCAAGAACAAGCATTTTCAACAATGGAAAGTTTCATAACATTTAACAGATTCACAAATTAGTCCTTGCATAAGCTAGATTAAGTTAATACGAACTCAAAAACATAAAAATTACTAAAAAGGGGCAATGTTTGCTTACCCAAATTAAAGCTCAAAGTTGACAAAGAAAACCCTAGCTCTTATGTGTTTGTCGTGAGGATGAAGAAGATGAGTGAAAATGTTCTTATTTTCAATAAATTTTCTTTTAATTTAATATATATACAAATGGTAATTTTGTAATTTTTAAGACTTTCATCATTAAGTATTAATTAATCACTTTTAATCTTAATTAATCACTTTTAATCTTAATATAAATCATTCTAATTCACCCACTAATAATCCTTTGGTTAATTTACTCATTTGGTCCATCTAATTAATCATCTATACTTTTGCACCTTTTACAATTTAGTCCCTTCTACTTAATTAACTATTTAAACGATAAAATTTCTGAACTAAACTTTGACACGATGCATATGACATCATAAATATTAAAATAAATAAATTTACAACTCGACTCATCGGATTTGTGATCCTGAAATCACTGATTTCGACACCACTGAAAATCGGGATGTTACACCTAAGGTTATCTATATGCATATGACAGACCATAAGTTTACAAAAATTTAAATATGCAATTCGGTTTGGTACAAATAATCATCATATTTCAATCAACATTTAAAAAATATTTTGACTCATATTAGAATAATTCAATGACATTCACAGTTTCAGATAATTCAATAAAAAATGATTTGTCACTAAACCCTAAGGTTATCTGTATGCACATGGCAAACCATAACTTTGGAAAAATCCAAATCTGCCATGCACTTTAGTAACCAATGAAATCAAAATTTGGCATAAACCCCATGTGAATGCAACATTTTTCAAATCTAAAATCCAAAAAACCCTAAACCCAAATCCCCCTAAATCCGAAAAATCAAAAACCAAATGCAGAAACTTACCTGTTACAGTGGATGCAACAACATCAATTGCTTCTCTTCTATTAACCATTGTGGCCTTCAACCATACCCACCGAGGTCTTTTTTTTTGTCTTCTTTTCTCCCCAAATGAAAAATACCAATCCTTCAATCATCCAACCTTGAACCTTCAAATTGATTTTCAACCCTTAACACTGTTAATCGATTTCCCAATTGATTTTCTTTCCCTCTCCTTAATCTCAATCAAATTGTGTTTTTTTACCGTAAACCAACCCATCTATTCTGATTTTTTCCCTAAACTCGTATAAACTTGGACCTTTCGGTTACTCCTCCAACGTGATAAGTTAATTGGTCACATCAGCTAGTTAACTGACCACGTCAACGTTCCTATTAAGTCCGTGACGGAAAATGTTATTAGGTGACTGATTTGTCACTTTTTGATAACATTAGAGATTGTTTTGTTATTTTTCGGAACTTGAATGATTAAATTGAAACCAATATAACTATTTTACCAGTTGCATTAAAATTAAGTAATTATTAGAATAATTTACCCAAAAGTTATTTACCATTAATTAACCGACAAGCCGTTCAACTAATTTAAACAAAATTGAAAGTACACATTTTGTTGTTTTTTCTTTTGGTGAATAGTACACATTTCAATCATTAATGCACTTTCTTGTAACTAGCGGCAATCCCAAAAACACAACACCTGTATTTAAAAAACTATGTTTCTGTTTTTGGGGAACAACACACATGTTTAAAAGACCACGTTTTTTTAAGTGTACAAAAATGAGGTTTCGTTATAATAATTGGGGTAAATTCTATCCAAAATTTTTAAATTATTCATAATTTTTTTTAACAAATAAATAGAAATAAACTTCTAATTACGTAGCATTAATTGAGATGTCATTGAAAGTCTAGTTGTTGTGCATCTTTTTCTAGCAGTTCAGAAACACAGTCCGACTATTCAAAAGTTTTTTATTTAAATTATTCGGTTATTAAGTTTTTTTCCTAAAAAAATTCTAGTTAAAAAATTCTAAGCGATGATTTGACGATCGGTATGATCGATTAATATCCATTGATGAATAAAAGAACATATCTTAGATCCAAGTCAATCTGAAGACTAGTGTCGAAGATCGAAAAAAAAAACTATTTGAATTTTGGTTTCATAAAACGGATAAGTACCCATCAACTTACAGATTGTCGGCTTATAGATTCCCTTTCTCTTATTAAGCTTTCTACATATTTTTATCCATCCCAAATTTTTCTAAACCATAATTTTTTATATTGCAAAATCTTTCAAATAAAATATAATGTTAAATGAAAAAGTTAAATTACACCATTAACAACTAAACTATGGGTAAGTCTTCGTTTTGATCACTTAATCAAAAGAAGTTATAATTTGATCATTAAACTATTCGAAAGTTTCTCATTTAAGTCATTGAACTATTCAAAAAAATTTATGTAAGTCATTGGATTGTTAAGATTTAAAAAAAAAAAAAGTTTTGCTATTGAGCTCTAAGTGACAATTTGGTGATTGGCACAGTGAATCAGTACCCATCGACAAGTAGAAGAACATATCTTAGATCAAATTGGATCTGACAGCCAATGTAAAACCTTGAATCAACCTCGCAAACAGCATTATCGTCATTGCGGACCCAAGTCCCACCCCTATGCACCCTCGCCTTTCGGTCCCAAACGAAATGAACCTAAGTTCATTCTCTATTAATTCAACTCCTCCACTACCCCACTCATCTTTCAAATGTTTCTTGGGCTTGAACTCCGACGACTCCTCCCAAACTTTCGGGTCCATGCCTCGGTGGCAGATCAAGACACGATTTCCTTTAGGGACGAAGTAGCCAACGACGGTGGTGTTGGCGTTGGAGACATGGGGAACGTCGAAAGGTGACATGGGGTGAAGTTGAAAGGCTTCCCTTGCACGGCATTTAATGTAGTTGAGTTTTGGAATGTTTATCTCTACAACCAGTTTACTCTTTTCGACAACACTGTCGATTTCCTCAATTGCTTTTAGGAGAATTTCAAGGTTGTTCAGCATCTCAGCCATTGCCCATTCTGCTGCATTTGCTAGATTATCTATTGTTGCAAGCATTAAATCCTACATATACAATGGGGAATTTAGTGTTTCTAGATTATTTCTGGTCTGACTCAGGTCGAACCCCAAATAGAGAAAATTTTATATTTGTGGGGAAGTTTTTAAGAAGTGCACGGATAACTTTATAAACACATGCTAGCTAGTTGAAAGACAATTCTATATCGTTGAACAGTTTTCCCTTGCAGACAAGAATCTCACCGTGCATTGGGCTTTGATCTCTTCAACCAAAAGTGCAGGCTTCCCATTTGAATCCTTTGCTAAAATGAAAGCATCAAGCAAGTCTTGAGGTTCCTTCCTCTTCCTTTGTCTCCACTCTTTTACTATCTCATCAACAAGGAGATCATAGTAGCCATTCACAATTCTCATAGCCTCACTTACAATCTTTTCATGGCCCTCCAGGTCCAATGGCCTCAGCCAAGGCACATAATCTGAGAGGATGAAACTGTTGAGGTGCATGAGAACTGTAAACAGTGATTCAACGTGTTGTTCTTCTTCATATCCAAGGCCTCCATCTTCTCTGCCTTTCCCAAAGTATCTGGTGTTGAACATCATCCTCCTTATCACGTTCCCCATATATTGCCTCACTGCGACTCTTAGGTTTATAACACCGTTGTCGAAACGTTTATTTTCGGGGAAAACAAACAAGTCTCGAACAATATTTTGAAATAAAAAATAGGAGTCGCCACTAATCTTTTATATGGTGAGATTGGATCACCGTAAAACATTTAAAGTTCGTTTTGAAAAATATTTGGTCTTTGAAATCTAGAAAACAGGTTCGGGAGTCGATTACGCATGAGGAAGGATTAGCTCCCTCATACACCCAAAATTGGTACCACATTGATTACTTTCGGGTCTTAGTTTATTAAAACTTTGAAAACTAAAGTAAAACTTAAAATAAGATCTTTTTTTTAGAAAACTTTACATGATTTTCAAAAATTCTATTTGAGGAAAAATCATCCCCATGTTTCGAATTTTTAGGAGAATTGGAAGTCGTGTCCAACACGTTAAGGCACTACGTTCTCGGATTTTCGAAACTAAAGGATGTTTTGAAAGACTTTAAAGAGGATATTAGATTGTGTGAATTATACGAAAATCACACGCATCACTTTAGGGTATGATTTTTCGAGGTCTTCACACGAAAGGATATTGCCTCGTTTTGTTTTAAAATCATTTGTATATATAAATATATATTTTGAGAACTTGAAAATTTCGCATTGAATTTAAAATACAATCCTCGGACACATGGTTTTTAAATATTTGAAGATAGAACGGCCGTTTACTTCTATTTTCGTGAAGAATTAAAGTCGTGACCAATACGTTAGGGCACGAGATTCTCAGAATCTCGAAGCTAAAAGATATTTAAAAAACTTGGAAAAGGATATTCGATTCGCATGAATTATATGAAAAATCACACTCGACACGTTAAGGAATGATTTCCTGAAATTTACACACGAAAAGGACATTACCTCGATTTTAAAGATTTACGAAAAATAAGTTCGAAAATGTATGCGTGAAATATAAACAATTAATAACGAAGATTAGATAACAAGAAAAGCAAAATAATTAGGCAGATAATTATATACACAAAAATCAAAAATACAAAATACGAAAGCATATTAATTAAAATCTAAATATAAACATTAAAGAGAAAGAAAAGCGATATAAACGGAGTCAAAATGCGATTTTTGGATGCCCGGGGGTAAAACGATAATTTTGGATGCTCCGAGAACAAAATGGTAATTTTCGAAAGGTTTAGGGCTAAAAATGAAATTTTTAGATATTTGAGGGTAGAATGGTAATTTTTGGAAGATTCAAGGTTAAAAATGGAATTTTTAGACATTCAGGGGTAAAATGGTAATTTTTGGAAGGTTTGGGGATAAAAAAATGAATTTTGGAAAGCTCGGTGGTAAAAATGCAATTTTTGGAAAGTTCGAGGGTAAAATTTTAATTTTCATAAAGTTCGGGGTTAAAAAATGGAATTTTAGAAAGTTTAGGGGTAAAAATGTAATTTTTGGATAGTTTAGGGTCATAAATGGAATTTTTGAAAGTTTAGGGGTAAAAATATAATTTTTAGACAGTTCAGGGACCTTCTGGGCAATAAAACCAAGAAAGGATGGCATGTGGCAGCTTCTCAGGCATTCTGAAGTCAGAGGACAGATTTGAAAACCATGTAAAATTTCTGGGCCAATTTTGTAATTAAACAAAATTTGATTTAGGGAGGAAATTAAAATAAATTAAAAATAAGAGGGACCATTTGCATGAATAAACCAAAAGATTGACACGTGGCAATTTCTTGGGCTTCAAAAGGTTTACAAGACTGAATTGAATAAGAAATGAAATTATTGGGCAAATTTAAAAATATAAAAAGGATCTGATTGAAAATTTTAAAAAAATGGAAGGACCAAAATCATAAATAACCCAAAAGTTAAAAACACACGGATCCTAGTGCCTGGAGCGGGTCGGGTCGATCGAGTCCTGGATCATAGCTTTATATATCCATTTCATAACCTCTTTTTTTTTCATTTTCTTTCTCCCTTCTCCAAAAAAAATTCTTGAAAATTCTCTCATCTCACTCTTTTTCCCTCCATGGCCGGTCGAGCTTCGACCCTTGATCCGTCGCAACCCCCGACCATGCGCCGTTGCAAATCGCCCAAACTCCATCGCATGCGCACGTCACGCGCCTCCATTTACGGCTTTTGAAGGTAAAGAAAACTCTTCCTTTTCTTTTGTTTTTTAAACAGATCTGGGTTTCGATCTGTTAAGATCGATCCTAGATCTCCTTTGAAAATGATTTGCTTTCTCTTTTTATTTCTAAAAAAGGCTTGATTTTCCTTTAAAATTCCTTTATCCGTCCAGATCTGTTTCACCCCCTTTTTTAAAAACATGCATTTTATTTCAAAATCCAAAGGGTTCGATTTCATCTTGTTAAAACCTGAGTTTTGATTCATAAATTCTTAGATCTCTGTTTAGCCTTATGCATTTGTTCATTTTGTTTTCATTTTTGAATCTGTTATGGGTTAAACTCCAGTTCTAAAACCCTTTTTTTTTCTTTGTTTTGTAAATCTACCCACAAGGAGATGCTGACGGCGATCGGAGCGAGACCTCGGCATGGTTTCCGACGACGGTGGAACCAACCTAGGGGCGTAACGTACCCGACATCTCACTTTCTTTATTTTATTTTTATTAATATTAGTATTTATTAATATTATTTAGTATTATTATTGTTATTAATGTTATATTTATTATTATTATATATTTATTACTATATTTACTAAATGCATGTTTAGGCATAAAGGTTAATAACGATATAATAAATACATACATTAATATACTTAGAATATGTATGGTTTTAGTATTTAAAACATGTATATATTTGAATGGTGTACCTTGTTAACACCGAATTTGAGATTGCTTGATATTCCTGTTTCAGTGTCTGATATTGAATACTTCGTTTGTATTGATTTTTTTTTGTGTTCAACAGAAAATCAGTAAACTCCATTACAAGGGTTACTATCAGCTTTTAAAGCCTAAATTACAATCATTACAATTTGTTTCTTACCATTAAACTGTTGTCAATTCTTATTTTGCAGGTTCGATTGTGGTGGCTATGGCAATGACGGTGGTAGTGGTGCAGGGCAAGTTGCTAGTGGTCAGTGTTGACGTGGCAGTAGCTGATTGGTAAGGACGTACGGCAGCAGGTGCAAGTTGCTTAGGCTATGGTTTCTGTTTAGGTTTTAGGGTCATTTGGGTCATTCGAGTTTGGGCCTTTGGGTTAATTGAAATTGGGCCCTGATTTAGGCTTGTAAAATTGGCTTCAAACTTTGTAACTTTGGGACATTCTAGACCTTTAATTTGAGTTTGTAATTTAAATAAATTTAAACTTAATTTTATAATAAATTTAAATTCTAAATAGATTTAAACTTTATATAAACTTAAATTTAAAATAAATTTAAATCCTGTTAGGCTCGGATAAATTGGGCTTCAACAGCTGCCTCTCTTTGCTCGTTGTTGTGTAACAAGAACAGAGCAAAGACCAAAAGAAAGCTCAATTTTGTCAAATTTCATTTCTTTGACATTCTTTCTTCTACCGGTCTATCCTTCACTCCACCGGTCGTTTAACCCTGTTGCATCTGCTTCTCTATCTTCGGCGTTATGATTCCGTCTTGCCCTAAGGCAATTTCAAAGACAAAATTTGCTACTGTAGCTTCATTCGATTTGCTCGCAACTTCATTGGTTTGGTGTTATTAATTTGGTCTACTTCTCAGTATCTCATCAAGAAGATGACTGCCTCATTTATTTCAATCTGCTTCCCTGTATCTCATCAGGAAGATGAATTTGGTCCACTTCTCAGTATCTCATCAAGAAGCTAACCATTTTATTGCTTCAACCTGCTTCTCAGTATCTCATCAGGAAGCTGGGATTCGAAGATTTGCTTACTTTGAGTCTAGCTTCATTGATTTGGTCTACTTCTCAGTATCTCATCAGAAAGATGACCGCATCACTTGTTTCAATCCACTTTTTTGTATCTCATCAAGAAGACGAATTTGGTCCACTTCTCAGCATCTCATCAAGAAGCTAACCATTTTATTTGTTTCAATCCGCTTCTCTGTATCTCATCAAGAAGACGAATTTGGTCCACTTCTCAGTATCTCATCAGGAAGCTAACCATTTTATTGCTTCGACCTACTTCTTAGTCTCTCATCAGGAAGCTGGGGTTCAAAGATTTACTTACTTTGAGTCTGGCTTCATTGATTTGGTCTACTTCTCAGTATTTCATCAGGAAGATGACCGCATCACTTGTTTCAATCCGCTTCTCTGTATCTCATCAGGAAGATGAATTTGGTCCACTTCTCAGTATCTCATCAGGAAGCTAACCATTTTATTGTTTCGACCTACTTCTTAGTATCTCATCAGGAAGCTGGGGTTCAAAGATTTACTCACTTGGTTTCATTAATTTCTTCAAGTTGGTCTACTTCTTAGTATGTCATCAAGAAAATAATTAGCTCACAACTTTAGGTAATCGCAATCTACCCCATGATCGGGGTAAGGTATGGGAGTCTTGCTCCTTTTCAACTTCGCCTTTGCGGTCTCAATCTTTTCTTTCAATGCTCGAAGTTTCCTTAATTCATCTTGCCATTTTGCGGGGGTGTGACCTGTAACATATGCTTTTATGGACCTCTATGTAGGCCTAAATTAGAAAGTCATGATTAGAATGATTCAAATATTCCTAACTACATGAATGCACATGATGAATGTCAGATTCATTTATTATTATGCGGGTTGGTATGTTTTATCGCCTATCCAAACTCTATCGTTGATGTGTTGCCCTGTCTTCTTCTAGGCCTATCCTGAACTACCTGTTTTGTTTTCTAATTAGTGGTCCTGTTTCAGACCCCTGTACTTTTTCAAAAATTTCAGAATAATGCTCATGGATCTTTGTATGATTTATTAGTTCATTATCCGTTATTTAAAATGCAAAATGCTCAAACAAAATTGTGAAGAAATAAAATCATGATTTATTGAAAATTCTTTTCAACAGAGAAGATCAAAAGAGGCAATATTAGTCAATAATTGCCTAAGTATAACAACAAAAGACAATTAGTTGCCCCGGATATCGCAAAATGAGCTTCCCTGCGCCGCTTTGCTGAGAATCACTTTTGAGCTCAGATATGTGTCTAGAAGACCTGGAGTGCCTTGTTGATGTTTCAAGCTGTGAAGTTCCTCCATCCTGTTAAATAGTTGCTTCGTACCCGCTTCTCCATTTGAGTCGCCCTTCGTGGGTTTTCAACTCAAAACCTCTGGTTCTAAGATGCCCTTTACGGGTTTTCATCCTGAATTTTTTTTTAGGCGAAGTATTTTTTTTACCGAGTCCGAGTTGAAGGGGTTGTGCAAATCCTTACCGTCTATTTCTATGAGAATGAGAGCTCCTCCTGAGAAAGTTTTCTTTACCACGTAAGGTGTTTCCCAGTTGGGCATCCATTTTCTGCTGAAGTCCTTGTGTATTGGAAGTATCTTTTTCAAAACCAGATCTCCCTCATAAAACTCTCTAGGACGAACCTTTTTGTCGTAAACTCGCATCATTCTTTTCTAGTACATCTGACCATGGCGGATAGCTCTTAATCTCTTTTCTTTAATTAAATTTAATTGATCATATCGAACTTGGATTCATTCTACCTCATCTAATTGGAGCTCAGTTAAGACTCGGAGAGAAGGTATTTCAACCTCAATAGGCAAAACTACTTCCATACCATATGATAATGAGAACAGTGTTGCCCCAGTAGAAGTTCTGACTAAAGTTCTATAGGCAAAGAGGGTAAATGGTAGTTTTTCGTGCCAATCTTTGTAAGTATTAGTCATCTTTGCCACAATTTTCTTAACGTTCTTATTAGCTACCTCCACAACTCCATTCATTTTTGGGCGATAGGGTGAGGAATTGTGATGATTGATTTTGAATTGTTTGCAAACTTCCACTATCGTGCTATTATTCAAATTCAGGGCATCGTCGGATATGATCCTTTCTAGCATCTCATATCAACAAATGATCTCCTTTTTCAAGAACATGCTAACTGCAAACTTCATGACGTTGGCATAAGAGGTTGCCTCTACCCATTTGGTGAAGTAGTCAATTACCAAAAAGATAAATCTATGACCATTGAAAGCCTTTGGAGAAATTGGTCCAATGACATCCACGCCCCACATAGAAAATGGCCAATGAGAAGTCATGACATTAAGGTGTAAGGGAGACACATGAATCTTATCTCTATAGATCTGGCACTTCTTGGCATAATTGATACAATCGCCTTCCATAGTAGACCAGTAATACCAAAATCTCATTATTTGGCTGGCCATTGTGAAACCATTGGCGTGTGTTCCACAAATGCCCTCATAAACTTCTTCTAAGATCTGCTTAGCTTCTACTACGTCAACACATCATAGTAACGCTTGATATTTTCTCTTTTTGTACAAGATTTCCCCGTTTAAGACATATTCACTGGCAAGTCTTCTCAATGTCCTCTTTTCATTTTCTGAAGCTTGCTCGGGGTACTTGCGATCTCTTACAAACTGAAGAATATCTTGGTACCATGGGCGGTCTTCCCTTTCTTCTTCTTTTTTTGCCTCAATATCGTAACAATGAGCTAGAGCCTCATAGATGCTCATTTGAATGGTCTTTACATCTTCTGGTCTATTCACCTTAATCATCGAAGCCAAAGTGGCAAGAGCATCAGCCATCTGGTTTTCTTCCTGTGAGAGATAATGGAATGTGATGCCATCAAACTCTTTGATTAACTCGAGAACTAATTTACGATAATACACTAGCTTTGAATCTTTTGTTTCCCATTCCCCTTTGAGTTGATAGATTACCAGTGTGGAGTTTCCATAAATCTCCAAAATTTTGATTCCTCGCTCTATGGCTGCGCGGATTCCCATGATACATGCCTCATATTCTGCCATGTTATTTGTGTAATCAAAATCGAGTTTGTTGGTGAAAGGATAGTGGTCTCCTTTTGGTGATACCAAAATTGCCCCGACTCCATTACCTATAGCATTTGAAGCTCTATCAAAATTCAATCTCCAAGGATATTTTACTATGGTTACCTCTTCAGCATTCACAACACACATTAAATCCTCATTCGGGAAGTCAAAGTTTTTTGGGTCATAATCCTTTAAAACCTTGATGGCTAAGAAGTTTTCTATCCCACTCACTTTTACTGCCTTTTGATTGACTTCATCTAGTCAATCTCCCATTCAATACGACCGACTCCATCATGTACTTTAGAGGATCTAATTTTTAAATTAACCAAGTAGTATGGTATAACATGTATTGTCTTAATCTGCGCGTGGTCCAGACTAGAGCACAACATAATTTTTCAATTGGCGAGTATTGAGTCTCACAATCAGTGAATTTCTTGCTGAGATAATATATCGCCCTTTCCTTCTTTCCAGATTCATCATGTTGACCTAGTACACATCCCATGGAATTTTCAAAAACCGCCAAGTATAGGATCAACGGCTTATTAGGAATTAGAGGTACCAAAATGGGAGCTTTGGATAAATAATCTTTTACCTTATTAAAAGTTTCCTGACATTCATCATCCCATACGCCTGAGTTACGTTTTCTAAGCAGGCGAAAGATAGGAACACATTTCTCAGTCAACTGTTAAATGATCGAGAAATGTAATTTAGTCTTCCTAAAAACCCTCAAACTTCTTTTTATGTACTGGGTGGCAGTAACTCCTGTATGGCTTTAACTTTATCTGGATCAATTTCGATTCCACTTTTGCTGACTACAAAGCTTAACAGCTTTCCTGACGTGGCTCCGAAAGTGCACTTTGCTGGGTTTAGCTTTAATTGATACTTTTCTAGCCTTCCAAACAACTTTCTCACTCTTTCTCCGTTTGGGATTTAGCAATCATGTCATCAACATAAACTTCAATCTCCTTATGCATCATGTCATAGAACAAGGTCACCATGGCCCTTTAATAAGTTGCCCCTGCGTTTTTTAGTCCAAAAGGCATCACCTTATAGCAAAATGTTCCCCACAATGTGACAAACGTGGTTTTGATCATATCCTCAGGGTCTATCCTTATCTGATTATACCCCGAGAAACCATCCATGAATGAAAACAAGGAATGACCTGCTGTGTTATCGACTAAGGTGTTGATGTGAGGCAATGAAAAGTTATCCTTTGGGCTCGCTTTATTTAAATCTCGATAGTCCACACACATGCGCATTTTTTCATCTTTTTTAGGAACAGGGACTATGTTAGCTACCCATTCCGAGTATTTGACTACTTGGAGAAACCCAACGTCAAATTGCTTCTTGACCTCTTCTTTTATTTTTAGTAATACATCTGGTCTAATCCTTCGAAGTTTTTGCTACACAGGCTTGCATTCTTCCTTTATAGGGAGTTTGTGTACCATGATGTCAATACCCAGGCCAGGCATATCTTGGTAAGACCAAGCGAAGATGTCTTGGAATTCATGAAGCAACTCGATAAGATTCTTTCTAGTTTATAAGGAGATGCTTGTCCTAATTTTCACCTCTTTCTTTTTATCTTCGTTTCCTAAATTAATAACTTCCACTGGGTCTGAATGAGGCGGGATTTGCTTTTCTTCTTGCTCTATCATTCTTAACAGATCCGGAGGTAAATTACAATCTTACTCATCTTCGAGGTCCTGAAGCTCCTCTAAACAGATATCTTGCTCGAAATAAGGATCTAAGTTAGCATCAGGGTTACTCATATTATTGATATTCGAGGACCTGTCAAAGGATGAAAGGGAGATCCAAAGAACAAAATAAATTTACGAAAGAATGATTGTATGGTAAGTGTATGAGTATGTTTGTCAATTTGGTCAAGAATGTATGTATTAAAGAATAATTAATTTTGTTTATTGGATATGTACGAATGGTTTATTAAGTTGGATTAAGAATGAAAGAATAATTAAGAAAGAGAAAATTTTTCATATAAGATGTAAATGCATTTTCATTCAAAATAACTAGATAATGATCATAGGCCCTTTTACAAAAATATCCATATTGCTTTCGTGCCTGAAGTAATAGGTGTTCTGAATATTACTTTGAAGAAATCTTAAAAATTACAGGGAGTTCCTCCGCAGTCCAATTGTTCAGAGTGCTTCCAAGTGCACATGGACCAATTCCTACTAGGTTCCCCTTTTTCCCTTCATCGGATATAGCGTTGATGCCCAAATCCTTTTTCCTACCCCGTCTTTTGGTTGATCACCCCTCCTGAGACAAACTCTCATATATGTACAAGAAGAACATGGGTTCCCACGAAATTTCCTTTCCGGACAATCTCGCCTCCGTCTTTTTTGCTTTCTTTCTAACTCATTTTTCTTTTATTTTGTGTCTGGTTGTACCCCAGGCCATAATGATCCCTCTTTTCTATCAGCATCGGCACATTAACTTTCCTAGAGCTATTTTCCTAACCCCTTTCTAGGTAATGCCCCTTTTCCAACTGTTAAACGCAGGCTCATTCTGGTAGCTGATGATATCGTGGGCACAAGGATCTTGATACCCTCAGTAATGAAGGTTGTGTTGACGAATTCGAGTGAGCGAAAAGAACATTCCACGACCTCCTCATCTATCCCCACGTAAGGTGAATCACTCATTATGAACGCGATAATTTCCTATTTAGCGTTGATCGTGATTAACCGTCCTTCATTTACTAGTTTCACTTTCTGGTGCAATGAAGAAGGTACTGCTCCAGTCGAGTGAATCCATGGTCTTCCCAATAGATAGTTATACGTGGGCTTGATATCCATTACAAGAAAATCTACCTCATATGTATTTGGCCAGATTTGAAGAGGTATTTCAACTTTGCTCATTACCTTCCTCTCAGTCCCATCAAAAGCTCTCACTATATTATTACATCCTTTCATATGAGAGCTATCAATTGGTAATCTCTGCAGAGTCGCTAACGGTAGCACATTCAAAGTTGAGTCATTATCTATGAGTACTCCAAGTAGCGTGTACCCCTTACAACGGGTAGTGATATGCAAGGCTTTGGTAGAACCCATGCCCCCCGTTGGTATTTCATCATCGCTGAAGAAAATAAAATTATTGGCACTCACGTTGTTGACTAACCGATCCAGCTTACAAATAGAGATGTCATTTGCTATATATGTTTCGTTCAACACCTTTATTAGCGCGCTTCGATGGGCTTCTAAGCTTAGGAGCAAGGATAAGATTGATATTCGAGCAGGCTGTTTGTGTAGTTGCTCCATTACACTATATTCACTATGTCGTAGAAACTTCAAAAACTCTTTTGTCTCTTTCTCAGATATGGGCTCGTTCATGGGTGCTTCGGGCTTGCTAATCATGTCTTCCTCTGGCTCACACATTATTGCATTCCCTTTGCTAATCTCTTTTTCTTTATTCACTAGGTCATAATTCTTACCGCTACGGGTAACAAGATTTTTGTCCTTCCTAAGTTCCCCCTCGCTTGGTATAGTTACGTTGCAATTGTAATTCCATGGGACCTTCTTACTATCCTTATAAGGGGACTTTGCTGGTTTCTGTATGATGATGCGAGGGATTGCCTGATCCCTTGTCGCGCTATTCACGGGTTTAAAAATAACCACCTTCGGGCGATTAATCCCATAAGCCTTAGTTGTCACATCCTCGGAGGCGTAAACATCATCCACCTCCTCCTCTTCTTCGAAGAATTCCAACTCCTTATTGTCTATCAACGTTTGCACTATAGCTTTGAATTTGACACAGTCTTAAATCCCATACCCCTCAATGGCATGAAACTCGCAATAGCTGTCAATCCTTGCTACTGTACTCTTTTTATCATCTGCAATTACCCCCTCTCTAACCAACTGTTGTCATACCCATTGGAGTGGGGATCTAACTTCTTCAACATTTCTTTTGATTTTTCGACCTCTCCCTTCTATCAAAGCATTCACTCTCTATTCTGGGTGATTGGGCAGAGGATTCCCAGCTATGTTGGGTTTTGTTAGTTCTTCAATTTCACGATTCTATACTCGATGAGTCCCTCCACTCACCTCTTGAAGGGGGGACAATTCTCAATCAAATGACCTTCTACCCCTGCATGGTATTCATAATAAGCGTTCGCGTCATACCAAGTTGGGAATGAGGGTTTATATGGCTTCACACGTTGAGGAGATACTTCATGCGCGTCATACAGTATCTTGTAAAGTTCTCTATATGATATCGAAAGGGGAGTATATTGAATTCTTCCCTATTCGGCTCTGAGCTCAGTTCTTATCTTAGAGCATTTTGATAATTGCTTGTCAGGGCTTTAGGCTGTCCAGTTACTAATGGCTTAGCGTAACTTAACCTGTACACACTTACATTATTAACTTTATTATCCCTCCTTCTGGGAGCAGGCTTTTTAGTGTTTTCTCCAGCCTCAATCTTGCTAGTTTTAATTGCATTTTCGATCATCTCCCTCGATATGACCATATCAAAAAAACTCTTAGTGGCATTTCTTAACAGATGATTGAGATAAGGTGCCTTGAGGGTGCTAACAAACAACATCGTTGTTTCTTTTTCTGTTAGCAGTGGTTGCACCTAAGTTGCCATATCTCGCCACCTCTATGCATATTGTCTGAAACTCTCGTTTGATCTTTTTTCCATGTTTTGTAATGTGAGTCAATCAGGAGCTATTTTCATTACGTGGCCGTATTGTTTTAAGTAGGCTTGTGCCAGATCTCTCCATGAATGAATGTTTGCTTGACTCAATTGGTTATACCATCTAACTGCTGATCTAACCAAACTGTCTTGAAAACAATGAATAAGTAATTGGTCATTATGAACATGCCCTGCCATTTTCCTACAAAATATGGTAAGGTGGGCTTCCAGGCAACTCGTTCCGTTATATTTCTCAAATTCTAGGACCTTGAATTTAGGAGGGAGAACTAAATTTAGAACCAAACTTAATTCTTTGGGATCTACCTCGTAAGAGTATTCAGCTACTTGCAACGCCTCAATCCTCTCCTTTAATTGCTTATATTTTTATTTCATTTGCCTAGGAAGATCTACCCTCATCATCTCGTCAAAATCTGGGAAACTTAGATTTGCAGCATTGTCTTCAAGGTTTGATCCAAATCCTATTGGATAATTGGCTGGCCTTGATGTACCAGTAGCCTGCGGTTGCGTTCTTATAGTAACGGTGGCTTCCCGTATTTGTGCCTCGTGTGGGGCTGGGTTATTTCGATTGCAGGACCATTTCCTTTATCAACCACGCTTTGTTTTACTTGGGCCAATTCATTCATCAAATTCTTTTGTACTTTCATGAACTGATTTTTCATTTCCCTACACATCAACGTCATTTTCTCCTGAATGTGCCTTTGCATTTGATCTTGTAATTCTTTCTGGATTTGTTCGAGTCTTTGCTCCATGAGCTTTGTTTTTTTACGAGTATTATAGCAGTGTATGTTTTCAATGATTACCAATGTAATTGTTAAAGTTTTTAATGAGTTAGAATTATTATGCAAAAATATGCGAAGATGCAATGCGAATAAAAATGCATGTAAGTAATGTGAGAAAAGACATTGATTTTGAAGTCCATTTTCCATTAGAACAACTTCTTAGAAGAAAAACTTCTTTACATAAAGCGAAATTACACAAATGGCTTTGCCTTATTGCCTAAAACTTTGATCTTTCCAAGAAGCCCAGCTAATTTTTACCCTCGTTCTGATTTCAATTCATATTGAAGACTCAGAATATCAGCTTCGGCAGCTAGCTCTTGCATGTGATCAGCGGTTTCCCTCATCTAGGTCAATGCTCTTCCAATTACATAATCTCTTTCTTCGACTTGTCTCTGAGCTTGTCGAGAGTGCCATTCGCTGGTTTCTAAATTTCTCTCCATGATCTCAAATCGAATCTCATTGTTATGAAGTGCAGTTTCTAATTCTTGTACTCTTTCCCTCAATTCTTGACTTTCGACCATACTTGCTTTGGGTTCTAAGATAGAGTTTCGGTTACGGTGTCTTCGTAGTAATTCTTCTAACTCCGCTATTCTTGCTTCTAATCTAGCTATCTAGGCTTTCATCTCAGCCTTCTCAACTTGTTTTTCTAACAACTCTCCTTTTAGGGCATTTTCATGAGTCTGACCGTCTTGAAACTTTCATTGCCACTGCTTTGCTTGTTCTTTCTGCATCTGAATTTCCTGTCGCCATTGCTCTAACGTTTTACCCAATCCTGCGGTTCTCATAGACAAACGGAGCTTTTTATAAACTTTCTTCAAGTCTGCTAGGTCTTCTTCGACTTTCTGTTTGTCTTTCCTCAATTTCTCAGTCTTTAACCTATGTATATCCACATCCAGTCCCAACTTCATCTTTTTTTCTTCCAAGGTTTCTATTCTTTTTCCAAACTCTGCGTTCTTTTCTCGAAGTTCTGTTTCATGATGTCTACTTCTAATGGGACCTCTTGCAAATATTCTTCAATCAGCCGAACATTTTCAGGATTCGGTGCTAGAATGTTATCGTTAACTCTTTTACTTCTCTACCAATCATAATTTGGTGTTGTCATCGGGTCTGCACTGAATTTCTTCATTCTATTTACTTTCTTCCATTCATTTGCTACTTTTCGGACCCTCTTCTTGTAATCATACCCTTTATAGGAGAACTCATACTGAGCTAGGCCGTGTGTCGCAGGAATAAATTATCTTGTCTTGTATTGTCTTAACACGAGCAAAGGGGCATATCCTGTGGCACCCCATACCCTGAGTAAAGGGACCCAATCAAAACTACCACAACGATAAAGGATCTCCTCTGGGATGAACCAAGGCTCACACCATTCGACGTCTTCGTCTTGAAGGTTCTGAAGGATATCCATCCATTTTTCCTCAGATACATTTTGTTCCTTTTGCGTGGCAACAAATTCTTTCAAAGGTGAGAAATCGACTGAGAACACTTTGTAGGAAAACATTTCTACTTTCCAAAAATGGCTTTGAAACCAAACCATTAAAACCTGTGCACAACCACTGAACCTTCCTTCCCCTTCTCTTCGGCAAACACTTAATGATCTGAAGGTTACGACAAGGATTGCAGGGACAGGCGTGACTCCTTTACTAAGTCGATCAAATAACACTACTACCGCGTCTTCCACATGCCCTAATGCTTTTGGGAAAAGGACCAACTCGTAAATGCCAAAAGCAAAAATGTCAATGCTTTTCTTCATATCTGGGTGTGTCGAGATTATATCTCGCAAGCTTTTCCAATTAATGCACTTGTTATCTCCCTTTACTTTTATCCAAGACGTGACCCACTGTTCACTCATCCCGGTTACACTCATCTTCCTCTTCAGAAACGTTGGGACACATGCATCTTTTAAGTATGCTTTATCGACTTGAATTTTGGGACAACGAATCAAAGCAGTATACTCCTCCATAGTGGGTGTCATATCTAGGTTCCCGAAGGTGAAACAACTATAGGCGAGGTTCCAATGTTGTGTGAGGGCTCGGAAGAGATGTTTGTCGATTTTTACTTCGAGTAAGTAAGGCAAGTCTCCATATTCTTAATAGAACATCTGTTTCATCTCGCTATCCCATTGACCCCAGATATCTCTTAATTCTTGCAAATTATTTTGAGTCACCTTAATCCGAGTATAATCCCAAAACTCTGATAAATTCCCTTCTTTCAGACTATCTCATTTTTCACGCTGCTGTTCTTCTAACCATAAACGTGCAGCCATGTTATCTTTTACTTTATCAAGAAATCCTTCTTCCATGATGAAACTGCCTATCTAGTAATCGAACTTAAATCAACACCTTTTCATTTGTGATGATGCAAATACAAGTAAAAGAGACAAAACAAAACACGGTTAGCAGAACATAATAATATCAAAATACAAGTATATAACATAGAACCTAAGAAATTGTCTTGGGTAAATGCTAAAAGGTTCGGCATAACTCCGTCTAAGGCGAGTTCTTACGGCTCACTATATGTGGTTTTAGGCTCTAGAGTAAAGGGTACCTAAACTAATAGATTCCTCGATCCTCACCTATTACAAGCTCATACGGATGAGTTCGGTTCAGGGGGACACATTTCTCACATGTTTGCACGGAAGTGAAAACTTCACGAAAACATGGGTACGGATGTAATCCCGAAAGTAATCCACTATCCTGCACAGAGGTGAAAACCTCACGAAGGAGTAGTTTCCCGCTTCCACTTAAAAGGGTAGTAACAAAATGCATATGGATGCAAACTTACACTAGCAATATCACATAATATAATGTCACACAAAAGATGCCGATGATCGTATATTAAACAAAACCGAAGCTTTAAAAGTTTTCAAAAAAGACCCGAAAATAATCAACTTTGGCTTGACTCTCGTTTATTTAAAAGATTCTCCAGCAGAGTTGCCAAGCTGTCGAAACGTTTATTTTCGGGGAAAACAAACAAGTCTCGAACAATATTTTGAAATCAAAAAATGGGTATGATAAAAAAATGGGAGTCGCCACCAATCTTTTATATAGTGCGATTGGATCACCACAAAACATTTAAAGTCCGTTTTGAAAAATATTTTGGTCTTCGAAATCCAGAAAACAGGTTCGAGAGTCGGTTACGCATGAGGAAGGATTAGCACCCTCATACGCCCAAAATTGGTACCACATTGATTACTTTCAGGTCTTAGTTTATTAAAACTTTGAAAACTAGAGTAAAACTTTAAATACAATCTTTTTTTTAGAAAACTTTGCATGATTTTCAAAAATTCTATTTGAGGAAAAATCGTCCCCATGTTTTGAATTTCTAGGAGAATTGGAAGTCATGTCCATCACGTTAGGGCACTACGTTCTCGGATTTTCGAAACTAAAAGACATTTTGAAAGACTTTAAAGAGGATATTCGATTGTGTGAATTATATGAAAATCACACCCAGCACGTTAGGGTATGATTTTTCGAGGTCTTCACACGAAAAGATATTGCCTAGTTTTGTTTTAAAATCATTCGTATATATAAATATATTTTTTGAGAACTTGAAAATTTCGCATTGAATTTAAAATACAACCCTTTGACACATGGCTTTTAAAGATTTGAAAATAGAATGCCCATTTACTTCGATTTTCGTGAAGAATTAAAGTTGTGACCAACACGTTAAGGCACGACATTCTCGGAATCTCGAAGTTAAAAGACATTTAAAAAACTTGAAAAAGGATATTCGATTCGCATGAATTATATGAAAAATCACACCCGACACGTTAAGGCATGATTTCTCGAAGTTTACACGCAAAAAGGACATTACCTCAATTTTAAAGATTTATGAAAAAATAATGTTTGAAAATATATGCATGAAATATAAACAATTAATAACGAAGATTAGATAACACGAAAAGCAAAATAATTAGGCAGATAATTATATACACGAAAATTAAAAATACAAAATACGAAAGCATATTAATTAAAATCAAAATATAAACATTAAAGAGAAAGAAAAGCGAAACAAACGGAGTCAAAAATGAGATTTTTGGATGCCCTGGGGTAAAACGGTAATTTTGGATGCTTCGAGAACAAAATGGTAATTTTTGAAAGGTTCGGGGTTAAAAATGGAATTTTTAGATATCCGAGGGTAGAATGGTAATTTTTGGAAGGTTTGAGGTTAAAAATGGAATTTTTAGACTTTCGAGGGTAAAATGGTAATTTTGGAAGGTTCGAGGTCAAAAAAGGAATTTTGGAAAGTTCGAAGGTGAAAATGCAATGTTTGGAAAGTTCGGGGTCAAAAAAAGAATTTTGGAAAGTTCGTGGGTAAAATGTAATATTTGAAAAGTTTAGGGTCAAAATATGGAATTTTGGAAAGTTTGAGGGTAAAATTGTAATTTTTGGATAGTTTGGGGTTAAAATGGAATTTTGGAAAGTTTGAGGGTAAAAATATAATTTTTGGATAGTTCAAGGACCTTCTGGGCAATAAAACTAAAAAATGATGACACATGGTAGCTTCTCAAGCATTTTGAAGTCAGAGGATAGATTTGAAAACCATGTAAAATTTTTGGGCCAATTTTGTAATTAAACAAAACTTGATTTAGGGATGAAATTAAAAAAATAAAAATAAGAGGGACCATTTGCATAAATAAACCAAAAGATTGACACATGGTAATTTCCTGGGCTTCAAAAGGTTTATAGGACTGAATTGAATAAGAAATAAAATTATTGGACTAATTTAAATATATAAAAAGGATCTGATTGGAAATTTAAAAAAATGGAAGGACAAAAATCATAAATAACCTAAAAGTTAAAAACATGCGGATCCTAGTGCCTGAAGCAGGTTCTGATCGGTCGGGTCCTGGTTCATAGCTTGAAACGACGTCGTTTTGGTGCTTAAAGGCCTATACCAAAACGAAATCGTTTTGGTCCTCTATATATTCATTTCAAAACCTCTTTTTTTTCATTTTCTTTCTCCCTTCTCCAAAAAAAAAATATTGAAAATTTTCTCATCTCACTCCTTTTCCCTCCATGGCCGGTCGAGCTTCGACGCTTGATCCGCTGCAACCCCGGCCACGCGCCGTTGCAAACCGCCCAAACTCCACCGCATGCGCACGTCACGCGCCTCTGTGTACGGCCTTCGAAGGTAAAGAATACTCTTTCTTTTCTTTTTTTTTTAAACAGATCTGGGTTCCGATCTGTTAAGATCGATCCTAGATCTCCTTTGAAAATGATTTGCTTTCTCTTTTTATTTCTAAAAAAGGCTTGATTTTCCTTTAAAACTCTTTTATCCCTCCAAGTCTGTTTCACCCCCTTTTTAAAAACATGCATTTTATTTCAAAATCCAAAGGGTTCGATTTCATCTTGTTAAAACCTGCGTTTTGATTCATAAATTCTTAGATCTCTGTTTAGCCTTATGCATTTATTCATTTTGTTTTCATTTTTGAATCTGTTATGGGTTAAACTCTAGTTCTAAAACCCTTTTTTTTTTGTCTTTGTTTTGTAAATCTACCCACGAGGAGATGCTGGCGGCGATTGGAGCGAGACCCCGGCGTGGTTTCCGGCGACGGTGGAACCAACCTAGGGGCGTAACGTACCCAACCTCTCACTTTCTTTATTTTATTTTTATTAATATTAGTATTTATTAATATTATTTAGTATTATTATTGTTATTAATGTTATATTTATTATTATTATTATATATTTATTACTATATTTACTAAATGCATGTTTAGGCATAAAGGTTAATAACGATATAATAAATACATACATTAATATACTTAGAATATGTATGGTTTTAGTATTTAAAACAATAAATAATAATAAACATGTATGTATTCGAATGGTGTACCTTGTTAACACCGAATCTGAGATTGCTTGATATTCCTGTTTCACTGTTTGATATTGAATACTTCTTGTTTGTATTGATTTCTTTTTGTGTTCAACAGAAAATCAGTAAACTCCATTACAAGGGTTACTATCAGCTTTTAAAGCCTAAATTACAATCATTACAATTTGATTCTTGCCATTAAACTGCTGTCAATTCTTCTTTTGTAGGTTCGGCTGTGGTGGCTATGGTAGTGACGGTGGCAGTGATGCAAGGCAAGTTATTAGTGGTCGGTGCTGACGTGACAGCAACTGATTGGTGAGGATGTACAGCAACAGGTGCAAGTTGCTTAGGCTATGGTTTCTGTTTAGGTTTTAGGGTCATTTGGGCCATTCGAGTTTGGGCCTTTGGGTTAATTGAAATTGGACCCTGATTTGAGCTTGTAAAGTGGGCTTCAGACTTTGTAACTTTGAGACATTCTGGACCTTTAATTTGGGTTTGAAATTTAAATAAATTTAAACTTAATTTTATAATAAATTTAAAATCTAAATAGATTTAAACTTAACATAAACTTAAATTTAAAATAAATTTAAATCCTGTTAGGTCCGGATAAATTGGGCTTCAACAACCGCCATGCATGTTTTCATGGTTGATGCATTGGTTGTAAATGAACCTAACAAGGTTGTCAGCTTCTTGGGTTCTTTTATGGAGTAACCCGCTAAGCCTTGCTGGGTTTATAAAGTTGGAAGCCATCACTTTCCTTATTTTCTTCCATTGATCACCCCATGGCACCAAAGCTGTCTACAAGAAACCTCGAGTGGCATACTCGACCGCCATCGTTTTTGGCCTGGAAGCGAAAATCGAATCATGTTTCTTCAAGAATTCTCTAGCGATTTCGGGGGAAGTAACGGTGATGACGTGAACGTCCGAGGAGGATACAAGCGATATCGGCACCGAGCTGTTTCATGAGGCCGAGAATCCACCTGAAGACTAGTCTGTTTTGCCAGATTTCAAGAAGGTTCCCAATGATGGGCCATGGAGCTGGTCCTGGAGGGAGCGGAGGTTGGTTTCTAGTGGTAATACTGCCTTCTAATTTGACAACCACAAGGGGTGCAAAGACGAGCATTAAAACAAGTGATGCAGGATAGAGATAACAGCCACACCATGGGATCTGATCCATGAAGGCAGCTGATAAATTTGAAAGGAAATATTGGTGAAAGAGGAGTAATTCATGTCTTAAAAATAACAACTGGATATAATATTACAAGTTACTGTCTTCTGCTTGCCTGAACAACACGAAGATAGGCAGAGCTATATATAGAGCGACATGTGAGCACAGTTTTTGCCACATATTTTTATTCTAACCTGTTTCTGGGGTCATGCATCATCGTACTGTTAATTTAACAACCACAAGGGGTGCAAAGACAAGCATTAAAACAAGTGGTAAAGGGAGTGAAACAAGCAGTGTAGAGATAACAGTTGCACCATGGGATCTATTCCATGAAGGCAGCTGATAAATTAGAAATGAAGTATTGGTGAAAGAGGAGTAATCCATGTCCTAAAAGTAACAACTGGATATAATATTACAAGTTACTGTCTTCTGCTTGCCGAACAAAGCGAAGATAGGCAGAGTTATATATAGAGCGACATGGAGCAAGAGTCTTTTTTTTTCGTTTTGGTGCCATGCATCATCGTACTTTTATCGTAGTTGCTTCCAAAACTACGCGACAATGGTTCTTCATTCTCAATTATTTTAAAATTCTTATAAAATTTTAAAATATAATATAAAAGCTTCCAAAAAATTAATTTTTTAATATATATTAATTAAAATATTTAAAATACTTGACATCAAAATTTAAAAATTTGACTGACATTTTTATAAAAAAAATATCTATTTAAGCTAAGCTTATCCACGAAATATAGAACCAAATATCTTGCCCCATTCTCTTCCCCAGTTAATTCCCTCTCACTAAACTCACATCACCTTATTTTTTTTCATAAATTGTAACTCATTTATCTTTTATAAAAAAAAAAGCGTTTTCCTCGGTAAAATTATCTAAATATGCTGAAAAAAATATATAATTTGAGTAATTATGATATTTTATTGGGAATTTATCAATATATGTTGTTTTTAAAGGAAGCAGGAGCCATAAGACCGTGTGCGAGTTTTCAGGGCATATGCGAAGCGCGAATGTAAGAGGAAAACAAGGGGACACAGCTGTATGAAGGATTGTGTGTCCCACACGGGCAGGCCACACTCCTGTGTGATAGATCGTATGTACAAACGTAATTTCGAATTTTAACCTGATTTTTCATAAAAAGTCACCCACCGTACTTTTTCAGGACCTTAGATGACCAGCCCACATTCAAGCTCGATCCAAACACCTACTAGGATCTTTCAATTGACCAAACATGATGATTATTGATTGGTTTTCAAGATTTGAGGGGGTTTTTTTTTTTGACAAAAATGTTAAAGATTTAATAACGTGTTTATTAGCCGGTTAAAGATTGTTTTCACCAAAAATTGAAAAGTCCTATTCGGTAGGGAACAAAATACTTACTGATTTTGACACGAATTTGATGAGAAATCAACGTAAGATCTAATTATTTTGATGAAGGCGATGGATTGGGGCTTGATTGCAAAGCTTCAAAAATCTCAAGAAATTTCTAGCAAAATTTGAGAGTAGAATTGTAGCGGGAGGTTCTCTTGAAATTACGTGAAGATGAGAGTAGAGGTAGGGTTTTTATTTGCTAAGATAATAAATAGGAATTTTAGTTGAATTAGGGAGAGACGTATTCGAGAATTGGTTTGAGTAGAAGTTGGAGGTCTAATGGGCAAATAGTCCATTTGTAAAAAGGAAAACATTAATGTAGGATGGATTGACGTAGGTTGGGCCTTTTGAAAATATAGATTTTAAATTATAAAAAATAATATTCTAGATTTTATCTTTGATTTTTAATCATTTACCGTATTCTAAAAATCAAATTGATAATAATATAATATTAAAATAAATAAATAAATTGAATTTTTCCTTGCGACTTTAAACTTGCAAAACAATCCCATAGAAACTTTTCCACTTTAGATATTTTACTAAGATATTCCCTCTAACAGATATTTCCTATAACAAATTTCTTAGTTAGTACATCCGAATATTATTACATTAGTAATAATTTATTATTTTTAATTTTAAAATATTTTAAAATATTAATATCAAATATTATAGTATTCAATATTACTAAACATGCATATTTAAATTATTTATATTTAATAATATAATTAATTATTTTAATAAATTATTATATATTATAACTTTATTTTAATAATAAATTTTGACGGTAATATATTATAGAAAAATATTTATATTAATATTTTAATAATAAATATGTATTAAAATTTATAAATATTTAATAATAAATATTTTATTGTATAAAATATTACTATTTTAATTATATCAATATGAATATTTGGCCAAAGATTTCATCAAGTATAAGGCTTCCAGTTTTATCCATTGAGCGACGGTGCTTTCTCCATCAATACCTCTTGTAACACATTATTTGTGAGGCATAGTTGAGCTGTAGATAGAGCTTTTTCATCAAGCACTTTCCATTCTGACTAGTTTGCATCCGCAAGTTTCTTCCTCGTAACAACCTTTTTTAGACCATTCTAGACCAATATTTTCGTCATACAAACTTGTCACAGGTTGAAACTTGTGATTTCATCGAACTTCTCAATGTCAAACCTTGTCACTTCTAACTTTAGATGGGTTGAATGTAAAAATCTAATGAAACTCTGATACCAGTTTGTTGGAGATAAATCCATGTAAGCAACGAACAAGAATAATAATGAAAAAATTGAAAAGATCGAACACAAAAAAATTTTCACGGAAAAAACCTTCCAAATAAGATAAAAAATCACGGGTAAAAAGAGATTTCACTAAAACGAAAAAAAGCTGAAAAAAGAGGAGTACAAGATGGTGAAACAAATAACCCTGAACCCAAAATTCCCACAAACTATCTCTTACTTTTGTTGGTTTTCTATGTATTAAATCTAGGGTAATTAAGGTCTACTTGTAAGCTGAAATTCGTAGCTTTCATGACTAGAATATCCCTAGGTTAACCATAGTTTAAGTGGAAAACCAAAACAAAGTTTAACTGAGAGAAGCAAATTGACAAACTTGAAAAACATGTCGTTACGTCGTGACATGGAATTCATTTCGTCGTGGCAAGGAGGTGTCGCATCGTCGGGATGAAGACTTTATTCTCGTCGTGACGTTGTGTTTTATCTCGTCGAGACATTACTTACTGTTTTGTTTGAAATTTAAGACATACTCTACACTAAAATTTGTACTTTATTCTATTGGAATAATTTCAAAAATTACCATCACATTTTAGCTAGTAAAGAGCTTAGTGAACCAAATGAATCAATGTCACTTTTTTGAAATTTTAATTTAAACTTTCTCATATATATCAAATGTTGTAACGTTACATACCTCATAATGAGAATTACAATCTATTACCTATCTCTACCTTAGAGATGGCAATGAGTGGAAAATCTAAATTTTGTAAAATTCGAATGCAAATCCACATATATTTGTGTAACAGATATTCCCTTTAATATATATTTTTTATAACAAATTTCTTAGTTTGTACATCTGAAATTGCCTCATGTTTTCAATATTTTCAACATTATTTTTTGTGTGTTCTTCTTCCTAAATCCTTAGCATTATTTTTTGTGTGTTCTTCTTCCTAAATCCTTAGCCTCCCCTTTTATTGTTAGCCATATATAAAAAGGAAATTAAGTTGTTGATATTTTGTTGCATGAAGATTATCTATTTTTATTTTTCATTGTAATTCCAATTTTAAATATTTGAAAGGTATTGTTATTAGATGTGTCGTTATTAATGTTTTTAAGTGTGTAGGAACACAATAGAGACAATTATTAAAATTATGAACACGATACATTTCAACATACTTATATTTATAAAGTTTTACGAAAAAATAATTCACTAACATATGAATAATATAACACAGTCAATTAATAGGTATAAACCAAACCCCTACACTTTAAAATCTAGTTTCTATTAAAAATAAAATCCCTATATTTGTTGTAGCTAAGGGTATGTTTGTTTCATGGAAAATGACTTTTAGATAACTTTTTTGTGTGTGTTTGTTTTATGAAAAACAATTTAGTCAATAGAAAATAAGCCTCTTGTAAAAACTTATATCCAGCCCGATCGTTGGGTCCGGGTATCAAGTGTCTCTATTAACCCGATTTACTTATAGACTTGAACAATATCAAATTATACATCCATTGATATTATTCAACCTTGATTCCTTGAGTGATAACAAAATTTCAAAATTGGTAACTTGAGACTTTACTGCAAGCACTCTTAATTAATCCCGAGGCGTACCCTCTAAGGGTGCCCCTCTATATGTATGAAATAGCTACCGTTCCCTCCGAGATATTCTGGTGGTGTTTGGCTTGGTCCCTCCACATGATCATCGAGTCATTCATTTATCTTGCATACAAAAAAGTATATTTATAAGTTCAATTGAACTTAGTGAGACTATGTACATTTGTATTTATGAGAAACTCTTAAATTTTCGAGAAAATAAGATTTCATTCATAGAATTAAAACTCCCTATGTGTTTTAGGAGATTCCGCGGTTTGATTGGCGTTGTCGGTGCCCATACTTCCTCTGTATAAATTGTTGGCGGGCATGTTTTGACTGACTTAGTCCTAAGTGTACTCTTCCAGGCAACCATTTTCCCGGGCTTAACTCTGTCTAGCTTCCACTCAGACTTCCATTTTACCATCCTGCTTTGACTCAACGTAAGATAACCGTATGCGCAACTAATTTGTGTCAACTACTAGCGAACATGCAGATATCTTGCCGCACAACGAACTCTTTCCTAACCTCTTTCATTCGACATTAAACTTAATTTAGACTTACTGTATTAGCTCGGCAATTATCTTCTTATGACTTAATTTATGTAAAAACCCAACTTTTAGGACAGGTCCATTTAATAGTACTCTTATCAGTGACCTTGAAATTTGAGACTTGATTGATAGATGAACACCCCATTCGTTGTGAACTTGAACTTGCAAAATAGCCCCATAGGAACTTTTCCAGTTTAGACATTTTACTAAGATGTTCTCTATAAGAGATATTTCCTATAATAAATTTCTTAGTTAGTACATTTGAAATTGCTCTATGTTTTCAATATTTTCGACATTTTTTTTTTGTGTTTTCCTTCCTAAATCTTTATCCTCTCATCTTCTTTTATTGTTAGCCACAGATAAAAAGGAAAACAAGTTCTTAAATATTTTATAGCAAGAAGGTTATGTATTTTTATTTTTCATTATAATTTCATATTTAAATATTTGAAAGGCATTATTATTAGAAATGCCATCAGTAATGTTTCTAACTGTGTAGGAACACGATAGAGACAATTTTTAAAATTATGAACACGATACACTTCAACATACTTGTATTTATCAAGTGTTACGAAAAAAATATCCACTGTCATATCAATAATATAACAAGATCAATTAACGGGTATAAACCAAATCTCTCTACTCTTTAAAATCTAGTTTCCATTAAAAATAAAATCCCTATAACTGCTGTAGCTAAGGGCATATTTGTTTCATGAAAAATGATTTTAGAGAAAAAAAAAATTGTTTGTTTTATGGAAAACAATTTGGTCAATGGAAAAAGACTTACAAGTTAACAGAAAATAAGTTTTTTTTCTTGTAAATTGACTTACTACTTTGAAAAGCATAAATCATTTTTCGAAAAGAATAATTTTATTTTTACATAAAAATTTACTAGAATCAGAGTCTAATATTATTACATTACTAATAATTGATTATTTTAATTTTAAAATATTTAAAAATATTAATATCAAATATTATAATATTGAATATTATAGTATTCAATATTATTAAACATAAATATTTATATTATTTATATTTAATAATATAATTAATTATTAATATAATAAATTATTATATATTATAACTTTATTTTAATAATACATTTTGACAATAATAATTTTAATTTTAAATAATATTCTTAACATATTATTGAAAAGTATTTATATTAGCATTTTAATAATAAATATGTATTAAAATTTATAAATATTTAATAATAAATACTTTATAGTATAAAATATAATTATTTTAATTATATCAATATGAGCATTGTTTAAATCGTTCTCAGTTACATTTATCATTTCCAACTCTAATGTGTCACTATCCATTCCCATATATGTAATATATGCAATTTCAATTAAGTTTTAATTAGAATTTTTTTATTAAGTTTATATATGATATTTATCATAAAATATTATCTTATTATAAAATTAAATTGATTATCAAAAGGAAATGCTACTATAATATTTTGTAACAAATATATTTATGTTGTTTTTATTTCACTAAAAACAACTTTTAGAAAATGTTTTCAGAAAAATTTATCAAATAACGAAAATTTTTTTATGTAGAATCATCTCGACATAAAAAAAATTCAACTTTTCTAAAAAAAAAATAATCCATTTTTCAAAAATAATTTTTTTAAAAACTATTTTCAGTAAAGCAAACGCAACTAAATCTCAAAATAAATAATAAAGAGATTACAAGTCAAAATTCATAACTCAATCACGACATTTCTAAGCTATTCACAATATAACTCGAGGTGTTGTAACACCTTGTATAATACTTGCAATGTTCTAACAACCTTTACTCTTTGACATTTTTGGCAAACCTTTGAAGAATTCGTCACATGATTCCGCATAAACAAAAAAGAAAAAAGCCAACTCATTGTACCGTTAAATCAGCAAATAACACTTCTTAAAATATCAAGTTATCTAACAAAATATACGTTAAAATTATAATAAAATATATAATAATCCAGTTTGAAGTCCGACCCACGATTCAACTCGGGATCTAACCCGAAAAATCCCATAAAGTACAATTTCAAAGATCTTCTTGAGAGGGGATACTCTAGACACCCCTAAAGGGATCATCTTCTTCTTCTTCTCTACTTCTCCACAAAAATACATTTTCTCTCTTTCTTCATATCCATTAATACCGTGTATTAATCATATCAAAATAAAGGTAGTAATAATATAAAAGACTATCATAAACTTAAAATACATTGACTATCAATCAAAGATCTAAGTGTTGATCACATTTACATATTCTTTTCATTTTTTTTTATCATAAATGTCAATGATCTGCTTCTTTTGTTTTGTTGTGGAAGGAAAACATACACGATTATATAAACTCAAACTCCTCAATATATCTCTATTTTATGGAATATCTATTGACTTATTTTATAAAATTATAAAATTATAAGTGTAATGATTCAATTTTAAT
The DNA here is from genome assembly GCA_039519145.1 of Kokia cookei. Taxonomy (NCBI): domain Eukaryota; kingdom Viridiplantae; phylum Streptophyta; class Magnoliopsida; order Malvales; family Malvaceae; genus Kokia; species Kokia cookei. The sequence goes on along the minus strand of CM076907.1, from coordinate 7,106,510 downwards.
AAAACATTAATTAAAACAATTAATTTAATTTAATTACATTGATACACATTATCATCCCATGCATCAAACAAGATACACAAACTAATAAATATATACTTACATTATGTTTTTCACAAGCGAAATCTAAATTGCGTTTTTATTTTATGAAAGTAAAATGAATTATTATATTTTAAATTAAAACATTTATAACTTAAAAATTTTAAAATTATTTGAATCCATTGTAATCTGTCCATATAAAAGGACCCAAACCTGAAAAGACTAAGTTCAAAAAAGCCCAAATTCGGAAAAACCCAAGCCTAAAAAGATTCCAATCCGAGCCTGCCCGTTTGGCACCTCTACCCCACTCCCCACCCTTTAGTATTCCAAGAAACGAGGTCGTTTGAATAAGCTTTGAATTTTCATCTGCTTATCGCACAAAACGGAGACGTTTTCTGTTCTAAGAAACAACTGAAAACGAAGACGTTTTCTGGTCTTGAAGGTTCGGTCGGGGTCTCTTGTATTTTCTAAAGGATTATGAATGCATTTTATACTTTTCTTCAGGCTCATAGCTAATGTGGGATTCACATGAATAATGATTCGATGGTTTAAACTACATTTCATTGCTTCTATGTTCTTTGATGAATTATCCTTCGAAAGGGTGATTGTTCAGGATCTAATTACTTAATTTTATTGCATTTTAGTTTGATTATAATGGGGAACGAAGTTAGATTTAGATTAGCTTAATTTGACTGTTTGTCTTCTTATTCACTCATTTTCTACGAAATGTAAGTAATTGTTGTCGCTTATCATAAATGGGGGAAAGGTATACTTTTTTTAAGTGGGTATAGAAGTTTGTCTTACTTGGTCTTTCTTGTCTTACTTGAACTTACTTTAATTCTTCCATAAATAGCATGAAGAAGCTTTGCTGAGCTTTTGTTGTTAAACTGAGTTTAAATTGTTTCATTAAGGATTGTTCTTTTTTCACTTGCTTGGGTAAACGGAACTTTTCTGCAATGGAGGGGGTGGCATTCGCTTCCTTTACAAGCTTCGCAACAAAATCTTTGCTCTTTTATTCTCTGTCACCATCTTCTATCATAACCCATCGCCAAAAGAGTCGGAAAAATACTCTAAAGGCAATATCTCCCCGAAACTTTGGTATCCGCGCTTCATCTGCTTCTAGTTCTGGTACTTCTCATATATCTGGTTCACTTGGTGGAAGATAAAAGAATATAACAAATATTTGTTAATTTTTTATTATGTTTTTCAAATAATTTTGTTGTCTTTTTTAGGTTCAGTTGTGACGTTGCTTGATTATGGAGCTGGAAATGTTTGGAGCTTCAGGAATGCGATTCGCTACCTTGGGTTCGAGATAGATGATGTAAGCCATTTTAGCTTTAAGAAGATGATAATTTGTATCATTCAATTTTTAGTTGCTTTTCATAAAAGGGTGCATAGAAAGTTATAAATGTATTCTTCCTTTTGAATTATAATGAAGGTGCAAACTCCAAAAGACATTTTGAGTGCAGATCGCCTTGTCTTTCCTGGTGGTGGGGACTTCGCTTCAGCCATGGATGTATTGGTCAAGACCGGGTATGATTTCTACCGACTCTTTTATGAAAAGCAGCTTTCTTTTTCCATTTGAACTTTGAACCATTAAATGTTCTTCAATGTGGCTAGATGGATTTTGGACTTGGAAGAATTATTATTAGAGAGTTTCTTGCATAACTTTCTTCTTGTTCATATGATCGTGCAATGTATTGAAACTTAGGACCTTAGGTTTGATTTTCTTTATTCTATTTCTAAATTTTTTTAATGTAATTGGAGATAAATAAAATGACTCGTGGATGAAATCTGATTGGATGATCCTTGATCTTTTGATGTGATTGGCCAAACAACGCATCTTTATCTTGATTGGCCAAATGGCCTGAAAAATCTTCATTTAGTTTATTTAGCAACACTAAATAAAAGATCGAACAGTATGCAACTTTGTAATTGACTTAAATTTTTTCTCCCTACAGACTTTTAATGATAACTAAATATCTCTTTTCTTTGGCTTGGAATTCTAACTTAATTAATTGTCTTTCATTTGTCATATTCTTCAGGATGGATGAAGCACTATGTACCTATTTAAGAAATGACCGCCCATTTCTAGGCATTTATCTTGGATTTCAACTACTTTTCGAGTATAGTGAAGAGAATGGACCTGGTCAATTTCTAAAAACCTGTCCTTTTTTGTTATTGTAAATCTTTGATAGACATATTATATATTATGATCATGACTTGATAAAGTTTCTATGCTTGTAAACTGTGTTATGAGTAGAGTTGTTCATGACTCATGACTATCTTCCTCGCTGTATCTTATGTCATTTTATGTGGTTTAATGAACATCTTTCTTTGGCATTTTAAATTTAATTTTTATGTTATTTTATAACTAAATATTTGTAGATAGCTTAAATTGGAGGTGAAGCATGGGAAGAAGGAATAAAGAAGAGAAAAAGGAGATACCAATTAATCTTCATTTTGCAAATAGAGAAAAATTTAGATGCTTTCTTTTCTTTTCTAGTTCTTAACTTCTCAACGTGACTTCACAGTTTCTATTTGTTTCAGTCAAGGGTCTTGGTCTGATACCTGGTGTGGTTGGGCGGTTTAACTCTTCTAATGGTTTTAGAGTACCCCATATTGGCTGGAATGCTTTGCAAATTGCAAAAGACTCTGAAATTTTGGATGACATTGGAGATCATCATGTCTACTTTGTTCACTCTTATCGAGCCATTCCAGTATGCTCTTCCTTGTCAACCTCTTAATTTGTTTCTCACCCTTGAATGCGCACGTTGAAAAAGCTTTCAATGAGCATGCTTTGTGCAGTTTGGTAACCTATATGATCAAATGTTTGTTAGTCAGATGATAACAAGGAATGGGTTTCATCTACATGCAATTATGGTGATGATTTTATCGCATCTATCAGTAGGGGAAATGTGCATGGAGTGTAGTTCCATCCAGAGAAGAGTGAAGGCAAGATATTTTGTGCCTTCAGTTGTTATCTTTTTTTTCTTTGCATATTCAAAATTTCAAAATATACAAGTTTCTTCCTTGTGGTATTGAAATGATATCACTTGTAAATGTCAGTTGAACAATGTTTTACATTCATCTTCTGGTTTACTGTGTTATCATTAAAAGAGAATGAGGTAAGCCAGAGGGGATTGCTGACGTGTTTTTCCTTGCTTATGTAATTAGTTCATATCCTTTACAATGTACTTACTCTGTCAATTTGATTATTGGGCAATTTTCTTTACAATTTTTTTTTTATTATTTTTAGAACAAATGTCTGGCATAATAACTAACCTGTTTATTAACAATTAATAAATTAATAAAATTGTTTCAGATGTTGGTCTTTCTGTATTGAGAAGGTTCTTACATCCAAACTCACGGGGGACAAAGGCAGTCTTTTTACCCTTGGTTTTAATTCATCTGGTAACTTTTATCAACTCTTATCTTCATCCATCTAGCAATCTGATTGATTCACTTAAGTACAGAATCCTAGTCAAGGGAAGGCTTCAAAACTTGCTAAGAGGGTAAGAGTTTCTAAAACTAGAATTACTTTGTATATTATTCTTGATTTTATTTTCTATGCACCAACTGTTGTTCCAATTTTAATTACATATCTCTTAATTATTATTGAAGTTTTCTGCTTGATTTTGTGCATCATATGTCTCTATGCCGACTGATATTTCTTCCACTCAGGTTATTGCTTGTCTTGATTTTAGGACAAATGATAAAGGGGATCTTGTTGTAACCAAAGGGGACCAATATGATGTAAGAGAGCAAACAAAAGAGAATGAGGTAAGCCCAAGGAGGTCATTCATTGCTATAATTCCCTGATCTATTTGATTTTTAGTTTTAGATGACTTGATCAAAATTTTATTTTGCATATCAATGCATGGTACTTATCATACATGACATAAGTGGGATGTGCCCTTAGATATTTTACTGGATACAGGAATTGAAAGAGTTTAATCATGTTGAAACACTCGCTTTTGTTTTCTTCTTGATCTCCTATATTATATTTAATCTAGAGAACTTCCATGGATCTAGATGCTGTTTTAACTCATCAGAAACTTTAATAGGTGAGAAACCTTGGCAAGCCAGTAGAGCTTTCTGGACAGTATTACAAAGATGGGGCTGATGAGGTATGCTTATACCTTTGAGGTGTTTTATGTTTATACTGCAATATTGGCAATCTTTATCTTCTCCAGAGTTTCTTTTTATACCTCGAATTCTTTTATTTCTTTCTTATTTAAATTTCAGGTTAGTTTTTTGAACATTACTGGCTTCCGAGACTTCCCATTAGGCGAATTACCAATGTTGCAGGTTCTTGACATTTCTTTTTGATAGATTAATTGTGATTTGACGTAGTATTTTTTAGTTCATTCTTTAATGTTTCTTTGTTTGCATATCTATATTTATATTAGTTTTTGTGCTTTGCAGGTATTAAGACACGCCTCACAAAATGTTTTTGTCCCACTAACAGTTGGTGGTATACGAGATTTTACAGATGCAAATGGCAGGTGTGCCTCTATTTTATACTGTGATCTAGTTTTCATACATCTTAAGATTTAGACTTTATTTCTATTCAAGTGATTTATTAGACATTCTCTGATACTGCAGTTTTAAGCGATCTTTGTGTAATTAACCAACACAATTTTGTCTAGGAATTTACTATTTGTATATTTTTCAGGTGCTATTCTAGTTTGGAAGTTGCTTCAGAGTATTTTAGGTCTAGGGCTGATAAAATTTCCATTGGAAGAAGCGATGCAGTTTATGCAGCAGAATATTTAAAAACCAAAGTTCACAGCTTCACCTCTTTAGGACTTGTAGCTTATTGGAGTTAAGATGTTACACATGCATATATATATATCTACCACTAATAGTCCTGTAAATGTTTCTTTTAGGTAAAGACAGGAAAGAGCAGCTTAAAACAAATTTCTAGAGTTTATGGGAATCAGGTGATCCTTATTCTTGTTTTTGATGTGTTGATGCCTGTACTAATATATGCATCCGTGTATATTTGTTGGTCTTATTGTGAGCGATGTATTTTCCCAAGAAAGTCAAAGAAAACAATGAAGCTGAAAAGAAATCAAAGAATGAAAAAGTTTGAAATAACTCTTTCTCTTCTGAACTCTCTATTAACTCAGAAATCAAGAGAATCATATCTTCTTTAAAATGCTAGAGGTTATTTATAATGCTGAACTTGAAAACTGAACTTAAAAACTTCTTAACAACCTTCTGATAACAACTTCACAGACTAAATACCATCTCAATGATCTGCCAATGTCAGCTGCTTCAACTAAGTAACAACTTTAAACTCCTAGCTTAACCTCTGAAAGTCAGCCTTATTTGCTATCTGTGTCAACCGCTAAAACTTCTGTACTTTATGCTTACTTCAGGCTCTAGCTGATTGTGTAGCTTTCACTGCTGCTTGCCTGATATTTAATTTTACCCTGTATACAGAAATAGATTTTTTTTCTAGGAAAAATAAATGTTAAAGAAAAAAAGCAGAATACAAATGGCAGATGGATATATCTAAGATTTAATTTGGTTGGGCCTGTATAATAAAATTGTTCTTCTGTTGCTTTGTATTTTAGTTTAGTAACATGCAAGTTAGGAGATACTGACGAAAGTTGATGACTTTTCTTTCATTGCAAGCATGGATCCTCATAGTGTGTACCTTTAATTTGCAGTAAATGAATTTATAGTGAATTGATTGAATGCTTACTTGACAGGCAGTGGTTGTAAGCATTGATCCTCGTCGAGTATACGTTAAAAGTCCTAATGATGTTAAATTGAAGACTATACAGGTCACAAAACCTGGTAAAGAAGATTTTACTCTTTTGTATTACTATTCATATGGAATTTACAATGAGTCCTTGGAAAATTCGACTCTGTGAATGGAAGATAAAAATTTCTAATGACTTTCGATAAATCTACAGATTTAGATTTTACAAGGACTTTTTTAATTAGGATATGCCTATCTGGTGTCAGGTCCGGATGGAGAAGAGTATGCTTGGTATCAGTGTACCGTAAGCTTCATTTCTATCTGCCTTTTGCATGATCATTCATAAAGCATTTATCTAGATAAACCTTTTAGAACTATTGATCTGCCTTAAGAGCATCATATAATTAGATCTGATATAATGCAAGCAAATATCTCGTATAGAACTAAAACCCATCAAACACTTAATTCCATGCTACAAATATTAATCACAACCGCTCAAAATGCACACTTAAGGTGTAGGACCTAAATGCAGTCAATACTCATTCATGCACATCAATGGGCAATCATCACTTGAGTAAGTTTTTTTTTTAGAATATCTAAAACACGTCTGTTGGTATAAAGAGGAGGGAAAGAGAGTCAACAAAACCTAGTTTTAGAGCGGGGAAAAGGAAGAAAGAAAATGCATGAGATAGGCATCTGGTTCGGCACCTGACCATGAGTGTGAAGAGCAAATAGTCGGGAGAAAAGAAGAATAAGAAACCAGAGATGCACTTGACCATGATTTTGTGATAATCATATAAACTCTTGAAAATTAGAGAAAATTTAAATGTACAAACATAACAAAAGAAAAATTAGCTTGAAAGTGCAAACTAAATATTGAAATTTTATAAGGAACAGTAGCATGTAAGTAACATTCGAACCCATTGATATGGAAGGAAAACATGTGAAGAGATAGATGTAGACAATGATAAACTAACAGTCTCAAATGAGAGGTGCTTCGCGGAACTTTGAAATCACAGCTGCCACCATTCCTGTAAATTCCCATTGGAACCTTCAGCTGTTGGAATGGGAGTAAAATAAAATCTTTTGCAGGACAAAATACTAGAAAAATGTATTTCTAAATTGAAGAACGGCCCATAGTTGATCAATATCAAGATAGATGTTACTAAAATGACACTAGTCTATAATTCAAGTGCATGTTCATGGTCACCAACATAAAATCCAAATTACAAAAATGAAATCTTCATTGTCTCACTATGCTCTAACCCTAAGACTTCCACACGCTAACACAGATCCTCAACAAGCAATCAAGAAAGCATTGGGATGGTTAAGCGAGAACGGATTGCAATTAACTAAATGTACCTAATTGGAAAGTTGCAAATAAATCACAACTGTTTAGGAACTAGCATGGGAAGACCACTCTCATAAGAAAAAGATATGTTCTGCATTTTAACAATAGCAATATGAATTCTGTCATATTCTTAGGGCCTGTTAGCAGCTTAATGCATTCATAAATATTTAATATACATGGTTAAATGATCATTGTTTTGCCGCTTATATTATTGAGTCTTTTTCTTGTGCATATCTTGAATGGCTTTCTGTTCTTAAGGTTAATGGAAGACGGGAAGGTCAACCAATTGGAGCTTACGAGCTTGCAAAAGCAGTTGAAGAACTGGGAGCTGGAGAAATACTGTTGAACTGCATTGATTGTGATGGTATAAATGACTTTCCTGTCAAACAATTCTCCCTTATAACTATTTGTTTAAGCATGGCATTCCCATTTCAGATGTTTGCTTTGAAAATTACATCAAAGAGGTTTTTTTGGTTTTTTTTTTTTTTTTAAATATATAACTGATGGTTAAGTGTTACTGAGAATACCTATCCAGAGTAAGCCAGTTTTTTCTGCTACACAGATGGTCATCAAAGTTATATGGCTTTCGAATGTTATCAAACACACGGTCATCAAAGTGACTGAAGATGTGATATTATATAATTGTGATTATATTGTTTAACCTACAAGAATATTTGGTTTATTCCTAAATCCTGCTCTTCTCTTTTTTTTTGTGTTTAATCCCTACTTGCTGATTCTTGCAGGTCAAGGAAAAGGATTTGATATAGATTTAATAAATTTGATATCAGATGCTGTTAGCATCCCTGTGATTGCAAGCAGTGATGCTGGTGCTGTCGAGCACTTCTTGGAGGTTTTCACTAAAACAAATGCCTCAGCAGCTCTTGCTGCTGGCATTTTTCATTGGAAGGTGAGTATTCAATATAGAATTTCAGTTTTCCCAGCTTTATGGGACAAAGAAATATATATATTTCCTTCTTATACAGCACCATGCAAGGCTCCACTAATTTAAACTGTGATTACAATGCTTTGATTCTTTGGGTTTTAGGTTTCCATTCAGTCTGTAAAAGGACACTTGTTGAAGGAAGGCATCGAAGTAAGGATCTAATTATATCTGTCGACATGTAGATTAAGCACTTGAAATTTTATTCATAAAGTCAGGAATGATAGAAATTTGCAAACATTTTAAATCTCATCTGCTTTGTATGTTTTAATGAATTTTTGCAGTTCTGGGATTGATTTCAAAATGTTTTTTTTTTCTTTTTCAAATGTATTCAGCATGAATTAGAAGTTTATGAGTGAAGCATTCCTAGGATTGGCAATTTTAAATGTTCAGAAACTCAGCTGTGTTCTCTGTTCTCTTTTCTTGTGTTGTAAAATTTTCCTGACTGCAACTTGTGAAGCTAGAAAGTTTCTGTAAAGATCGGGTTCCAAGATGTCTGTCTCCCTTGTATCGTCCTACGGATTGGGATGTGGTTGTGCCTTTGCATGCCCTTATCCATAGCATCTTTTTTGGTTGCTAATCCTAAAGTGGAGATCGATTTCCACATGCTTAACCCTAGCGTGGTGTGTAGGATTAGCAACCATCGAAATTGTAGAGGTATTATCGCACCACACAACTGGCCGTTGATTTACTGTCATACTAATTTTAGTCAACAATTGTTTTATCCATAGGATCTCAGAAACACGGTTAGCTAAGCTGCTGTACTTAGCTTCTGACGATAATCTAGGCACAACTGCTTGCTTCTTAGAACACCATACAATAGGATTAGGTTCAAGGTACACACGGTAACCTATTGTTGAACGACGATCTTCAACAGTGGAGGCCTAGTCAGCATCAGAATAACAAACCAGACCAAATTGCCCTTTTGTAAAATAGAAACCATGATCCATTGTATCACTAAGATACCTTAACACCCGTTTAACAACCTTCCAATGAGTGTTAAGAGGTGAATTCATATACTGACTAAGCTTGTTGACATAATAAGCTAGATCAGGTCGTGTAATACATGCATATTGAAGAGTCCCAATAACGTTGCGATATAAATGATTATCATCGAAAGGGCTGTCATCCAAAGAAGTCAACTTAGGAGTGCCCACCATGGGCGTAGGAGTAGAAGTTGCTCTAATCATACTTATTTTGTGAAGTAACTTAGTAATGTATTTCTTGAGTAAGAAACAGTCCATGGGCGTAGGAGTAGAAGTTGCTCTAATCATACTTATTTTGTGAAGTAACTTAGTAATGTATTTCTTGAGTAAGAAACAGTCCATGGGATATGTGATGAACCTCAATACAAGAAAAAAATGAAGATCACCAAGATCTTTGAGTGAAAATTTACTATTGAGCTACTGAACTTACCACATCGATTTCTACAAGTGAGCTACTAGTAAGAACTATGTCATTAACATAAGCCATGTGAAGAAGCTGAAATACTCAGTAACAATAGACTCAATATCAGAAGAAAGACCATTGAGAATCGCTGTGACTTGTTCATGTTCGCTAATAACTTCACCACAACTAGCAAGGCTGTCACAATAGGCTTTGATTTTCCTAAAAAAACTCCTTCATTGAGAGGTCACCTTTGCGTTGAGAACGCAAAGCTCATCTATAGAACAAGTAGAGATGCTAGCAAGAATACTCCAGATCTGAGCAGTAGAGTCCCTATCGATGAGAGGAGGGACTACACCTTAACTAACAGAAGACAAAAGCCAAAATGCGAGGGCACTATCTTGCTTTTCAAACCTCACAAAATCAGGCTTCTCCTTAGTGAACTGTGGAGGTGGAATAGTAGAAACATCACAAAACTCTGAAGTTTGTAAGTCTTGAGAGCAAGGAGTACCTGCTGAGGCAACAAGTAATTAGATTAATCAAGAATGATGTTAATCTTCTTGGTTGAGAAGAGTCAATTATCAAAAGAACCATCGCTGGAACCAGAAGACACCACTGGTGCTACAGCAGAAACAAATGACAGGCTAGGAGGAAGAGCCATGAGACCCACAGGCAATCAGAGGATCAAATCCGTGAGGAAACAAACATTTAATACCATGTGAAACTATAGTTGCAAGCTATAAAAGTTGATTAATAGCTAGAAAACTATTAAGCAGTAGGTTAAGTGTCTTAACATAAAGCACTATTTTGACAGTAAACTCTACCAAGACTACAAGCATAGCAAGTAATATGAACCCTATAACCAACATGAGGACGATTGGTGGAATCATGGTGAGCCAAAGAAAGATAATCAGAGAGAATTTTGTACTAATAATATAGTTAGACAACCTCGAGTAAGTGATATATAAAGGTAAGATGATAGAGTTTTGTAAGTATTCTTGATACTTGCTTTTCTTGTTAGAAAAGAAAAGTAGGTTTCAACCCTAACTACTTCAATTCTACTTCCCGGACTCCAAAAAGAGGTACAACAAAGTAGTTATAGAACGAAAGCTCGACATAAGTACCCCCATTTTTAGCGTTCCTTGTGTAATTCTTCATGTCAACAGTCTTGAAAAGATATTTTTTTCACGCTTTCTGATCTGATCATATTTTGAGACTGCAACTTTTGATAGAAAGTTCAAGAACAAGAATTGGGATCTATAAGAAAATTATAAGGTGTGGACATAAAAGAAAACCACTTGTGTGATTGAGGATGTCGAGCAATAAACAGAGACCATAAACATCTCTTATTGCTCTTTACACAATATGTCCATTGTGAAACATAATTTGAAAATTTGTGGGGGGGAGGGGGGGGGGGGAAGGTTAGTGGATGAAAGAAAACCACTAAGATTAAGATACAATAATGTTTCACAGTTACGTAGCCTCTATTCAATCCCAACTATCATTACATACAAGGTTAAAAAATTCCCTTCCCTGCAATGAGTGGCTTAGGTGGGGTCAATGACCTAATTTCAGGTGCAGAACTGGGAAACAGTATATTCAGCTTGTGCATGAGGATGTCAGCTCTTGATGGAATCTCATTCAAAAGAAACTGCTGAACAATCGGTTTTTTGAACCACTCCATAACAGAGTCTCCGGTGGCCCTTAAAACCACCTTACTAACTTCAAATGGGGATTCTACAGAGCTCAGCATCTGTGCAACCACGATCTTCAGAGTGGGTCCTGTAACCAATTTGATACGCCTCGGGACCACTCCATAATACAACATTCTTTTCCTAAATCTATGGAGGGTGTGCACAACAGCTATAAGAGCAGCTCCCACCGACAAATTTCTAACGTCGAGTGACCAAGCAATATGCTGATCGAAAACTATTGCCTTCGGGAAAAGCTTATTCTCATAGGCAACCTTCCAAACACAGCGAGCTCTGTTTATCTGCCCCATCAGAACAAGGTAGTTTAAGAGAACATTGACAAAGTACCTTGCAGCCCCTTCTTCCATCTCGTAATCAATACCTTGAAAAAACTCCCTCACAAACAATAAAACTGGCTGTTTTCTCTGTTCTGGGCCAGTAAAGAGTCCACACATAAAGGCATGAGCTTTGTGTTTTGTTGCACCAAGGATTGCCATCAAATGTCTCTCATTGTGTTCTTCCTGGCATCGTACCAAATAGGCAAGGATTGATGTGTAAAGAATCAGATCCACCTTCGCAGCAGAGTTCACATAGTTTTCAAGGAGAGGCTTTGCTGACTCATATAAACCATTCCTCATGCATGATTCAAACAACTGCCTAACTATGAAATTATTTGTTCTAATCCCCGATGAACCCATGAAACTCAACCATCTCAAGGCAAGCTCAACAGAACCATCTTTAACATAAACCATTAGAACATCACTAGCACTAACATCAATAGAATATCCCATGGACTTCATTTCAAGTAAGATTTTTGCTGCAACATCCACAAGTTTCTTATTAGCCAAGAGGGTCAAAAGAGCCGTATACGTGCTCAATCCGGGCCTTAAACCTGCATTTATCATTGAGTTATAGAGCTTCATCGCAGAATCTACCTGTCCAGAGGCTGCATGCATTTCTAAGAGACATGAGTACGTCGATGGAGTGGGTAGAAATCCAGCTTTCTCCATTTCTTTAAAAATTGATGTTGCAATATCAAGCTTTCCTGATTTTGCATGGGACTCAATGATCATCGTGTATAAGCCAAAATTCGGCCTAAAACCAGCTGCCTTCATCTCCTCCCAAAGCCGAAGTGCAGTATCTAGCTTCCCAGCCTTTGCGTAGGAGTCGATCAATGAAACAAACATAGTAGCAGATGGCCGAAGCCCAGAGCCCAGCATTTCCATGTAGATTTTCATTGATGTGTCCAGTCTCCCAGCTTTCCCCATTGAATCAACAAGTGATGCAAAGATACTAAAGCCCGGCTGAAACTTCCTTTCTTTCATCTCTTGAAAGAGCTTCAAAGCTGCATCAAGCCGGCCTGATTTTGCCAAGCTAGGTATCATCAACTCATACGTAGACCCATCCAACAAACATCCTGCTGCTTGCATGCTCTCATATATCTCAAATGCCTTGTAAGGCAAATTTTTATTCAAAAATAACATCATAAGGTCATTGTACGTTTGAGTGTCGATTTTACAACCATAATCCTGAGCCTTCTTGAAACAACAAAACGATACCTCCAATTTCTCAGCTTTAGCCAAAAACTGAATCACCCGATTGTATGCGCTAAATAAAGAAACCCCATTACCACTCGACTCTTGGACCAACTCCTCAAACAATGACTGAATCGCATCGAAGTCTCTACTTTGATTTAACCCATCAAACAACATGTCATAACACTCATCACTCGGGGCATACCAAGATTGTCGCTTAGCCCATCTAAACAAACTCAATGATGCATCGCTATCTTTGACAACCTTCAAGGCCTGAGTTATATGAGTCATATTAGGCATAAACTGTAGTTTATCCAATTGGGTCTCTAATTCTGGTCCCCATTTCCACCTCTTAACAACCTCAACAATCTTAGCAACTGCAGAGGCATTCAAAAATGGTTTCTTTAACCCACCCACCATAACATGATCGTCAAGCCCTGGCTCGACTGACCGGATACCTTTACCAGAGTATATAACACTCCCCGACTCATCTAAGTACTCTATATCCTCAGTCCACTCACCAGAACAGTAACTTCTTACAATTCTTGGGTTTCCAATAAAATTGGGGGTTTTAGAAAGAGTATGGAAGGGGGAAATTTGATTGATACCCATCGAAGAGTTGAAGAATCTAAAGCTATTGGAGCACTTAGTAAGTGCATTTCTGCTGGAATTCAGGTTCGTTGAAGAACTAGTGCAAGAGTTAGGGTTTAGTTTGAGAATGAAGCATAGATATCTAGGGCAAAATTTACGATTTAAAGTATGAAGCATTGAAATAACTAGGAGGAAAATGCTAGGGTTTGGTAGATGTAGAAACGCTTACCAGACGATCTTCTCTTGTGTTGGTAATCTCTCCAAGGGAGGCCAAAACCTTAAACCCTACTGGATTGGGAATGCAGGAACCTTTTCGGTAATTTGACATGGCAAATAGCCAAATTACGCATTTGTTTTTAGGGTAAATTACATTTTTAGTCACCTAATATTAGTAAGTTTCTCTTTTGGTCACCCAATTATAAAAAGTTACAAAATAATCACTCAAACTTTTTTATTTTTGGTCATCAACCGTTAAATGACTAACGGAAAGATGGCATGACAACTTTTAAAATTGGTATAAATATTTATATATTATTTCAATTTAGTCTTAATTATTAAAAATTTAGCTCTTAATGTTTACATATTATCTAATTTTATCCTATATTTTATATGAAAATATAATTCAAAACATAATGTGTAAATTAGAAATAAAAACAAAGATATTTTATGAAAATATCTTTTTTTTATTAAACTAGATAACTTTTAAATACATTGCTTTCCTTATACTTCAAATAACCGAGAACGTAATATCTTTCAATGCCAATTAACTCATTTTTTATTGGCTTAAGTAAGCTTAAATTTTTTTTTTGAAGTTGTTAGAATTAAAATTAGGTTAAATTGACAAAGTGTGTACTTTTATTTTCAAGGACTTGAATCGGCTTATATTATAAAAATTGGGTCATTTTATTTTTTCTTCTTGTTTTTCATTTTTTTTTTCATTAAGCCAAATGCGAGGACAATGTTGCAAAGGGTCAGGTGGCAACACTCTTATAACTCTTATTTACCAACAAAACCCATTGTTCGATGTCAGCTCTAGCGATCGGTCATGCAAGTTCATTTTCATGGCTTTGTTTGAATTTTCGAGTCCCCTAATCAATCAACTTATCCACTCATTGAACTCGATTAAACTTATTGAAGCCTTAACTTTGAAAGTTTATTTCAAAAACACTTTCATTTTCTGGGTTAAATATATAAAGGTTGAAGTTATTATTATGTCAATTTTAAAAACTAACATGTCAAATAGTTAAGTGACTATTTTGTATCTATAAGTGTAAGGTCCATTTGTTTCACTAAAAACAATTTCTAAAAAATAAATTGATTTTTTGTAAAAACTATTATTTTTTTATGTTTGAATGATTTTACTTAAAATATTTTTAGTTGTTTGATAATTTTTTTTAAATCATTTTTTAAAAATTATTTTGACTACAACAAACACAATATTAAATTAAAAATATTTTCATATTTTAATCTAGAAAACTAAGTTTGAGTTAAATTAGAGCAATAAACATTAATTCAAAAATGCCCTTTCCCATAATTAATCTTTTATAATAGAACTCATACATAGTATAACTTGTATTAGTTTTAATAAATATGTAACAGTTAATTGTTGAGAGAATAACTACACAATTTCGAAGAATCATAAGGCCTTAACAATTGAGATGCACTGGTTAGACCTGATGATATTACATTTATTTGGTCTGGTTTAATGATCTGTTTGAAAAGTGAGAAGATTTGAGTAAAAATATAGATTTAAAAAATAGTTCGAGTCTCAAGTAAGCTTTTTTTGTTTGGGTTCAACCTGATCCGAGTTTCAAAAAAAAAATTGTTGTTTTGCCATTGTTTTGTTTTTGTTTTTCACTGGTTTGCTATCATTTCACTATTATATTACTATTATTTTATTGTGATTGTTCGGATATTGTATAACTCTTGTTTTATTGTTAATTTTACTATTATTTTTAGAGGCATTTGCTTGTTAAGTTATACTCATCTTAGTGTTATTTAAGTATAAAGATAATTTTTTAATTTATTTTCAATTTGTTTGGAAACATTTATTTTTATATAAAAAAATTAATACGGTTGGATCAGGCCGAACTCGAATTTTAGTTTTTTATTTAGGCTGAGCTTGAGAAAAAAAATTAAATTCATTTTTCAAATCAAACCCAAACTTATAAAACGGGCCTGAAATTTTACTACGGCTCGAACTGACCCATGATGACTTCTAACACTGATAAATGGCACACACCAGAGCCAGTACAAAAATGAACTATACCAAACAAAACAAAAGCACACCAAACAAGAAGGCGTACACCAATTTATACTATTAATTGCGCCGCTAAGCTTACAAATAAAAGAAAACAAAATTTATTGATGAACAACATAAGCCACCCACTAAACATTCTCCATCCCAGACCAATTCCTATGTCATTAAAACTCACACCCAACCATGCTACCAGCTTACAGTCTCGATCAACCACAACTTTTGCTACTCTATTCGCTTCCCTGAACTTATTGATGAATCCTTCAAACATCTTTCACATGCTAAGCAAGTGCCAAGAGGTAAGAGCAAATCAATACTTACCCTGAAGTAAACATCTGCAGCAGAGGTAAGAGCAGATCAATGATTACCAAGAAACACAAATACTCGCACATTGAACAAGAGCATATGCTCCTTTCATTTCCTGGAGATGGACTAATTCTTTCCAGTAAGCAAACAGGGGAATGCAACAACATAAACCTGAAAACACTTGACAGCAACATATTAAAAAGGCCTCACCTGAAACTTTTTTACAACCCATTTTCATGCCTGCTATGGTCCCTGCTCCTTTTCTTGTCTACCCCATGGATGATTAAAAGATGCACTTTCCAAAAAGAAAAACAAAAGTAAGATATAGTAAAAAAGGGTAGAATCATGCTCAGTAATTGGTAGAGATAGAGTCGCATTGAAAGAACAGGAACACACTATAGTGAATTAAGTAAAATAAATACAATATATAGTTACCAATAACTACTGGCATCAAAATTTGCATCTTCACTCACTACCTTCGAGAGAGGCATTACTAACACCCATCAAAGCTACGTTCTTTTCTAGCTTTATTTGCCACCCATTAATCTTCTCCTTCAAGGCCACATCGCCAAATTCTAATGACCCAAACTCAATGGCCATCAGCAAAAAACTCAGTCTGGTGCTAACATCGAAAATTTAGACACCAAACCACATACCATTGAGACAAAATCAAAGCCCCTGACAAACAACTCCAATCAATAGCCTAAAAGAAATCATCAATACCTTGGCATCATGTGAAACATTTTCTAGCAAACATCTCTTGGAAACATGTCTCCTCGACTAACCTTACTCTATGATAAGTTGTTTTATGTTGGTCTTGGAACAGCATGTTCTAAACAACTATTATTCTTGAACAACAACTATTCTAAATGTAATATGTTCTGATTGGTGGTTGTTTTGAATATAATTATTCATGAAGAATAGCTACTCTAAATAATAGTTGTTTCAAGTTATGATATGAATGACGATGATCTTAAACTCTAAGCATGCTTGTTCTCAAACAATGATTATCCCGAACAACGATGTACTAAATACAAATGGTGTATCTACTACTACTGCTATTATTATTATTAATGGATTGAACTGATGGTAGAAAAGTGGGAAAAAGCCAAGATTTGTGGAGCAAAGTAAGCCTCGTATTCTTTGCATAATCATTGCTCAATTCTGTCAAGTTTCTTAGTCTCCACTTACGAGACTGCATCGAGTGGGTATCTATTAGGAGTGGGACTTGGACTTGGGAGAGCTACATTTTATTTTATTTTATTTTATTCTATTCCATGTAGATTCAACCCTTTTAGTTTTAAATTATTTTTTAAACAAGTTTTTAATGAGAAGAGCTAAAAATATCCAGCTCAATTTAAACAAGCTAACCACCCATAATAAATTTCAACATCTTATTCCTCAATTCCTCACTTTGAGAATCAAACTCCGATGCAAAGGGTTATTAACCTTTTTAAAAAAAAATTTGAATCATTTTTTTTAAAAGAATTGTTAGGAGTCTAAATAAACGGAACGTTCGATAAATTGTTCGTGAACCATTCGTATAACGTTCGTTTATGTTCATTTACTAAGCTAAATAAACAAGTATGAACAAAATTTTTATATTCGTTAAATAAATGAATGAATACGAACAAAGGTGCGTTCAGTTCGTTTATTGGCTCGTTTATTTATTAATGATATTTTCTTATAAAAATATTAAAATAATATTTGTGTGTATGCATTTGTTTATTATTCGTTAACATTGTTCGTAGGCATGTTCGTTTAATGTCCATGAACATGTTCGATTAAGTTAGATGAACATACTCAATCGAACATGTTCATGAACATTAAACAAATGAACATGAACACACATAATTTTAAATAAACGAAAATGAACAAAAATTTAAAATTTTTAACGAACATGAACAGAGGCTTGTACGTTCAAGCTCGGTTCATTTATAGGCTTAAGAAATGTTGACTAAAATATTAGTTTTTTAATGATGTCATATTAACATGTCACTATTTATATTATATGTCACGTAAATAAATAATTTAAAAATTATAAATTATATAAAATACGCCACTTCATGCTGGCATGAATTGTTATGTAAACGACTCTTTTTAAAAGGTTGAGGGCCAAATTTAACATAAAAGTAATAAGTGCCCATTTGTCAAAAAAATGTAAATTTTAAAAACTAAATTTATTATTATACTTACTTTTAAATATGCATATTTTCATGATCCATGTAATAAATCATACATGTCAAGTTTGATATAAATTAAAATTTTATAAATATACGTTTTATGTAGAAAACTTTTAATTGTAAAATATTTATTAATATATACAATATTTTATATTGATATCAAGGGCAAAACTAGGAGGGCGGGCAAAGCTCTAAAATAAATTTTTTTTCATTTAGACATTTTTAAAATTTTAAGTTATTAAATTAGTAAAGATAAAATTATATTTTAGCTCCTCTAAAATATAAAATTTTAAGTTAGTTCTTTAAAAATTATAAAAATATAAATTATTAAAATGATGAAATTATGTTTTTACTATCGTAAAAATTATAATTTAATTTGACTCCTTACAAAATTTTCTGATTTCACTCCTGATTGATATGATAAAGATATCAAATCAATTTAAAATTTTATATATACAACAAATATAAATATTTTGATAAATTCAACTATCGTGACTGTAACTAAACTTTGTTAAAATATTACTCTTCTTGCCATTAAGAAGCTCCATATTCCCTGCCCGAATAAAGCAATAATCTT
Organism: Kokia cookei; assembly: GCA_039519145.1. NCBI lineage: Eukaryota > Viridiplantae > Streptophyta > Magnoliopsida > Malvales > Malvaceae > Kokia > Kokia cookei. The sequence goes on along the minus strand of CM076907.1, from coordinate 7,087,941 downwards.
CCATTTTATAAGGACATTTTAGATATCCTCTGCATTTCTAGTCAAACTAGAGATAATTTAGTATTAGTGATTATATCAAGTTTCTGAGTAAAATTAAATTTTTGAACAGAAAAAAAAAATCTATTTTCACTTTATTTTTTATTCATAAAACTCGAATATAAGATGAAACACAAACTTTTTAGTATTACTCAACCCAATAGAAAGTTATTAAATCCCATTAATATTGTATTGAAGTGCAAGAAAAGAGGTGTCTTTTGTGTGTGTCATTTCCAGATTCCATCGAAGAAAAGGAAGTTTGTTTATATAAAGAGGTGCAAGAGAAAATGGAGAGATATGATAGATATAATGTAAAAGATGATAGCCCCATGTGCTGGGTTGATTATGACAAATTCCAATCTGTTAGGCATTTCTTGGGCCCAACAAAGTTAGATTAAGAATAGAACATCGTGGTTGACTGCCCCATGCCTTCCATTCCAACACAACTCATTTGCTTTGTAATCCATGCAGACGCACATGATCATCGATTTTATATATATTCCTCTTCACTCCATCCCCAAGGTATATAGGTAAACCAATGCTTTAATGGTCCCTCGATTAACCATCCTAGTCAAAACAGTAAAATAAACAAGTTATGGGGGTGAAGCATCACATTTATCAAAAACCCTCCAAGGAAGAACATGGGGAAAAGCAAGCAATCCATGGAAATCAAGACACCAGTCTGTTCTAGTGTTACAAAAGGAGTGCTTCATATTCCCGACAGTATCAATCAAGTTGTGATCTTTCCATTTCCATTCCCATGCCTTGAATCATCTTTAAATTTAATCCCACAACTACTACTCTTTCAGTCCCCCTCAGCCTCCCTTATGCTTTTGCATCATTATTATATTCACCACTAAGGATGAAACTTGCCTCAAAGTGGGTGCCAATGCCATCTGAGAATCTTTCATAGTCTTTTAGCCACTTTACCTCGCTTTTGACTTGTAAAAAATATTCCCATCATTCAATCCACATGACTTTGGTATGTGAAAACAATCATTTTCTTTTTTATCAACCAAATGAAAACTCACTTTTGCCCTTCACTTGTCCATAAACAAGGAAATGACCATACCAGGTTTTGATGTTCCACAAATAAGCACAAGGAAACAATGGCAACAAAAAAAATTGCAAAAGAGACTGCAGATTAGTGAACTGAGTAACAACAATGTCCGAAGGGGTCCTGGAAATGGAACCCGGTGAAAAGGAATCCGGCAAACCTAACTATAACATTGAGAAGAAATCACAAAAAGGAAAGCTGGTAATTCAAAAGATGAAACAAATACAAGGAATAAAAGGATCCCACAACAAACAAATATTTCTTCTCTTTGATCAAATCAACAAACCGGATTCTTCTTCGCCGGATAACCCCTTATGAAGCTTTCGGTTTCCTTAAAAGTATTCAAGTTAAAATTCATCCCAAATCTTCTTGGCCTTCTGAGGGGCATCTGATCAATTCCAATATATTAACTACCTCTGACATATCCGGACGATTCGATGGTACTTGTGACGTGCAGATTAAGCCTAGTTTCATCACAGGAATTGCCTCCTCTACTGGGAATTTTCCTTGCAGCCGTTCGTCAACACATTCCTCCACCCTGCCTTCTTCCAATGCTCCTCGTACCATGTCACAAAGGACGACAACATCATCTTCCATGTACTCAACAGGCCTCTTCCCAGTAACCACTTCCATAACCAAAACACCGAATCCATACACATCGCATTTCTCGGTTATTTTCACTGTTCGGCAGGCAAACTCCGGTGCCATGTAGCCAAGTGCACTTTGAATTTTGCTGCTTAAAATATATCGATCTAGCATAGGCAACAACCTTGCTAGGCCAAAATCTCCCACTTTAGGTTCACCTGAACCATCGATGAGGACGTTGCTCGACTTTATATTGTAGTGAATAATGTTTGATTCGTGCAAGTGAGCCAAGCTTTTCGCTGTCCCTAGAATGATACGGAACCTGTCATGCCAAGAAAGGTAATTTCCGCCTGGTCCTTCATGAAGATGTTTGTGTAGACTTCCACCAGATACAAATTCAGAAATGAGAAGTTGCAGTGACGGAGTCCAGTAATAGCCCTCGAGTGCGACAAGATTATGGTGCCGTATTTTCCCAAGTTTCTTGACTTCCCTTTCGAATTCTTCTTGTGACTTCACAAGACTTGAGACGGTGAGCTTCTTGATCGCCACCGAGCGTCCATCTTGCAAAACTGTTCGGTACACAGCTCCGAACCCACCACGCCCTAGTTCACAGTCCTTGTTGAGCATAGCATGTGCACCTGTGCTAAAGTCAGGTTCACCAGAAAACATGACAAGTTTCCCAGAGTTGGCATCGGTAGTAGGGGAACGGCTAAACTCATCCCCAGCAGAAAAAATAATGGGCGGCTGCAGAGTGGGATGTTGATGACCTGACACGGAGATTAAGAACAGTGACGGAAATGACTCCAATAACAATGAAAGCAGCTGCACCAATAGCAATAAGGGCAGAGATACTAAGAATTATCCTTTTACGACCGACATTCGGAGGTAATTCATCAGGAATGGAATCAGAAGTGGTGTTAGGATTTAGTACAATCGGTTTCGGGAGAACTGCAGGGCAAGATTTATTAACCATGAGAGCCGCAAAGTAAGGGATTGCCGAAGACAGCCGTAGGTGATATGGTGTTGAAAAATCCACCAGCAGGCAGTTCTCCTTGTAAATTGTTGTGGGAAATGTTGAATGATAAGAGACGGGGAAGATTGGCCAACTGCTTCGGTAGCCTTCCTGCAAGGTCGTTGAAAGACAGGTCCACATATTCTAGGTCGTTCAGTTTTCCAATTTCAGCAGGGATTGGGCCACTCAGGTTGTTTTGTGATATGATCCTACACCAATTCAACAACAAATAGAAAGTCAAAAGCACTAGTTCTTAAGAACATACAACAGCACCTGCTTTCACCAGATACAAACTTTAAGCGAATGCCAATAGGATAGAGCATGATACCATACAGCAAGGATCAAACTACAATATCATGCGCAAAAGTTAAACAATAGAATATAAAGATGTTTTAAATTTGAAGTAATTTATCTCAATGAAACGTAGTCCAACTACTCATACAACCTATGAACAGATAGAACAAAGTTCACCTACTACCAAAATCTAATCTAGCCTTTAGGGTAACTTGATGTTTATAGGTCAAGATAGCAAGGAATGATTGAATAAAGAAACACAAAGATGAGATAAACCAGGGTCTTTTAAGTTAGCTAAATTATACTCAAGAACAGGAGAAACTTACAAAGTCGATAGCAAGGTGCAGTTTTCAATTGATGTAGGAATTTTTCCATCTATGAAATTAGCTTTGAGCCTAAGATCCTTAAAGGAGAAAGCTCCTCCAATTTCCATAGGAATGCTTCCATTAAGTTGATTATGACTCAAATCAAGAACATCCAAAGCCTTCAATTCTCCAAAAGTTCCTGGAACAGGGCCAATGAGAGAGTTCCTCGACAGGTTCAACAATTTCAAGCTGCTTAAAACCCCGATATCGTATATTAATTCCCCGGAAAACGAATTCTGAGATAAATCCAAGACTCGAATCTTTTGAAGGGAGGTGCTTGGTGAAGCTGAAATGGGATTGCTCCACATTTACACCAACTTTATTCTCCGAAAGCGAGACTTGATTCGGACCAGATTTAAAAATCCATCCAGGAAGATCACCGGTCATCAAATTCTGGCTAAAATCCAATGCCAAAAGATTCGCATTGTTTTCCATAGATGCAGGTAAGCTACCATGTAAGCCATTAGCAGAAAAATTCAACACCTTCAACAACTTAAGGTTTCCTATAGACTCAGGAACTTGACCAGAAAACTTATTCACAGAGAAATCCAACGTCTCGAGATTTTCCATTTCTCCGATCCATTCAGGGACCTCACCAACAAAAGAATTCATGCTCAAATTCAGATAACTACACAGGCTAAGCTTTTGTATTGTCTTAGGAACTGACCCTGAAAGTAAATTCATGCTAAGATCAATTGATCTCAACAATAAACAGCCCCCAATCCCATCAGGAACCTGCCCAGTGAACCTATTCTTACTCAAGTTAATGGACCTCAAATTATTCAAAGCATCAATCCCTTTAGGAATCTCTCCTTCCAACAAGTTACCAGACAAATCCAATGACCTTAAATCATTCAAACCCCAAATCCCAGCAGGCAAAGACCCTGAAAACCGATTCCAGGACAAGTTAATATTAGCAAGGGTAGCGCAAGAGCCTAAACTCCCAGGAATCTTACCTGAGAACCGGTTATTAGCTAAAGAAATGGACCTCAAAGACCCACATTGTTTGAAAAAATCATCAGGGATGAAACCCGAAAGAGAATTCTCACTCAAGTCAATGATTCTCAGACTTTCAAGCTTCGCCAAGTTGGGGCTTATAGTCCCACTGAGATTGTTCCTCGCTAAAGAAAGCTTTCTCAGGAACTTGAGCTGCAAAAGGCCACGACCGATCCGACCCGAAAGAGCGAACCCGTCAAGGTTGAGCTCGGTAACACGGCTCGACCTAGGGTTACATTTAACACCAAACCAGTTACAAGGACTGTCGTCATCTTCATTCCAAGATGAAAGCTTTTGGCTAGGATCTTGAATGTCTGCTTTGAAAACTATTAGTCCCAAAACATCATCATTCAAAGATGGGCAAGTTAAAGATCTCACTGGGAAAGAAGGAATACAAGCTAAAAGAACCACCCAAAATAACAGTAAAGTTGACAGATTTTTCATGTTCATCTTCCTCTTTCTTCCTTTTCAGTAGTTCAAAACCTCCATTCTTACTTAGAAGAGTTGAAGAGATGAAAAGGAAAAAAGAGAGAAGCCGAAATGTAGCTTAAAACAAAGAGATCCTTTTGGCAAAGCAAACACAAGACAGGACAAAGGTGGAAGAGAAACAAGAATTACACTCCAACAAGCTAAGGTCTTTGAAGTTTTTCAACGCTAAATCTGAGAACTAAAATGGTGAAAAATGTTGGGTTTCATTCAAATTTCAACGTTAAAGGAAAACCCACTTCTTAGAAGGCCACCGCCGGTAGAAAGTCGCCGGAAAACGAAGGAAACGGAGAAAAGAGTGAGAAAGTTGAAGGCTTGGTTCTGTTTTCCTCAAAGAGAGAGAAAGAGAAAGAAGAAAGTGAAGAACAGTGGAGATAGAGGGGAATGGCTTGGGTTGTAATTAATGTAAAAGGATGCTTGTTTTAGTTATTTTTTATGGATTAAAAATAACGGGAAAGAGAAGGTGGTGGGGCCCGGAAGTGGATGGGGCAATTTAATGTTCGTATGGACACGTGGTTAATTTTAAGAGGTCCATAGATATCCTACGTGGCGACACGTGGTCGTTGTCAGTGAACACTATGCTTTTGGAGGATGTGCATGTAATGTAATGGGTTGAATTAGGTTTGGGTTGGGTTGGGTTGGGTGGGTTATGGAATTGACCCTACATTCCATACGGAATTACGGATAGGCCATTTTTAACGGACCAATGTTCTGAACTAAACTCAACCCGAGGAATGAACTTTTAGACTTTTATTGATACTTGTCTTATGTATTATTATTTATATTTTTTTATAATTGCATTGGCAGAATTCCAAAATTCACTCCTAATGTTGGTGGGTTTTTCACTTAGGTCCTTAACTTTTTTTTCTCATTTTTTTGTGTGACAAGAATATAATTATAAAACTAGCTACAATAACTTAAACCCTTCCCCCACGGGAGATCTTCATACAGATGCAACCCATGCCTTCTCTCATAGATTATCTTTACCAATTTATTTGCCTCTTGATTATCTTCTCTAGATATGTGTCTAATACTTTAACGTTTAAATCGAGATAGCATGTGTCCTACTCAGAGCAAAATTGGAACTCTCCAAAAAATTATCTTGTATGCTCTTAATCGCCTCAAGACTATCAAATTGGATTAACACATTATCATAATCCTAATCGATTAAAAGGGTCAACCCATTCAAGATGCCCCACAAATCCGCGTAAAAAACTGAACAACTCTCCAAGTATCTGTTTAAACCAAATACCCACTCCCCATTACGATCTCGCACAACTCCCCCTACTGCTGCAAAACTTGCATCATGTTGAACTGAGCCATCTGTTTGCAAACAAACCCAATTCCCGACCAAATTATGGTAACGTAATATTTCGTTCAACTCAATCGCCATCTCTCTACCTGCAGAAATATATTGTTTACCCAACTATAGGAAGCCTTAATAATATCACTACAGCTCCAAGATGTGCCTTGAAAGAGGAAGAGGTTCTGATTCTTTTAGATACGTCAAGTTATAATCCCAAAGAGGCAATTCCAATCAACATCATCCAGGAAAATATCCTGACAATTATGTAGGTTGGCCTTAAGTCATTCCTGTAAATTTCCATAGTAAAATCAATCCTGCCTTTCAACGGGGATTAACTGATTCAAAATAAAGTCTAAATTAGTAAAAACCTTAAATTAACTGACTATCAACATTTTTGCCCACCATGACATAACACCTTAAGCAATGATTCTACGAACGTGACTTAATATGTCATTGATGACATGATATTTTAAGTTAAATTTACTAAAATTTCAAAAAAAATTTAAAAATTCAAAATTATAAAATATATTTTTATAACTTATTTTCACTATTTCTAATTTTTTTAATAATTTATATTTTTAATTTTTAATAAATTTAACCTAAAATATCGTGTTATTAATGACATGTCACGTTAATAGAGTCATCACCAAATGTGTCATGCCATGTTGGACAAAAATGTTGACAATTAACTGACTTAACAGTTTCTGTTAATTTTAACCTTATTTGAATTTTTTTTTGTAACATTGTGAGCGAGAAAGAAAGAAATAAGTTAAAAAGCCATAAGTGAAAAATACGACAAATATTAGGGATGAATTTCAAATTATACCAATTGTATTTAAAAGTTTCAAGATTAAAATAATTTTTTTATTCGCATTATTTCTAGCTTAAATTAATTTGAGTTCTATTTAATCATATTATTCTTCGTATTTTATTTAATACATATGTTTTTTTTTTTATATAAAAAATAAACATTCATACAAAGCAAAGGTTGCAAAATATCATGGATAACAATCAAAGAGCTCGTAGTCAATTACGGAGTGTAGTAGAGATATAAATGTGCTATGGACGTTAGAGGTGTTCAATCGGTTAATTGATCGGTTAATCGATTCAAATTATTATTAATTGAATTAATCGATCTTTTTAAATCCTTAACCGTTAATCAAATTGAAATTTTAAAAAAATTAATTGAATTGAACTTTTTCGGTTAATTCGATCGGTTAATCAAATTAACTGAAATTTATATTTTTTTTATTTTTGGTTAAAACAAGTATAAAACATATAAAAAATTAACTAAATTAACCGAATACGTATATATTATAATATTATTTATAATATTTATTAAGTTCAGTTAATTAGGTTAACCGACCGATTTCGGACCGAATTAACTGTTAACCGAACTTTCAAAAAATTATTAACCGACCCTCAACTAAATTAATTCGGTTTTACCCGAAAATTGCATACCTGTAATGGCCACTAAAATGGTAAAATTTTAATTTAGACACTTTATAATTTATAACATTTTAAATTAAAAATAGTAAAATTACACTTTAATCTCAAAAATTATAAAAATTTGATTTAACTTTTTAAAAATGATAAAAATATAAATTATTAAAAAGATGAAATTATATTTTTTATTATCATAAAAACATACTATTAAAAAAGTTTGAAGGTTGTATAAACCAAAACTCGAGCCCTCAGAAACAAAGTCGAAACGGGTAAAACCATTAACATTTCAAGCAAATCTTACAAAGAAGCAACGATGAAGAAGATGAACAAGTTGCATCGTGATAAAGCAAATTGGAACAAGATTAAAGATGAAGGTCAGCATTGTAACATCGAGAATACAAGGAAGCGAGAAATAATGCCCACTGGAAAAGGCGACTATCGTACAAGCTGAGGGCCCTCATTGTCTTACAAAGAATCTGAAGTCAAATCCCAAACTCTCCCCGTCGAACTTATCTTCCTTAATTGGCACCAAAATAGTAAAAAAATAATCATTAGAAACCACAACCCCCCCCCCCCCCCCAAAACTAGAGTTATATGCAGCATAAGACAGTGGCTTCATCGACCAAGTAAAAGAGAGCTCTCGGCTCATCTTGACTCGCATTGCGGTTATACGATATTAGAGGAGCATTAAGCTCAATGAAGGGTCGAATGGCCAAAGAAGCAACCTTATCATGAGCTAGGCTCCAACCAAAATAGTGAGTGCAAGAGGGTTCATCCTCTCTGCTTCAGATCGAGGGAGGGCCCATCGATGCTGAAGAAAGCGAAATCCAGCAAGTCATATTCTCGACAAAGGAGGACAGAAGTAAAAAAATAAAGATTAATAGAAAATAGGGGAAGCGAGGACGAGAACTCGAGAGAGAAGTATGGCCGCGGTGAGAAGATCGGTCAAGAGGCAGGATGGTCGCTCATGCTATGAAACAATGGTTATCTCTCTAGTAGTGTTTGTTGAGAGAAAAATGATCGTCTAAGTTGGATAAATTTTTTTTTAAAGACTTCTATAGTAGTAAATGCATGTTATTTTGCATTTGAGTTTTTCTTTATAGATGAAAGTAGAAGTGAGTATTTGATCGTGTCAAATATAATCGAGTTAAAAAATTTTGATTTAGTTGAGTTAACGAATCTTATTTTAACAATCAAATTCAATTTAAATTTTTTTTCGACTTGAGTCAAAAAATTTCAAGTCGAGTTGAGTTAACGAATCCTATTATTTATATTTGATGTTACGTTTACACAGACAGATTATTTAACTAATAGACGAAGTATACTATTATTTAACTACAAAAACAATATAATGGTTTTACCTTTTAACTTAATAGTTTTGACTTTTAATTTTAAAAAAAGTAAACATTTATTAAAATGACGTAATTTTACTTTTTCTTATTCAGATTTTCAGATAACTCGAATTATATAATTTATATTCGAGTTAAACCGAAAATTTTGATTTTTTTTATTCGAGCTAATCCGAATAACTCGAACTATTTAATTTAAAATTTAAATTTTTTATCGAATTTTTTGAATCAAATCGAATTTTATTCACCTCTAAATAAAAGTTAGACAATATGATACATAAAATTTAATTTATCTCCCTACGATATGCTCTTTCACAATACTCAAACTCGAGATATGTGATTCATAATAGATAAAAAGTTTGTGGAAATATCTTTACTCATTTTGTTGTCACTATTTATAAGATTGAAATTATGATTAACTTCATATAATAGATATTTATTCAAATATTTTTTAAAAATAAACAAATCTTAATTTAAATAATTAAAAAACAAGAATAGGAAGATATGGTCATCAAGCAGTATAAGTAACAATTGTCACAAGAAATGTGTGGTCTACAACAACACGTAGCTTAGACAAATGAGGATGCAAATATTCCTTTTTCAAGCAGAATAGTTGGGGGAGTTGTTTATGGAACGCGATTAAGCAAGAGCATTAGGGCTAGAGATGGCAACTAGGTGGGGTGAATTTTTTCCTACCTTGACCCCGACTCGGTATATCCCATCTTAACTCAACTTAAAATTAAATATTAATTTCATGATAATATAGATTAAATTGTAAAAAAAAAAAAAAAAAAAATAGAGTTTGAATTGTCTTTAAAGTCAATGTAATGTATTAAATATCTTGAATTGTCTTTAAAGTCAATGTAATGTATTAAATATCCATGTACACAAGATGTGTACTAGTAGGATTCAGATAGCATGTCATTAGCAAATTTTTATTTGTGCTAGGGATAGTGTCACTTCGAAGCAATCTAGTGATATTGCACTTCGGTGCTAGTGACAGTGGCACTTTGATGCATTTCGTTAACTTTACACTTTCGTGTAAGCTAGCATATGAACATTTATGCTAATGATTCAGTATTCATTCTGCATATCCTAATGATTCAGTGTTCATTTTACAAATCTTACGTGTTCTATTGAGTCTACAATTGGACTAAAATTTTAAATGGTAAATGAACTTCTTAGTGATATAAGTAAGGGGCTTATAGAATGTTAGTTTGAGATTTCTCCGTGGTTATTCTCTATTTAATTTCATTGTATATTATTATAAATAATGCATTTATATGTTAGCAGTGATTAATTTCATAGGTAAATTTAATTCTTGATGTACTTGTTAAGCTTTCACAACGTATTACTTTTCCAATGCATAGGTAAAAGCTAGACTTAAAGCTCTAGAGTGAAGTTCAATCTCATCACATCTCAAGGCTTGGAAAATAGTATGGTTTTAATCCTTTGATATTAGACTGAGATGTACATAGGTTAAATCAAAGTATATGTATAAGATTACTAGTGAAAATAGCTTGTGAATCTTGAGTATTTTGCTAGCCCTAAGAACTTATCTAAGCTTTGATTGAGATATATGTTGAATTACATGATATTCTGATGGAGTTTTATTATTTATAATGTTTAAAAGTGTTATGAAATGATTGATGATAGTTTAGAATTGGTTTTAGATATTTCAGACATGCTTTGGGCAATCTGTCCCCAATGTTACGACATCCACTTTTCAGTATTGCGGCATTGGATGTCATTGGAGTATTTTGCCCTTAATGTTGCAACACCCATTTTTCAATGTCACGACATTGACTCTGTTTATCTTGGTTTTTACCCAAAAAGACCCCTAATGGTCCTCGTTTTGCAATCAAACTTTAAAGGTAGCCTAGAAATTACTTGAATAGCTTCAAATATGCTCAAAAATGTTAAAATAAAGTTTCAAAATTAATGTTCACTTTAAGTAGTCTTAGTGTCCAAATGTGTCCTTGAATTACTTTTAATCTCTCCTAACTCATAAATAGGAAGATAATGCACTTCAGCGCACGCGAACCCACGTCCTCCTGTATTGACAATAATATTCACGTCAATCAAGCTAAAACTCAATCGGCTTTTGTTACTGAAATTGAGTACTAAAATAACATTGAATTTAGGTGTTTAACCTGCCATATATAACCCAAAACATTTATGTCATGTATTAATAAATAGAGTACGGTTTTCTTTTTGTACACATGGGTTTTAGGCTTTTTATTTTTTTAAAAACAAATAAAATTTTGATATATATCTCAGTTTTTAAGTTAATTTTTTTAAAATTCTGTTTTTAGAGTAAATTTAGACCTTTTTTCAATTCCTTACAAATAGTTGAAATAAGGGCTTGGAGGACCCAACTTTAAAATTGACATCCCCGTCATGACTCCAATTATGGGCATATGGAAGTGGGCACCACCACATGCCATCTTCACCTTTCTCATAATATATTTTTTCCTTTTAATAACTATAAGATGATATAATATCATAAATAGTCCTTGCAAGCTCATTAAAATTTCAATATAGTTCATCCATTTTGTAGGTTCAAAAGTAAATCATTACATTTATCTTAAAAATTATACTTCTTTAACAAGTAAATCTTAAACTTTCAAATTTTTTAAATAATTGTATTTCAATATTTTAGTTTTTAAAGTAATAATAATTTTTTTATTTAAATAAAAAATATAGTTTAATATTTTTAAATTAAAAAATAAAAAATTTTAAGTATAATTCTAAATTGAAGGGAACATATTGAAAATTTGGTAAAATTTGAAGATTATATTGAAAATTTTAAGATCAAACTTGTTGAGTAATTTTCAGTGTGTCCGACTAACTCAAAGATAAAGAGATTGCGATCTAAAATCAACTAATCTTTCTTATTCTAACTGTGAATGTAGGTCAGCGAGTTGTTGATGTATGATATTATTATTTTTTAGGGAAGACAGATTCTCCAAGCTCCGACTTCCATTTTTATGCTCAAATAAGAAAAGATAATATCATCATACATGATCCCTCAAATGCACTAGCTTTTCAATTTAGTCCATCCACTTCATATTTATATTTAAAATTTACTAGTTTCATATTAAAAATTTCAATTTAGTCTTTAAATTTTATCAAATTTTCGATATGTTCCCTTCTGTTTAGAATTAAATTTAAAAACTGATATTTTTCAAATTAAAAATATTAAACTATTATTTTTTATTTAAATTAAAATTTATTATGACTTTAAAAATTAAAGTATCGAAATACAATTATTTATAAAATAAGAAAGTTTAAGATTTACTTGTCAGCGTGGTGCAATTTTTAAGATGAATGTTATGTTTTACTTTTGAACCTACAAAATGGATGGATTAAATTGAAATTTTAATGAGCTTGCAAGGACTATTTATGGTACTATACCATCTTAAAATCGAAAAGGAAAAGAAATTTATTAGAAAGGTAAAGTTGGCATGTGGTGGTGCTTGAACTCTCTATACGGATAAGCGATGGATTAAATCGAATGACAAAAATTTGAATTAATTGAGTTGACGAGTTTTATTTTATCATTTTAATTCGATTTGAATTTTTTTCGAATCGAGATAAATGAAATAAAATTTGAGTTAAGTCAAATAGAGTGAAATTGTTCGAATTAAGTTAAAAAATTATATATCAAATTAAAATTTTATTGCAAATATAACTAATTATATGTTTAAAAAATGATTTATTTTAATATAATAAACTTGAATAATTAATTCAAAATAAAATAACAGGTTCCTAAAATTATTATTTTAAAAAATTTCATTTCAACTTTCTTTATATATTTTTTATAATTTTTTTAAAATATAAATTTTATAAATGTTATGAATTTTTTAAAATTATTTTTTTGTAATTTTTGTTGAGAGAGTGACCAATTTGTTCATATTCAAAACTGTTAGAGATCAAAAAAATATTTACACTAATCTGTTATTAAAATGATAAAATTTAATTCGACTCGAATAACTCGAGTAATTTTATTCGATTAACTCAAAATTAATTAATTGACTAATTTATCCAATTTACTAAATAATTTCTAAACCAATTTATATATGAAAAAAAAACTAGTAAATTTAATTAATGAATTCACTCTGCCAATAAATAGTATTACTGTCAGGCAAACATTATGATTTATAAGTACTGAATTAATGAGCTTTTGCCATATCATATGAAACATAAAAATGAGCCAACCAACTTTTTCCTTTTTCAAGAATATCAAAATAAATTGTAAAATTTTCCAAATACTATTTTCTCTACTTATAAAATTTAAATTCAGAAATTTAATCTACATGGAACTTTTTACTAATTAAACTAAAAGATAAAATATATTTTAAATAATCGATTAGATTATCAATTCAATCAATCCAATCGATTCCATTAAAATTTTAAAAAATTCTCAATTGCATCAATTCGTTTTTATTTCCAATCTAATTTATTCAAAATCACTTTTCAAATTAATATCTCAATCGATTTCTGATCCAATCGATTGACGAATCTAATCTGATACGATTTATACACAACTAGAGAGATGATTAATTATTCTAACAATTTTTTTACTCAAACATACATATAATTGCAAATGTACTATCATCTTTAATTTTAATTTTTCTTTTGATGTTTCCATTAATTAATTAGGAGTAATATTTGAGTTTAAAACATTTTTCATTATGTGGATATTTTGTCAAACATTCAGTCCAAATTCAATAACATATATCACGGGTATGAAATCTATGTTGAAACATTTACCAAATATTTACTCTAGTTATTACTGTCCTGTAAGATGTGGTTAAGGAAAGGAGGGATGGCAAATGAGGTAAATAGAGAGAAAAGAGAAGGGCGGCAAGGGAAAGGCAAAGCAATAGACAATAAAAGCAAGTAGGTGGCACAGGAAAGTGTGCAATTAAAGTTAAAACTGTGGACACGGTACTGCTTCTGCTGCACCCTCCTCCCTCTTTCTTCTGTTTTGAGAGGGACTTGTCTTCTTTTGCTTTTCTTTATGCCTTTCTTTAATCTCTCAACAGTCAACACCCCCTTTTTTTCTCTAAAAAAAACATAGTATAACTTAAAAACTTTACAATTTAATATATATTTTTTGTTATTTTTTAATATTTATATTCATAGTTATCCTTTTTAATTATATTCAAGATTTATTTTATAATTTAATATTTTAAACATCAATGCAATGCATGAATTGTTTATTTTTTAAATAATTTTATTATAGATTCTGATTTTTTAACAGAATGTTTAGAATTATTCATAATTTCTTCACAGTTCATAAATATAAAGATAATACATTTTAATGTTTATGATTAGGGTGCGTGATTATCTTTTTCAATAATATTCGGGGTTTATTTTACAATTTAATATTTTAAACATCAATGTAATGTATGAATTGTCTATTTTTTAAATAATATTTATTTTTTAACAGAATATCTAGAATTACTCATGATTTTTTCATAACTCATAAATATAAAAATAATATATTTTAACGTAATTGAATAGATATTAAAGAACTTTTTAATAGTTTGTGTAAACATTTGCAATAATAAATTGTAAAAATTATAAATAAAATTGGAAGAGTCCTGTGGGTTACATTGAATGCATTGGTGTTGGCATTGATTTAGGAAACTTCCTTTCTGTTGTTAAATTAAAATAGTATTACTTGTTTTTTTTTTTTTTTTTTTTGAAACACTAAAACTAGGTCTAGAAGTATCTCTCAGAATCATCATCATCTTTTTACAGAATTCAATTTATTGCTATAAAAAAGAAAATGTCAGGACTATGAACCAAACAAATATATTGTTGGAGTAAATTAACCTCGTTTTTATAAAAGTGATTAGTTTAGTGTTTTATATTTAATTCTACATTAGGCTAAAATAAAATAATTTTTTACTTAAATATTTAATTTTTTTTTGTTAAGATTAGGGTAAAATGTCAAAATAGTTATTTTTATTCGTCTAAAAATTATATTTTAATCATTTATGTTTGAAATGTTACGTTATCGTTTTGTCATAAAATGATTACTTTTATATGTTATTTTTTCACTCAATTTTAATTGTAATCTATGCTTAGACCCTCCATTATTTTTGCACTCAATTATGTTGAACTTAACGAGTAACTCCAGTGGTAAAAAAAATATTATTCATCCTAAGAGATTTAGATTCGAACACATGTGTGTGCGCGTTGTCAAGGAGTTAAGAAAGTATGCACAAATACAATCATATAATCACACCAGTACATTCAAAAAAATGTTTAGGTGCGCTTTTACCCAATTTTTGGGTTTCAAAGTGCAAATTATCAAAATATTTTTATTTGTATTAGTTATTTAAAATTTTAAATTATTTTATATTTTGTGTATTATTATATTAAATTATTTAAATATGATTTATTTTTATATTAAAAATTAAAATATTTAATGTTGAATTAAATTTACAAATAATTTATTAATTATTAAAAAGTATTTAAAATGTAAATTTTATGTATAGTTATATTAAATTATTTATATATTATCTAAATTTATTTTTAATATTCAATCACATGATTAAAATAAATATTTTAACTTTCCACTATAATTTTTTATAATAATACCAAACACCTTAAATTAACAAACACACATTTTCACAACACATTTTCACACTTTTTCTTAACCGATTTTTTTAAAAGCGTTTCTTATCTGCAACAACAATACCAAAATGACCCTTAGAGCATATTTGGAAGAAAATTTTAAAATTTTTAAGATTTTAAAAATACTTCATCAATTCAAAATACTAGGATCTGTAATACTTTGTTATTTATTTAGAACAAATTAAGTTTATGGAATTTTATAAATTAAAAAGTAAATATTTATAAAAGAGGAATAATTATATAAAAACAAATCATATAAAAAATTCAATATTTTGTAGAAAGTTATAAATAATTGAAATAAAAGATAAAAGATAAAAAAATTGGTTAGATGAGCCCACGACAACTAAGCTAAAATTGGAAATGCCCTTTCTCTCGTACTTTTTTTTTATACATAAATTAATATTTTGAAAAAAAAAATCATATCGAATTCGAAATGCTATGTTATTATTACTTACTAATTCATTTTTCATATGATGAAGGTATAGTTTTTTTTTTTCTTTCCATCAAATAAAAAAAAAACTCATTGACACCGAGCGTGAGAGAATGCTATACATTTGGTAATTTCTCCTCCGACAAGGAGAAAAGATCCCATTGAAGCCGTCAATCTCATGCATATTGTATGCACATATGGTTGCACAAATTGCATAGTATCATAAATATCTACTACGAATATTATCCATCCGCCAAGAGAATTTATAAACAAATACAGATCTTTGGTATCATTCTCAATACTGAAATATACCATAAAACCAATAAATTGATTCGAGATCTCACTATCAACCTCTTGACCTAAAAAAAGTAGAGAGCAAAAGATCATCTCTTCTCATTGTCATCTCTAATCTTTACCTACAATCTTCTTCACTTCTTAAAAATATTTATTTTTAATTTATAGCATCGTTAATTTGTTATAGTATTGCATGGATCCGAGCCCAAATACAACACTTAATAGTTTGGACCAATATTTTTTTACATTGAATCGATGATTAAATCAATCAAGTCATAATTTATTAATTTAATTGGACTGATTAAAAAATATTAAATTTTTAAAAAATTTAAAAATCTCGAGTCAATCAATTCATATCAATTTTAAATATAACCGATTTAAAATCATCTTTAAAATTCATACTTCAATTATTTTTTGATTTAATTCATCTGATCCGTTTGAAATAACATTGGTTTGGACACCGATCCATGCATCTAGAAAGGAAATAGTAGGGGGAGAGGTGAGGGGATGGAGCTGGGCAGTTTTGGTTTGTCCATTTCTCTATGTTGTCCTCAAGTGCAGCAATGGGGGGTTGACCAAATTAGGATCGGAATTTATGCAAAACAGAGGGAATCTGCTACTTCTGCAGCACTACACATATTTCAATCTATAGAACAATGTTTATTGAGCTGTTGTTTTCATGGCTATGCATTGCTGCTCTCTCCTTTCTCCATTGCAACACCCTTTTGCTTCCTCATCCCTTTTTCTTTAAATATCTAATGAGAAATCTAACCCCAATTTATTTACATAATACTATATTATAAGTAGATAAAAATAATTATTTAATATATTTGTTAATAATTAATGTAAAAATTAAATATTATTTTAATTGAAATGGTAAAATCGAAAGAGTTAAAATAATAATATTTTGAATCTAAATTTCATCATAAATATGTATATTTTCTGAATTTTTTTTTGAATTAACCGTTATGAATGACACTAAATCAGTCAAATTTTTTATATGTAGTAAGTATAGATGTAGGATCGTATATTATTAAAATTTGGTTATTCCTTGTAGCAAATAAAGCCAGGTAGTAAAACGACACACCTCTCTTGCTTGTTCTGTTTTCTACCTTCTTTTGTTGTTCCTTTTAATTTTAGGGTAAATTCTACTCAAGGTCAATCTAAAATACAGTTAGTTTTATTTTGGTCACTTTATTTTTTTTTTTGTCAATTTAATCACTTTAGTTAAAATAATTGTTCAAACTAGTCACTCTTGTTAAAATCATCTGTTTTCTTCTATCAGATTGTTGATGCACATTAGTTTATTAAAAGCGTGTTTAGTATTGCTCCTAATAAACACTTTTAAAATAAGCTGCTTTATGAGAGAAAATGGTGTTTCTCCCAAACCAAAAATTAGTCAAAAAGTACTTATTTTTCAAAAATTGAATTCTTTAATTTCTCCTTAAAAATACTTTTTTCCCGAAAACATTTTTGAGAGAGATTCCTAAATTAGGGGAAATTAAACTTATGAACTTTTTTGTAATTAAACCAAAACAATTTTTTATCTTTGTATTGTAATTAAAATAAAGAATGCGAGATATAAAATGGGAAACCAAAAAGTTATTATTCCATCGGCGATGGTGAACGGTAGAGCTGCCAAAAAGGTGCGAAGTAGGGAGGAGGAACCCCCTGATGTTGGTGGAGATGAGGCCAATGCCGTTTTCCTTTCGTGATACTGTTCTTAATACAAGATCAGAAGTGACTAATATGGATGATCACTGGGAATCAGAGGACTTTGAGTTACAGAAAGATGATGTGAATAAAACTGTGGTAGATGAGGTCTCTACCATTGATTTTTCTGGTCGGATCTATGAGCTTATTGATTGAAAGTATGTCAAAGACTTTGGTGGTGAAGTTACTGGGCAAAAAGATAGGATATAATGCTTTATGGAATAAAGTTTGTGCCTTGTGGAAGCCAACCATGCGTTTTCAACTTACGGACATAGATAATGACTACTTTTTGGCGAAGCTTGAATCAGAGATGGATTATCATAGTGTTCTGGCAAAGAGTCCATAGGTGATTTATGGACACTATTTGACAGTTCAAGCATGGTCTTCAAAATTTTCCACTTTGGATGCTTTTCCGCAAAACGTTGTTGCTTGGATTCGTATTCCGGGATTATCAAGGGCTTTTTATAAACGCAACCTTTTACGGGAAATCAAGAGTCTCGTTGGAAAGGGTTGTTAAGATTGATGTGAAAATAGATTCTGGGACTAGAGGACAGTTTGCAAGGTTTGCGATTCAAGTGAATTTGGTTAATCCTCTAGTTTCTAAAATTCGGGTAGTTGGCAAACTTCATAGAGTTGAGTATGAGTCTCTGTCTTCCATATGTTTTTCTTGTGGAAGGTTTCGTCATTCTAAAGATGTATGCCCGTATAACACAATGGAACATGAGGGGCGCAATGATTCTACCAAAGAAACTACTAAGCAAGCTTCGGGTTTGGTTAGTGAGGCTTACCAAGGATAGAATAGAGTGGAGACTGAAAATTATGCTGCTTGGATGGTTGTTGATCGACGGAAAGCAAACAAATCCGGCAAAGGGAGATGACCATGACAATGAAACAAGGCAACAATCGGACAAGCTCTAGATTTTCAGCACTTTCTAAACTTGGTGAGGGTGGTGATCAAGGGAATGAGTAATCAGTGGGATTTTTTAAGTTTGGAGATAATGCTCAATCAGAAAATAATGAAGGGGCTTTATTGCCTTTAATGGATGAAAGTGGGTATAGTGGAACAAAAGATACGGTTTCTAAAAGCTTGAAGGATGCTGCACGTGGACAAATGGTGGGATCTCAATGTCGAATGTCCAAATTGGATGTGGGTCAATCAAAGGGGATTAAATTGGGAATTAGAAAGGAGAGTCCAAAGACTGGTTTAGAGAGTGTTTCGAATGGGTTTAATGTGGGGATGGGGAGAAGAAAGAAAGAATAGGATGGTAGGCTGGGTAGATTGGATCCTAGCCACCATTCAGTGGTGGTTATTAATGAAAATAAAAACCCCAATATTCCTCCAGGTGGCAGCAGCAAAATGATGAATGCTCTTGGTTTTAAAAATTTAATTCTTTCCACCTATTTGCCCGATTCTTTGCAGCTCTAGATGTCGAAGGCGCGGCAGAGTACTGGGGTACCAAATGGGTCGTCTGAACTCATGCTTAATAAGGGTCAGTGCCTTTGGTTAATGCTCTAACTGTATCATGCAAAATTTGGAGGATGAGGTGATAGTTTTGCAAGGTGAAATAGGTGAGGGAACAACAGTGTTTTCTAACCATGTTGAAGGTAATCATCGTTTGATAGTGGAAGTTGATAAGGATTTGAGTGTGGAGAAAGAGATCGATGGAATGGATGTCATTTTTCAACTAATTATTCGGGTTGGTATTTTATCCTTTATCTATTCCTAATGAAAGTTCATATTTTTACATGGAATTGTCTGGGTGTTGGCAAGCCCACTTTTCATAGGATTTTGAAAGAATATTTAAGGGATTTTAATCCGAACATTGTGGTTCTTTTGGAAACTCGAGTCAGTGGTCCTAAGGCGAACGACGTTATTCGTAGAATTGGTTTTCCAAATTCTCATCGGGTAGAAGCTCGGGGGTTCTCTAGAGGTATTTGGGTCTTGTGGAAAGAACATGTTGAGGTAATGGTCGAGGTAAATCATTTTCAATTCATACATATGAAAATTAAGTTCCCTTGTTTTCAGGATTGGGTTTATTTTACGGCTGTGTATAGGAGTCCTCGGTGGGTGGTCAGAAAGGAATTATGGGAGGTGATGCAGTCGAAACTAACTAAAAAATATGACCAAGGCAAGTGCACCTATCAATTAATAGTATAGTTACAGTAAGCACAAATATCGTTCCCACGAGGACCAAAAGTACTAGTAATAACTGTCTTCTTATTATCCAACCGGTCGAATAAAGTGATTGTTCTAAACTAATTTAACTAAATTAATATAAAGTGTGTCAAAGATTAAAGCGAGAAATAATAAGTGTTTTTATACCAAGAAACAAACAATACCTAGGAAAGATTTCACCTAGATTTCATCTGTCATTATCATTCTGAATTAAGCAATTTATTCACTTAGTATTTTGTTCCATAGAAATCCCTAAATTATGCTAATACCTCTATTCAAGCATAAATGCAACTGACTCTAGGTTGATTAATTGAAATTTCTTTCTAATTAAAACTCTTATTGTCGTATTAATTCGATCTATGGATTCCCCTATTAGATTTGACTCTAATCCGGTAGATTTATGTTGTCCTATTTCTAGGATTGCATGCAACTCCACTCAATTATGCTAGATCTATTCTTAAACAGAGTCTATTCCTCCTTTGATTTAAGCACATCAAATAAGAATTAATATCTCAAGAATATTAAATCAAGAATTAAGCACACATAATTGAAAACAAAATATAAGTATTTATTGCGTAAAATCAGAAATCAAATGACAGAATTTATCCTAAGGTTCATCTCACCTAGGTATTTAAGAAATAAAATTTAAATTTAAATAAAGTCTGATGTCCAATGTATCTCTTCCTAACTATTCCACATTCACACTTTTGCCCCAAATTTTCCTTTTTATCTTCGATTTAGTCCATGGCCATATGTCCAGCTCGTGTGGCTCTTAAAATCTGTTCTTTTTGTCCGGTTTTCACTTGTTTTTTGCTCCTTTCACTCTCAAATGCTTTCCTAAGTATAAAACATGAATTTAAATGATTATGAACATAAAATTCATTATTTTAAATAGACTAATCATCCAAAAACGTATTAAGAATGAGGTTAAAACATGTTACTTTTGAAACTTATCAAATATCCTCAAACTTAAGCATTTGCTTGTCCTCAAGCAAAATTCTCAACCGACATTCAAGTTAACTTTTTTAATTCTTCATTTTTATCAATAATGTTTCAGGATAAATTGTAAACAATCATGCATTGAAAATTCATCTAAAAGAACACTAAAGATTCAAGCAATCTAAGCTACAAAATTTTTAACACAAAAATATAGGTGTCTCCCCTTATCTAAATAATTACCTTAAATTCTAAATCAACAAGAATTGACATCCTCACTAAAGATTCACTCAAAGCACTCAAAGTGTTTAAGGTTCATGAAATAAGCACTCAATAGTCAAACATAAAATGTTATTACCATAGGCTTGCTTGAAAATCAAATCTCCACCACTGTAAAATGACATGACACACCAATCAAGAGGTCTTTACAAGGTTGTAATGGGGCTAAAAAGTTAAGGGTATGGAAAAAGCTAGAAGAATTGGTTAAAATCGAGATCAAATTGATAAATTACCAAACTAGAAAAAATATCAGTTGTTGAATTGAAAGAATATGTATCAACATAAATAATAAAGAATAAACACGAGCTTTTCAACAATATATGGAACTAATGATTCTAGCTCAAAATTTTTTTCTTCTTCTTCTTCTTTTTTTTCAATTTTCTCTTCTTTTTTTCTTCAATTTTTCCTTTCAAATTTTCTTCTCTTTTTTCTTTTTCTTTTTCTAAACAATAAAATTCAGCAATTCAGATAGTGGAACATAGTCAAGCAACTTAACCAAATCAAATCTCGACAAAAAGAAGTCAATAAAAGGATAATTATACCACATATATATGGATCATAGGTTAATATTATAAGTTAATAAATAAAACGTTGTTAAGCTCAATGGGGTTCACTAGGGGTTAATTGTATGGTTTTTTTTTTTGAGGGGGTAAATGCTAAGTGGCTCTATCATATCATTATATCAAATCAATAATATGGTCTCAACATGAATAATCAAAGCAAGTTCTAGAATAACAAATCAGTTTGGCATACACTCAACTAAAATAAAATGAGCAAGAAATAAAATATATGCTCTATAGGCTCAAAAGCTCACAAAAATAAAAATTATAGTTTTGATGTCAAAACCTGCAATTTTAAAATTTGAAGATAATATTTCAATTTAGGGAGATAACCTAAAATATTTAATTCTGAAGATAACTCATCAAGCTTGACTCTCTCATATCCTAAAGATTAAATCATCCAAGACATAAAAGATTCACAAATCAATCTCAAAACAAAATCAATAAAAATTCCAAATAGCAAAAATTCACTCTAATGGGTATGAGAAAATTACTTTGACATAGTAAATAATTTAGGGATTTTATCGCAATTAATACACAATCAATCTCCCTACACTTAAGATGTACATTGTCCTCAATGTACAAACATATATAAGAAGAATAAGCAAAATATTATAAAGAGGAAAGAAATTGAAACTTTCCTGAATTAGGATGATTTCATTGGAATTTGAAAAAAAAAATATAAATGCAGCAAGTCTAAAGGAAGTGCAATTTTCCAAGCAAACTAAAAAGAAAATGGACAAAGACAAGTCAAAGAGAGAGAATAACTAAAAAACAACAACCATAAGAATAAAAACAGTGCATAAAAATTAAAAATTAAAATAAATTAAATTAAAAATGAAAATGAAAATAAACTTTTTTTTTTTTAACTTTTCAATTTTTTTCAAATTTTTTTAATTTTTTTTTTCATTTTTTTTAAAAACATGAAAGTAAAATAAAATAAAAATAAAAACACTCGGGTTGCCTCCCGAGAAGCGCTTTGTTTAAAGTCTAAGCTCGACTTCCCTGTTTAAGTTCATGATTAAGGTGGATCTTGAAGCCGAAGCTCCTCTATCACATTATGAAATTCACCACCAAGATCAGATTTAAGTCGACGATCGTTTACCTTGAATGTGTCGTACTCAGGATGTGTTACCTCTATTGTACCATAGGGAAAGACGATTTTTATCACAAATGGACTTGACAATCTCGATTTTAGCTTCCCAAGAAACAATTTAAGCCTTGAGTTGAATAGAAGAACTCGATCTCCAACTACGAACTATTTAGGTTGCTTTAACCGAGAATCATGATGTCGCTTTGCCGCTTCTTTGTATAGTCTCGAACTCTCATAAGCATTAGCACGCCATTCATCAAGCTCATTCAATTGGAGCATCCTTTTTTCACCTGCAAGTTTAAGATCAGAGTTTAGGAATTTAATTGCCCAAAACGCTTTGTGTTCAAGTTCAAGTGGTAAGTGACAACTCTTCCCATAAACAAGTTTGTAAGGGGATGTTCCTACGGGAATTTTTAAAGGCAATCCTATAAGCCCATAGAGCGTCATCTAATATCAAAGCCCAATCCTTTCTATTAGTCTCTACGATCTTTTCTAAGATACGTTTTAGTTCTCGATTTGACACTTCAACTTGACCACTAGTTTGAGGGTGATAAGGGGTAGCTGTTCTATGATGTACACCATACTTCTTAAGAATTTTATCAAATTGAGCATTACAAAAATGTGTACCCCTATCGCTAATGATTGTCCTAGGTGTTCCAAATCGAGAGAAAAGTTTCTTAAGAAATCGAACTACCACCCTAGCATCATTAGTTTGTAAAGCCTGAGCTTCCACCCATTTCGACACATAATCCACTGTTACAAGTATGTATTTATTTCCATAAGAACTAGTAAATGGTCCCATAAAATCAACATCCCAAATATCAAAGATTTCACATGCAAGCATATAAGTTTGAGGCATTTCATCACGTTTGGAAATATTACTTGTTCTCTGGCATTTATCACAAGAAGTAACATACTTGTTCGCATCTTTAAACAAAGTGTGCCAATAAAAACCTGATTCGAGGACCTTATGTGTAGTATAAATTCCACTATAGTGTCCTCCTGTCGGTCCAGAGTGACAATGCTTCAAAATTTTATTCCCTTCGACATTCGAAACACATGTTCGAATTATTTGATCTACACACACACGAAAAAGAAAAGGATCTTCCCAAAAATAATTCTTTATATCAGCAAAGAGTCGCTTCTTTTGATGATGAGTCAAATCTTTTGGTAAAGTGTTAGCAACAAAATAATTCGCAATGTTTGCAAACCAAGGACCATCAGAATCACTTACTACCAAGAGTCGTTCTTCAGGAAACGAGTCATCTATCATACCTTCATTAAGCTTCTAAAGATGAGATTTTCGAGTCTTGAGAGATGATCAGGTGCAAGATTTTCAGGTCTTTTCTTATCCCTAATCTCCAAATCAAATTCCTGTAGTAATAAAACCTAACGAATAAGTCGAGGTTTCACATCTAGTTTAACAAGAAGGTAGCGAAGAGCAGAATGATCAGTGTAAACAATATCTTTAGATAATATTAAATAAGATCTAAATTTATCAAATGCAAAAACCACATCTAGCAATTCTTTTTCAGTAGTAGTGTAATTCGTTTGAGCATCTATCAAAGTCTTACTAGCATAATAAATCGGTTGAAAGTGCTTGTCTCTTCGCTGTCCAAGAACTGCACAACTGCAAAATCACTTGCATCACACATTAATTCAGAGGGTAAATTCCAATAAAGTGCAACAACAATCGGAGCTTTAATTAATTTTTCCTTAAGAATGTTAAATGCCTCTAAACAATACTGATTGAAATTAAATGACACATCTTTTTCTAATAAATTCGTTAAAGGCTTTGCTATTTTAGAAAAATCCCTAATAAATCTTCTATAAAACCCAGCATGTCCTAGGAAACTTCTAATAGCCTTAACCGAATTAGGAGGAGGTAATTTTTCAATAGTTTCAATTTTCGCTTTATCAACCACAATCCCTCTACTAGAAATTTTATGACCCAAAACAATTTCCTCTTTAACCATGAAGTGACACTTTTCGCAATTAAGCACAATGTTTGTTTCTTCACATCTCATTAGAACACGTTTTAAATTTTTAAGGCATAAATGGAAAGAATTACCGATTACCGAGAAATCGTCCATAAATACCTCCATAATATCTTCCACGAGTTCATAAAAAATAGTCATCATACATCGCTGAAAAGTAGCAGGAACATTACATAATCCAAAAGGCATTCTTCGGTAAGCAAACGTACCATATGGACATGTAAATGTCGTCTTTTCTTGATCCTCAAGAGCTATCGGGATTTGAAAGTAGCCAGAAAGTCCATCCAAGAAGCAATAGTACATGTGGCCAGCTAACCTCTCTAACATTTGATCAACAAACGGTAGAGGAAAGTGGTCTTTCCTTGTAGCATCATTCAACTTCCTGTAATCAATACAAACTCTCCATCCCGTGACTGTTCTTGTCGGAATTAACTCATTTTTTTCATTAGTCACAATAGTCATGCCTCCTTTTTTAGGAACAACCTGCACAGGACTTACCCAAGTACTATCAGAAATAGGATAAATAACTCCGGCATCTAAAAGTTTAATTACCTCAGCCTTAACAACTTCCTTCATTTTGGGATTTAATCTCCTTTGAGCCTGCACATAATTTATATTCATCTTCCATTAAAATTTTATGAGTACAAAAAGAAGGACTAATTCTTCTAATGATAGAAATTTTCCAAGTCATTACTCGTTTATGCTCCCTTAACACCTGCAGTAATTCTTCTTTCTCATTCGGCTTTAAATCTAAAGCAATAATTACCGGCAATGTAGAATTATTCCCTAAAAATGCATACTCCAAATGATCGAGTAATTGCTTCAGTTTCAATTTAGGAGGTTCTTCAATAGAGGGTTTCAACCTCAATTCTTTACTTACCTCATTGGTCTAAAAATTTTTCTGTCTCGTTGGGGACTCATTAGCATCTAGATCATTTTTCATCTCATTAATCATAGTATTATCTCCATTGATCTCCCCTCCCTGAACAAGGCATAGTTCCAAAGTGTCTTTATGAACAATTTCCTGCGATGAATTTTGAACAGCATGATCAGTAAAATCAACAAAATAACAGGAATCATCTTGCTCTTGAGAAAATCGCACGGCATTATAAATCTGAAAAATAATTTCATCATCACCTACCCTAAGCACAAGTTTACCACTACCCACATCAATAATAGCTCTAGCAGTGGCTAAAAAAGGTCTTCCTAAAATCAAAGGTACCTCAACATCCTCATCCATGTCAAGTATAACAAAGTCAACAGGGAAAATAAATTTATCTACTTTCACAAGCACATCTTCAATAATTCTCTTAGGATATTTAACAGATCTGTCAGCTAATTGAATACTAATCCTAGTGCGTTTAGGTTCCCCAAGACCAAGTTGCTTGAACATTTTATAAGGCATTAAATTAATACTAGCACCTAAATTAGCCAATACTTTCTCAATATTTAAACTACCAATAAAACAATGGATAGTGAAACTCCCTGGATCTTTCAGCTTAGTAGGTAATTTATTTTGGAGAATAGTTGAGCACTCGCTATTAAGCTCCACAGTGGACAACTCCTCTAACTTCCTTTTATTTGTCAGCAGCTTTTTTAAAAATTTTGCATAAGTGGGCATCTGCGAAAGAGCTTCGATAAAAGGTAAGTTAATATGTAATTGTTTAAAAAGATTAAGAAATTTACCGAATTGGTCATCCTTGCGGTCTTTCTTCAACTTTGTCTGATAGGGAATTGATGGTTTATATTCTTTAAGCACTGGTACTTGAATTTCCTCAGTTTTTGTTACCTCATCAATTTTCTCATCGGATTTTTTCTTCAATTTCTTTTCCAGTTCAACCAACTCTTTCCCACTCCTCAATGTAATCGCTTTCGCATGTTCCTTTGGGTTTGGTTCAATGTTGCTAGGTAAACTACCTGGTTGTCTTTCCGAAATCATTTTAGCAAGCTGTCCGATTTGATTTTCAAGACCATGAATAGATGCCTGCTGATTTTTTAAAGCTGTCTCATTACTTTGAAATCTTACTTCGAAAGTCGAAATAAATTTAGCAAGCATATCTTCGAGGTTAGACTTTTTTTCTTGTTGATGTGGCTGCTGAAAACCTGGAGGAATTTGTGATATTTGATTTCTTTGACCACCCCATGAAAAATTTGGGTGACTTATCCAACCTGCATTATAAGTATTACTATAGGGATTATTTTGAGGTTTAAAATTATTACCTAAGAAGTCTACTTGCTCATGGAGATATTCCGAGCTCATCATCCCCGCTCCATTTTGATTGCACTGCATCACCGGATGTACTTGCTTAGAAAAATTCAAACCATCAATTTTTTTATTAAGAGTTTCAACCCGATGAGCCAACATAGAAACAACATCAACATCATAAATCCCTACTGCCTTCACAGGTTTTACTCTTGTAACTTGCCACAGATAATTATTTAATGCCACCTCTTCAATAAATTCTTGAGCTTTTTCCGGTGTCTTGTTATTTAAAGTTCCCCCAACTGCTGAATCAACCATTTGTCTAGTCGAGGGATTCAAACCATTGTAGAAAGTTTGAACTTGGAGCCACAAAGGTAATCCATGATGAGGACACATTCTCAATAAATCTTTGAACCTTTCTCATGCTTCATAAAATGTCTCAATATCAAACTGAGCAAAAGAAGAGATGTCATTCCTCAACTTAGCTGTCTTAGCCGGCGGAAAATATTTTAATAAGAACTTCTCAGTCATTTGATCCCAAGTAGTGATAGAACCTCGTGGTAAATCATTTAACCACATTTTTGCCTTGTTCCTAAAAAAAAAGGGAACAACCGTAAGTGTATGGCGTCATCAGTAACACCATTAATTTTAAAAGTATCGCAAATCTCGAGAAAATTAGCCAAATGAGCATTCGGATCTTCATCCTGCAAACCATCAAACTAAACATATTGTTGTATCATTTGAATTATACTTGGCTTGATTTCAAAATTATTCACATTAACATTCGGCTTGACAATACTCATTTCAGCCCTAATCAGAGTATGCTTAACATAATCATACAAAGTTCGACGAGCAGGAGGATCAAGAAGAGCAGGAGGAACCTAGTTATTTCGATTGTCACCCATCTCCACAGTAATATCCTTTTCCTTTTTACCGTCTACTAAAGTTTTCTGACTTTGCTTAGCTTCTCTAACTTCTTTACGATTTTTGCGAGCAGTCTTTTCAAGTTCAGAGTTGTGAAGAAGTGGTCCCGACGGGTTTCCTCTAGTCATAAACCAAAAGAACCTGCCAGAAGCAAATAAAAGGGAAAAAATTAAAATAGAAAAATTAAATTAAAAATGCAAATAATAAAATAAAAATAAATAATAATAAAATGGCTAAAGTAATAGAAATAAAGTTTTCCTAATATTTCAGTCCTCGGCAGTGGCGCCAAAAACTTGATGCAGTCGAAACTAACTAAAAAATATGACCAAGGCAAGTGCACCTATCAATTAATAGTATAGTTACGGTAAGCACAGATATCGTTCCCACAAGGACCAAAAGTACTAGTAATAACTGTCTTCCTATTATCTAACTGGTCGAATAAAGTGATTGTTCTAAACTAATTTAACTAAATTAATATAAAGTGTGTCAAAGATTAAAGCGAGAAATAATAAGTGTTTTTATACCAAGAAGCAAACAATACCTAGGAAATATTTCACTTAAATTTCATCTGTCATTATCATTCTGAATTAAGCAATTTATTCACTTAGTATTTGTTCCGTAGAAATCCTTAAATTATGCTAATACCTCTATTCAAGCATAAAAGCAACTGACTCTAGGTTTTTTAATTGAAATTTCTTTCTAATTAAAACTCCTATTCTCGCATTAATTCGATCTATGGATTCCCCTATTAGATTTGGCTCTAATACGGTAGATTTATGTCGTCCTATTTCTAGGATTGCATGCAACTCCACTCAATTATGCTAGATCTACTCTTAAACAGGGTCCATTCCTCCTCTGATTTAAGCACATCAAATAAGAATTAATATATCAAGAATATTAAATCAAGAATTAAACACACATAATTGAGAACAAAATATAAGTATTTATTGCGTAAAGTCAAAAATCAAATGACAGAATTCATCCTAAGGTTCATCTCCCCTAGGTATTTAAGAATTTAGTTCATGCTAATAAATGGAAACATCTCAAAAACAATATAACCACAAGATGAAGAAAAATTCATAAATAAAATCAAAAGAATTTAGAAAGAGGTCTTCAATCTTTGTGGAGATCTGCTTCAAAGACGGCTTTTATGATGTTTCTTCAATTGTTTCCTTCAATGATCTCTGACGGTTAAGGTTTGAGGAATGGAGAATTTTACAAAAAATTGGAAGTGCCAATTCATATCACTCCATCCCCTATTTATAATATATGGAAATCTCTAGTTGGATCCAAATTAAATTCTAAAAAGATAATTAGAATAAAAATCTAAACAATAATTCCCTAATTGGATCCAAATTAAACTCTAAAAGCCTAAAAGATAAATTAAAATTAAATATAAACAATATAACAATAATAATCCTAAATATTAATCCAAAGAAATAAAATTTAAATTTAAATAAAGTCTGATGTCCAATATATCTCTTCCTAACTTTTCCACATTCACACTTTTGCCCCAAATTTTCCTTTTTATCTTTGATTTAGTCCATGGCCATGTGTCCAGCTCGTGTGGCTCTTAAAATCTGCTCTTTTTCTCCGGTTTTCGCTTGTTTTTCTCTCCTTTCACTCCCAAATGCTTTCCTAAGTATAAAACATGAATTTAAAGGATTATGAACATAAAATTCATTATTTTAAATAGATTAATCATCCAAAAACGTATTAAGAATGAGGCTAAAACATGTTACTTTTGGCACTTATCAGGAGGATCTTGGTATTGTGGCGCAAAAAATTGACAGTCCATGGTTGTTGGCAGGCGATTTTAATGCGCTTCTTAATGTCAACGAGAAGCAAGGGTTGTTGTTTGAAAGATGTCGATTTCCACGAGTCAAAATTTACTTGGAATTGGAGGCATGTTTTTGAGCGATTAGATCGTGCTCTTTGCAACCGGCTTTTGGAAGCCTTGACTCTAGAGTTGATGGTGCATCACTTGCATAAGCTTATATCAGACTACAGGCCTCTTGCCATCACCTTTGGTATGTCTCCTAGGTTAAATATAGATCGTCTGTTTCGTTTCTTAAGTGGGTGGTTTTCTCATGCAGATTTTAGCTCCTTGGTCTTGAAGAATTGGACTGAATATGTGGATTTGGAAAATAATGTGATTAAGTTTGTGGATGCTGCAAAGAAGTGGAATTGGGAGGTTTTGAGGGACATCTTAAGGAAGAAACGACACATTGTGGCAAGGATTCGGGGTGTTCAAAAAAGTCTTGAAAATTACACTTCTAGTAAACTATTGAGCTTGACAAGAATTTGAGAGCTGAGTTGGAAGGAGTATTGGATAATGAGGAATCTTTATAAAAGCAAAAATCTAGAAAGGATTGGCTTTCTTTCGGTGATTGGAATACACGATATTTTCATAGCAAGGTTGTTAAGAGAAGGGGATTTAATCGTATTACAGGTTTGAGACTTACTGATGGGGATTGGTGTTATGATAAGGAACTTATAAAGCAAGAGGTCCTTACGTTTTATAGGCAGTTGTACATGGCGGAGGGATCTGTTCAAGGTAATTATCTTTTGAGAAATGCTTTTCCATGTATGGGAGATGTACGGTTCGCCTCTCTTAATAATGAAGTGTCGGTTCAAGATGTTCATGAGACATTGTTTGAAATGACACCTTTAAAGGCACCGGACATTGATGGTCTTCATGCCCAGTTCTATGAATCACAATGGCGTATTGTTGGGAGTCTTTAGTTTTTATGGTGAGGAAAGGTTTTGAGGATGGCAAGGTGGAACCTTTTCTTAATAAAACATTCATTGTGCTCATTTCGAAAGTTCTTGGTCCGGAGGAAGCATCACAGTTTCGGCCTATTAGCCTTTGTACTGTTTCATACAAAGTGCTAACTAAGGTTATAGTAAATCATCTAAAACCTATTATGCCTCTGCTAGTGGTTGAAAATCAAACTAGCTTCGTAAAAGGGAGACACATAACAAACAATGTTATCATAGCACAAGAAGTGGTGCATTCCATGAGAATTCGTAAAGGCAAAAAATGATGGATGGCTATAAAGATAGATATGGAGAAAGCATATAATCGTTTGAGATGGGATTTTATTCATGAATCTTTGGTTGATGCGAGATTTCCTAATGAGCTTATTCGTTTTATCATAGAGTGTGTTTCTACTTTGTCGATGCAGGTGCTGTAGAATGGTGGTTTTACTGAAAGTTTTTTGCCTTCACGTGGTGTGCGACAAGGTGATCCTATGTCTCCTTATTTGTTCGTTCTGACCATGGAAAGGTTGAGCCATGTAATCCATAAAGCTATTGCGAGTGGTAGTTGGATAACAATTAAAATTGGAAGAGAAGGCCCTCAATTATCGCATTTATTTTTCGCAGACGATCTGATCTTGTTTGGAGAAGCTAATGTTGAGAATGCGAAATTGATTCAAGGGATTCTTGAAAACTTTTGTAATTTTTCTGAGTATAAAGTGAGTCCGTCTAAGTTGAAAATATCTTTTTCTTCTAACACTGATTTTTCAATCAAGGAGGAAATTGGCAGCAGTTTGGGATTCCAAACTACAGAAGACTTAGGCACATATTTGGGGATGCCGTTATTTTATTCCCGAGCTAAGACGAGTACTTTCCATTTTATTGTTGAAAAAGTTCAGTGGAAACTTAATTCTTTCGATGCTAAACTATTATCTTTGGCGGGAAGAGTCATGTTAGCTAAGTCGATCTTGCTCACGATTCCGGGGTTTTTTATGCAAACAGTTATGATTCCTATGGGCGTTTGTAATCAGATTGAGCAAGTGGTTCATCGATTTGTTTGGGGCTTTTCAGATTCTTAACCAAAGGTAGCGTTAGTGTGATGGGAATCTTGTTGTAGACCTATCCAAAAAGAAGGGATTGGTTTGCGTAGAATGATCCCACAGAATGTTTCTTACTTGATGAAATTGGCTTATAGCTTTGTGACCAAGGTGGATGCTCTTTAGGTTCGAGTTCTTCGTGCTAAATATAAGGTGCATAAAGTTTGTCCTGATAATGTTAACCGTACCTTTTGTTCCTTTGTGTGGTGATCTTTGGTGAAAATTTGGAGTAAATTTTGTGAGAGGATCAAGTGGAGTATTGGAAATGGTTCCAAGGTTTATTTTATTATGGATGATTAGGTGCCTATGTTAGGAGCTCTCCATCAATATCTTCTACCTGGGGTGTCTATTTTGCCTTATTTAAAGGTAGCCGATTATGTGGATATAAATGGTAATTGGAATTGGTCAATACTTCAAACCATATTCCATAAAGACATTTTAAATAAAATTGTCTATTGTCATCCTCCTAGTCACAACCTAGGGGAAGATGTTTGTATGTGGAAACTTTATCCCAATGGGCGCTTTACGATAGTGTTACTCAGAATGATTTGCTAGTTGAAGATTTGAATTGGAAGCTGATTTGGAAGTCTTAACTCCGTCCACATATTAAACACTTTTTGTGGCTTGTAAAGAGGGATAGGTTACTGATTAATAAAGAATGAGTACATCGAAGGATGACTGATGATGCAAGCTGTCTTCGATGTAGTGCTGTTAATGAGTCGATTATCCATGTTTTACGGGATTGCAGGTTTGCTACAGCGGTGTGGCAATATTTGGTTCATCCAGATGCTTGCCAATTCTTTTTTTGCTCGTTATACACGAATTTGGTTACAAACAATTTTGGCAGGGAAGGTATGCATGAATGCTCAGGATGTTGAAGCTTTAATCGTACTACTAGTGGTCTGCTAGTTGCTTTGGAAGCAACGAAACATCTTTATATTCCAGTAGTAGATGGGGGATATGTAGATTTTCCTTAATTCTGTAGCTTGCATGACACAGAATATTGCTGCTGCTGGTTCCAAGGTGGAAGCAACTGCTAGACATTTTCCTGCTGTCAAGTTGAATCCACCAGATGGGGGTGGATACAAATACATATTAATGGTGCTTCAAGTGCAGATGAGACTTGGTTATCTGCTGCAGGGGTGCTACGGGATTTCAATGGAAATTGGCTGTTGGGATTTCAAAAATATTTGGGAGGCGGTTCGGCTCTGAATGCGGAACTTTGGGCAATTTTACACGGTCTTCAAGTAGCTTTGAGTAAAGGTTTTGCTAAAGTATGTATTGTTAGTGATTATCAAGTGGCAATTAGCGTGATTCAGGACTGCTTTGATGG
Source organism: Kokia cookei (assembly GCA_039519145.1). Classification (NCBI taxonomy): domain Eukaryota; kingdom Viridiplantae; phylum Streptophyta; class Magnoliopsida; order Malvales; family Malvaceae; genus Kokia; species Kokia cookei. The sequence continues at coordinate 7,054,560 of CM076907.1, read as the reverse complement.
AGCTCCCGTGGAGACGGTGGTTCGAAAAATCAAGAAAGTCGCAAGGGCATTCGATAACTTCAAGTTTCAGTTTGTTCGTAGATATAGAAATTCGATTGCAGATTACCTCGCCAAGACATCTGGGACAGATATTATTGACATTTGCATTTCAGACATTCCTAATGATCATGTTAGGGATTTGTTGCTAAAGGACTCTAGAATGAGCTGATTATTATTTTGTATTAGGCATCCTAATGCCTCTTTATTTACCAAAAAAAAAACCAAAACAATTTTTTTTTACTTGCAAGAAATTACATTGGTTTTTGGGTTGGGTGTCTTGCAACTTGTTTCTTTTCATGCCGTTGCTGCTACTGCTTTGTATGTTAGGTGATTCAGTTGATTTGAGAAGATCAAGCTCTTCGGACCATCAGCGAAATTTGGTGACTGTTATTGGAGGAAGAAAAGATTTTATGGTTTCTTTGCTTGTATTCTTACTGTTACCATTATCATCATCTGAAGAAGAATAAGAAGTTGTGCTAAAGGGCCACCATTTCACCACGTCGATGCCCTCTCATTTTGGAAGCTTACTCTCTACGCAAAATAGCAGTTCAACAAAGTCAAATGAGAAGAACACAAGAAAGGCGAAGAAAGTTTTTTTTTTTTTTTTTTTTGAATTACAATAATAGAATAAAACTCAAACAATCAATGCGATTAATATGATTCGAATCCAAGCCACATATAAGGTGATGAACACTCTTAATCATTAAGGTATCACATGAGATTCAAAGAAAAAAAATTCTTTCTAATAACCATAATTTGTATTTATAATTACAATTATAAAAAAATTGAAGTTATAAAAATTTAACACACTGGCAACTTATTTTAAAGGGTTATATGTGAGTGTAAGATACATTTAAAATAAAAATTAAATAGATAAAAAAAATAAAATATGTATTACCCTTTCAACCCTGTTGATTGAGAATGTATAGATTAATTATCCTTATATATTAATCGGTTAAAGGTTAAAATATGTCATAAGTTTTTGTATTTTTAAAAAATATTTTTATTTTCAAAAATTTAATTTTTTTATTTTTTAAATTTAAAAATTCAGGTCTAATTATTAATTTTATTATTATTTTTGTTAAATTCACATTTATTACAATGTTTCTTTTTTAATTGCATAATTATCAAAGTGAGTTTTTTTTATTTATTTCAAAGCGTCAAACCAACAAATTTAATAAAAAGAAATTAATTATCAGTTGGGCTTAAATTTTAAATTTTTTTAAAAAATTAAAATTTTAAAAATTTTAAAAAGTACGGGAGCTTATGACGTATTTAACCTCAATATAATGATATTAACTAATCTTAAAGAATGGCCTAGGAGTTAGCCAAAACTTAAAGCAGCCCAACATCTTGAGAACAGCTATCATCTGTAAACTAGTTAAGGTTGCAATGCGACAAGTATGGAGTGAGGTCCAGTCTACGAAGGATCCAGGCTTAGCCCAATCAATATTTTGTCAAGCTTCAATGAGCTTCGGCATTCCTGAAGCGAAAAAGCTCATCAAACCACAAAAACCCTACGTCTGTTTCTTGGTCTAAAGAACTCTTCAAGGGAGAAAAAGAGAAGAAAACCAGACATGGCAACCAATGGAACCAGTGATCTCAAAAGGAAGCAAGGAATAGTATCATCTCTTTGCAAGCACTTCTCTTTGGATCCTGTGAGTAAAATTGAAACAGCCATCTTTATAATTTGCTTCCTTTATCTTGGCTGCATGTCGTTTATTTTAATCTGTTTAGCTAAACTCTCTTTCATTTTTACTTGAGGAAGTTTTTCTTTTATGTGATTTACTTACTTTAATGTAATGGGTTTCACTTCAATTCGGTTATTATTTCCTTATCAATTAAGTGTAGAAGAAGGGAAACATGCTTAATGTATTTCAATTTGTAATAACCATGCAATTTGCTAAGTTTTGCTTACATTTGCAATCAATTGAGATGTACTTTTTTCATCTGGTTCCCTAATTATGTGCCAATATTGATGGCTATATAAATTCCTACTTTATTTTGCAGAAGGCTTTTTCAAGTCAAGTCCTTGGAAATGATATTAAGACCCTGTACACAAACATTTTGAAGTCATCAGGGAAGGAGTCACCGCAAAATAACGATGAGGTAATGTGTAATTAGCCTTTTTCATGAAAGTATTCATCTTTGTGTAATCTAGCTCTTGTGTTAGTGTTAGTGAAGTAGAACTTGAGGTCATTTCTCTTTGTTAAGGTATATTGGTAAAATTGAGGTGACTGGCATGAATTGCAAAAATTATCTCTTGCATGTTTCTCCACTGTGATTTACTCTTCCTAAACAAGTTTACTAATATGAAAAGTTTGAACTTGACTGTAGGTGATGAAGTGGATAGCTTTTGCAGATAGCTTTCCCAGTGATTCTAAGGCATGCCATGGTGGTTTGAATGAATTAAACACTGACTTGGCTAAAAGATCTGTACTTTTGGGCAATGGATTTACACCCTCAGAAGCTGATGTTATTGTTTTTTCAGTCATACATAGTTCAGTGGTATGTATTGCTGTATATACTTCTCACTTTGTGTTTCAAAGAGAGGGTATCTCGGTGCTAACTGCTAAATTTATGTTATACTTGAAGAAAATTAACTGCAATTCCTTTGTGAAAAATTGATAGCCTTTACTTGGTATACTTGTTTGTTGTCAGATTGCCCTTTCAACTCCAGAGAAGGAGAAATTGCCACATGTGATGCGATGGATGGATTATATCCAGGTAGAGTCATTTTCTGTTTTGAATTTATAATTTTGTTGCGATTCTTCAATGGCTCCGTATATTTCAATTTTGAAATGGGAAAAAGAAAAGTGAATCCCAGGTTCCTAACGGATTCTTGTCACAGCTTTTTTCTGGGTATTATTTTGTTTTCCTGCATTTGGTAGCTTTTGCTAGTGTGTTACTTTTTGTGGAGACAAGTAGAAAAATCTATTCGCGGCTTTATGAAGGAATCTGGAATATAGATTTGTTAGTTGAACACAGCCTGGAAGCACATGGGAATTCTATTTTTGTTCTTGATGTTACATCTATCCTGTAGTTTAGCTTCAGTTTTAACATTTCATCAAGAAGATTTTGCCTAGTCGTTGAGTATAGTTTGAGGATATGATGCAGATGCCATGTTGACACTCCAGTCAAAGCCTTTGTTTTTATTATCATGAATTCATGTCTTCCATTTATCCCAACTTTTACTGGCCTATTTGTGAATCAAGTTGGGAAATGGGGATTGAAACTTGATATTTCCTTTTTGGCGTTAGGTTGTATCTGTTGTTGCCATAGCCTTGAAAACAGCTTTTTTCTTTTCTTTAAAAGTTATCACTTATTGTTCTTCATTTACCTTTTAAAAAAAATTATCAGAACACATACCAGGTTTTCTAAGATGATTATTAATGCCTCAAAGGTGGAATGCACAGTCTTTTTAGAAACTGTAACACCAATGAATGCCATTTATTTAAATCTTTGCTTACTAACCCTTTAAAATCACTTTTGCAGAATAGAGAGGATCTTGGTGCACTTTTTGAGAAGATATTGCTGGAGAAGCCTGTTTTTGAGCCTCAGGTAAGTTATCCTTAAATTGTGTTTTAGATCTGTGGTCATTGGGGTTCTAATCATGTGATAGGGCACCATAAATGGTTTTGATGTGTAGAAAATTTCACTTCAGTTGAAATTTAATGTTTTCTTTGTTCAATAGAGACGTCTTGGCTCTTGAGTCTTGGCACCTTCGCCACCCTAAGAGCCATTCCCCTTCCACTCAGCTCCTTTCCTTTTTTTTTGGTGGGTTGGGGGGGGGGAGTATACTGAAAGTTGTTAATTACATATAATCAGGATAGCATATTATTTCTTAATGTTATTTCCGAAATCTGGTTGCAGATAGCAAAAGCTGCGGCTAAGCCAGAAGTAACTTCAAATGCTAAAGGGACTGTTCAAAACACAAAAACTGCAGACAAGCCAGACGCAGAAAAAAATGCAAAGAAAAGTGATTCTGCGGTACCATTTTTGCCCTTATTCTTTATTCGAGTATATATTCTTGTTAAGAACTTCTTGGTGTTTTTCACTTGGAAATTGCTTCAATGTTCACTGTTTGAGAGAACTTATTCGAGTAGTTTCTTGCTTAAATTAACTCTCATAACAACAGGTGGTTATCCATACTCTAATTATCAGTGCTGAGGCTTTTTCTAGATTCTTATGTTGGTAAAATTCTATGATGATAACCTATTCACTTTCAGGATGCAAAGAAAAAGGCTACGGGAGATAAGGAAGCTGTTCCTGAGAAGAAAGCACCTGAAAAAGAAGCATCTGAGAAAGACAAAGAACTCAGTGTCAGTTTACTGAATATACAGGTTGGTCTTATACGTAAAGCTTGGAAACATCCATCTGCTGATAGGTATGTTGACAAACTTGTCTTGTACTTTGCTTTCTAGGGGCTAAATATCTTTATATCTGCTGATAGGCTGTCTAGATGCAAAATTGGTGGAATGATATTTTGTTTTATTAAAATGCAGTTTACTGGTTGAGGAGATAGATGTTGGAGAGGCTAAAGTACGACAGGTTGTTAGTGGATTGGCCAAGTATTGCAGTCCAGAAGACTTAACGGTATTCTTTTCTAAGTTAGCTTTCATGCAGTTTTGGTTTATTTGACTTCTATTGTTTGTATTCATATTTTTTGGTTCATTGAACTCTGAAGCTTACATACTGGTGTTCTCCATGATTTTTGCTTGTGCTATGGCCTGTGAAGAATCGTCGCGTTGTGCTGATTACAAATGTAAAACCTGGAAAGCTACGAGATGTGATGTCAGAGGGACTGGTATGCTTCTTGGCATTTAGTCAACATGTTATCCTTTTCCATTAAACATTTTTATGTGCATGTGCTTATGTGCAGTCGCTGAACAATTGCATCCTTGTCAATGTCTGAGATAACTGAAAAATGTCCATAACTTTTGTTTTTTTGCATCTCTCTCTGTATATATATTCTGCCTACTTGCTTAATTTTGTTCCTGTTTTTGCTTGGTAGCAAACCTTAACTACAATACATAATTTGTGTGATTCTTTGATTCTGTTTACTTTCCTCTGTAACAATTTCTTTAAAGTCAGTCCATCAAAATTGTAAGTGATCTCAAATTTGTGGTAGATATAGCATATATATTTTTCTTTCAGCAGAATAATTGGTTGCTTCTTTTTGTAAAACTAGAGTTAGGTTGTTTGCTTATATATTTGAATCGATGATATTGATTGTTTTTCTTGTTTGTAATCTCCGGTTTTCAGGTGCTTTGTGCTTCTAATGAAGATCATACCAAGGTAGAGCCCTTACTGCCGCCTGAAGGTGCTAAACCTGGCGAGTGCATTTCATTTTCGGGGTAAGCATGTTTTGAGTTTTGTAGAAATACAAATACACATTGCGCAAATATATCTTCTTTTGTGAGATTATCTGAGATAGCATGTAATTTAGATTGCAATTAATAAACCTTTTTCTTGAGCCATCTTAGTTTTTCATGAGTCCTTGTTTAGCTGTTGGTTGGGGCATTGGGTTTCTGTTAGCCTGTCGATGGCTCTGTTCCAATTAAAACTCCTTGTACATATTCCCTATTCCCCTTTGCAAGTAGTCTGGTTTTGAGATAGGTGTTTATTGATTTGAGTTGAAGTTTTCTCCTGGTATAGCATGAAAAAGATTGTTATTCATCCAGGATCGATGGAAAGCCAGAAGATGTCCTAAATCCAAAGAAGAAGCAGCTGGAGAAAATAACACCGGTATGTTTCATTTTCTAATTTGCAGATACTTTTACCTCGTTTGGATTCTTGGTGATGCTTTTTCTGTAGATTGTGGAAATGGAAAATATTTTTAACTATTGTTTTGTCTATTGCACTTCCTTATTTGGTGGTTGGATCCAATGAATCTGGTTTCTATCACCTTTAGTGTTTGCATAGAGACCGGAATATGTTGCTTCTGGTTTTGCATGTGACAAGTAATTTCCCTGTGCTGCAGAATCTTTTCACCGATGAGAAGGCTGTGGCCACATTTAAAGGTATTCCCTTTATGACCTCAGCAGGGCCATGCACATCTTCCATTCCTAAAGCTAGCATCAAATGAAAGACAAAAACGATCCGCGGTCGCACATGTTACCCTTTGTAAGGTTCCAATTGTAGTTTAGCAGTCAACATTGCTTGCTGCTGGAACAAAAAAGGAGCCCTTGTAAGATGCAATTGTTTTTTTTTACTCACTGAATTGTCGTTCCTTGTCCGTCACAATCTAATATCAAAGGATTTTGTTTCTAGTACATTAATTTTGAACTTGGTTATCCAGAAAATTAAGCAAAAAATATTTTCTGAACTATTTTGAGTCCTGATTGTTTAGCTTGTTCGTATCGTAATGTTCATCTGCTTATTTTGTGATAGATTGAGCTTCAGCCGTGATGCAAACATACTATCAGAACTGAAACCTGGGTAAAGTTAACATTCTTCTCGTTCGATGGTCGATGTTGGATCATTGGATGGGTTATGCATGAATACCTACTCGTTATTCATACGATGTTGGATCATTGGATGGGTTATGCATGAATACCTACTCGTTATTCATAGTAATTATTTTGCAAGCCTTGTCTTCCACCGAGACATTGCATGTTATTTGTTTTACATTAATGTCACGAGACATTGGTGTTATGAGATTTATGAGAATAGACAACATAACTTACGTTTATGTTAAAACTTAATTAATATGAGGAAACTAAAACGTCCGAATCAACATCTCAATACTGAGTAACATTAAAAGAAATTGACAACCTAGCAAGCTTATGAGCTTCTTTGTTGAATAAACGTCGAGTCCATTAAACCCGGCTACCACCACACTGTTGCATTTAAGCATGATGGACCCAAACTCTGATAAATCTTCATCATTAGAATAAAATGTTGCAGCTATGTCCTTAGCATCGGTGTAAACAACTCCTCTAGAACACCCGAGGGACTGACTCACCCCTCTTAGTCCTTCTCGAACCGCCATAGCTTCAGCTAATCTTATAGAGGGTACCCGGGTATTCAACTGGGCAAAAGCTTTAATACATTTGCCCTCAAAGAAAAGCCTTTTTTCTGATTGGCAGTTTTTAATCAGGGATACAATGATCGCTTTAAATAGGCTAAAACTAGAGTCATAATATGATTATAATATCCCTAGAATAATCAGAATTGAACTAGGAAATAAATAATAGAGTTTAACTAAGAGAAAGAAATCTGGTTGAATTTGAGAATATGTTGCAACATCGGGACGTCATTTTCTTCTCGTCAGGACATCGTCCATCAATTGGGCAAGGGATGTTACATCTCTCTTGTTATTTGTGAGTGATGTTACATTATTTGTTAAAATCGATGCTAAATTTGTGGATACCATCTTTATTCATTCATGAAGGAATCGAAACAAACCGTAAATTTTGAGAAATCTTGGGTGGTTTTCTCCCCGAAGTGTTTGAGGCTTGTAGGATAGGACCTCTATATCTCAAGGATTAAATATACCGAAAAGTAAATACCTTAATTTCCCTATGCACTATAAAAGAGTCTCTGCATATGGTTACGACTCTGTAATTGAAAAGGTCCAGAACAAGCTCAGTTCCTGGAAAGCTAAAGTCTTGTCTCCTGTTGGTAGGCTGGTGCTTATTCAACCAACGATGGCTTTCGTTCCTACTTATTATATGCAGTGTTGCATGCTCCCTTCTATAATCCATCCTTAGTTGGATCACATTAATAGGAACTTTCTTTGGGGAGGGGGTGACGAATATTTTACCATGGACAGTTGGTGTCTCAACCTAAAGCCTTTAGCGGACCAAGTATTCCGTGTGCGAAGATTAAAAAAATCAAGTCGTACTTGTTAAAATTGGATGGCGACTGACTCAGGAGAAAGATGCTTTGTGGGCTAGAATCCTCTATTCGAAAAATGTTATTGACCCACATAATCCTCATCTCATGTAGAACATTTTCCCAATTTGGTCATCTCTGAGAAAGATTGTTTAATTTATCGAGACTGGTGCTAGATGGATTTTAGAGATGGGAATTTAGTCAACTTCTGGAATGATAAATGGATTGGGTCAGGCCCTATTCGAAAGCTTATCCATTGCCCCCTTTCTTCTGTTGAGGGATCTTAGTTTATTGCTCATATCCATAATAGTTGGACGACTAGTGGGTCTCCTCTACTTTCTGTTTGACTTCCGCTAGATGTAACCAGCGCCCTCTTAAGTATTCCATGTTCTTATAATGGCTTGGGTATGGATTTTTTTATATGTTGGGGACCCTTTAGAACTAAAGCCTTTCTTTGAAAAGTGCTTATCACTTCATTCTCTCTTATAATGACCCTAACTTCACCCCTCCTCTTGGAGTTGTACGAACTTTTGGATGTTGTTGTGGAAAGTTCGTTTCCCGCCTAAAATGAACTTCTTCCTATGGAAATGTGGGTGGAAAGCTCTCCCCACTGAATCCCTCATCTCCCGCTGGGGTATAAATTTGTGTTGATCTTTTCCCCTTTTGCTCTAATAATAAAAAATCTATTGTCCACCTGTTACGGGATTGTCGCATTACACAGAATTTGTGGAGCGAGGTCTTTCAATATTGCCAAGTTAATCCACCTTAGTGTGTGATAGTTGGGAAGAATGGCTGTCGAGTAATATCACCTCTAAAAACTGGATCTTGCATCCTCCGTTTTCTTGGCACATAATTTTTACATTCACTTTGTGGGAACTTTGGTTATGTCGTAATGCTTTAGTTTTCTCCTCTATGAGGCTTTTTGCAATGAATTCTGACTGGTGTTTGAGAATTTACTACTCTTTCCTTGGTAATGAAAAAGCTCCACGTTCCAGACTTTGTTTTGGTAGCGTGGAAACCTCCTCCGCAAGGTTGGGCTAAGTTGAACATGGATGGTTCATCTGTAAGGAACTCGGGTGAGGCTGCTGTCGGTGCTATTATTGGTGATCCTCAGGGCCGTTGGTGGATTGGCTCCTTCTGGCACATCCCTAGAGCTTCAAATGTAGAGGCTAAACTGTGGGCCATTCGAAATGGTTCTCGCAACTTAACATTAACAATCTTGTAACAGAATTCGATGCTACATTGGTCATACATTTTCTGAAATCATCATTTAACTTTAACTTGACATTGGCTCATTTGATCGATGGGTCATTGTATGAGTTCTAGTGCCTTTCTACACGTCTATTGTGGAGGGAACAAGTTTGCTGATGCCTTAGCTCGTATGGGTAGTGGTTTACAACTCTGACCCTCTCAAGATGTTTTTTCTTCTGATAATCTAGTTTTTGTATGCGTTGATCCTCCAATTTGTTTGCATCATTTGCTTTTAGATGATGCCCATGGACAAGTTACAAAAAGATATCCAGGTCTCATCAACATATGGTCTTGACTTTTGGACAAGTTGATTCTTATTACATGATTTTAATGTTTTTGTTGTCTGAAATGATTCACAAGTACAACAAAGTACAATCACAAAATAATGTGTGTTTAAAAAATAAATACAACAAAAATCAAATTAGTACAAACAAATTGAAAACTAGAATCTGTTTATAACTTACATATAATCAAATTTAAACTCGAAATAAATTAAAAAAAAAAAAAATCCTATAATAAAACAAGAAAACTAAGCATCAGGATTGTGTTTGACTAGAGCCTTTGCATGTTATCCGGAAGACTGGTTGGCATGATTCTAAAATATATTTGGTGGAAAAAAAGATGAAGAAAATGAATTAAAAAGCTAAACCAGGGATTCAGTACAAGTCCCAAGGCACATACCACATGGATGACTTCAAATCTTTAATAATTTAATAGGGGGGGGATATTGAAGAAATAGTTGAGGGAAGTCCAAGTTCGAGAATCTCTGCATGAACCCCCCAAAAGATATATAATTACGAACGAAAATGAAATCTGGATTTCGTAATGATTTAATTAATTAAATTGCCAAGAGAAATGGGCCGCCACGATTGATTGAAACAAATCAGAAAAGGAAGAAGCAATATATTTGGATTTTGTTGGTTTCAAGACCAAAGGATTATAATTGATCCGTACTTACAAATACGATTCTGTTTTGCTTTTAATGCATGTTCTTCATCAAACCAAACATAGAAACAAATTGCACTACCACTCTGCATCCCCTGTCTGTCTGTTCTACTGCGCAGGCAAATGGCAGATTCTGTTTTGTCAGATTGGATATATCTGCCAGCCCAAACCCCTCCCCCCCCCCCCCCCTTCTCAATTATTTCTCTTTTTTGCCCCCCCAAATCAAATCCAAGATTACCCCTAAAAAGATCACCAAATATTTCTGATCTCCTTGGCCCTCACCGTCTCTCCCTCCAAACCCTCCCTTCTCTATAAGTATACCCCTCTCTCGCATTGGCTCCCATAGCACATCCCTTCTAGTTTCTCCAACTTTTCTTTACTGTCTTGTTTTGCTTCTTTTTTCTTTACAAGTGGTCTGGGTTCTTTGCATAGGATGCTTAGTTGTGGTGGTGGAAGTGGCGGCTGTTCCGAGGACATGGCGGTTGATTTAGGAGATGAGCCCCATGTTTTAGCTGTGGATGATAACCTCATTGATAGGAAACTGGTTGAGAGACTTCTCAAGAACTCCTCTTGCAAAGGTATAATCTTTCTTTTCTTCTCTAATCCTTCATTTTTGGACCTTTTTGTTTTCAAAGAATTTCATTTCTTTTGGTTGTGTTGTGTTGCAGTGACTACAGCAGAGAATGCACTGAGGGCTTTGGATTATTTGGGACTGGGAAATGATACATTGGAAGGCACTGTAAGTAAAAACATAAAATAAACTCCATCCCTTTCTTCAACTTCATAAAGCTTGTGTGCTTATGTTTTTTTTTTTTTTTTTTACAGGTTTCTGAGGTCAATATGATAATAACAGATTACTGCATGCCTGGAATGACGGGCTACGAACTGCTCAAGAAAATCAAGGTACTAAACATTTCATTTATTAGTAACATTTGCAAGTACCCTCTTTTTCATTTCGTCTTGAATTGAAACCAGGAATCATCAGTTTTCAAGGAAGTTCCTGTAGTAATCATGTCATCCGAAAACATACCCACCCGTATAAGTCAGTAAGTGTTCGTGTCTTTCATTGATAAATGCAAATTATAAAGTTAAAATGATTGTAATGTATGCATATTGTATGTGGAAACAGGTGCTTGGAGGAAGGTGCAAAGATGTTCATGCTGAAGCCACTGAAGCAGTCCGATGTGAAGCAACTCAAATGGCACTTGATGAAATGCAGGAACTGAAGTTAGAGAGGCAAGAAAACAGCTACTAGGATTCAAGAACAAGATTTGTAATGAGAAAACAAAGAAGAAAGAAAAACTTTTTCAGCCCACATTTGAATGGGGGCATTGCAAATCTTTTATGATATATAAACTTTATTTATTCTGATGTTATTAATATGCTTACAGACAGTGCAAATACCAGTTTCATAGATGGGATTGTTAATAAAAAAAAAAGAAAAGAAAAAAGAGAGGGTTAACTGTGAAATGGGAATGGTGATGAAGGAAAGAATCATGGGAAAGCTTTTTCACCTAATCCCCATGTGTTTTCTTTTCAGTTGATCGGTAGAAAAGAGGTCACACTTTAGGGATAAGAAAGAAAGTAGTGTTTTGATTCTTTTTGATTTTTCTCTTACTGAGAAAATGGGGTGTCTATATAGTTTCCATTCTTCAATTTTTGTGCGCCTGACATTTCTGTTTTAAGCCAGACATTGGCATTGATGCAAATATGATGATTCTTTTATATGTATGTATATATAAAACAATTGAATGAATTAGGTAACAAAGTCTTGTCAATGTTGGTAAAGAGAGATTCTGTGTTTGGCTTTTACCTTTGCGGGCAGCTATTCTGGTCACAATTTTATCATACATGGCTTTATTAGCTAGCTATTGTAGTGGTGCGAAGTCCGAAATTTTAAAGAGTAAAATTAATTTGTATATTTTGACGTAAAAATATAATTTTATTATTTAATAGTTTATATTTTTATAAATTTTAAAATATTAAATTAAATTTTTATTATTTTTGAAAAATTAAAATATAATTTTATTATTAAAAATGGAAAATTTTCATTTTAGGGGATCGAAATTCTTGTCAATCCCTTCTGTTCGTCATTAGGTTTGATTATAATTTATTTGGATATGTGTTATTTGTAATTATAATTAAAAATAAAATAAATGGGAAATAGAAACTATTCATGCTAAACATGTATTAGTATATGATATTTATAGAGTAGCATATATTTTAACATTATTATGATCATTGACGGGTCAGAATTAAATTGTATGTTTTTACGATAGTAAAAATGTAATTCCATCATTTTAAGAATTTTTATTATTTTGAGGGTCAAAATATAATTTGACTATTATTGATTTAAAATTTTATAAATTAAAAATTTACCATTTAAGAAAAATCATAACTTCCCTAAATTTTTATTACATTCCGCGATTTATTATGATTTGTTTAGTATTGCTTTTATACACTTAAAAGTAATTTTTGAAGCAAAAATAATACTAATCAATTAGCCTTTTACTTTCATATAGACTTTTCAATCCAACTAATAAAAAAAAATAGATTTAAGTGTTTTAGTTTTTGGCTTTAAGTGAAACTAGTTTTGAGGTGAACTTATAAATTTTGATATTTAAATTGCAAACATTGACTAAAAAAATTGAAAATATTAATATACTTATAATATTTATTTTGACTATACAACTATTTCTCTTTTTGAAATTTATATCAAATATATCTATCATTACATATTTGATTTTGTAAGAGTTATTTTAGTACTTTGTTAAGTCCCTCTATCATAAAGATTAAATTAGAATTTTTTTTTATTAAATAGATTAATTTAGAGTGTATTTATTTTTATAGAAAATGACTTACGAAAAATATTTTTTACATTGTCTTGTAGTATGACTTACTTTTTTTTAGAAACTTAAATTTTTTCAAGAAAAAAACTCTTTTATGGATTTTTTATATGTTTTTTTTTTAATTTTTAAATATAATAATATTATAATTTTCAATATTATTAAATATACATATTTAATTATTTATATTTAATCATATAATAAATTATTAACATAACTTATTATTTTGATAAATTATTTAATATTTCATTTTTATTTTAATAATAAATTTTAAAAATAATAATTTTAAATAATACTCTTCATATATTATTGAAAAATATTTAATATTAATATTTTAACAATAAATATTTATTACAATTATAAATATATTAATAATAAATATATTTTGTAGTATAAAGGCTAAAATATATCATAAGTTCATATACTCTTCACAAATTTTAAAATTTAATCCCTTTATTTTTCAAATTTAAAAATAAAGTATAATGGTTAAACGTTGTTAATTATATATATATTCAAATTAAAATTTAAAGTAATTTATATTGTTTACGTAAAAAATATTTAAATTTCATATATGATCTAAATATTCATTGAACTTGGCTCCTCGTCCCAAGTCCCTCCAATTTTTTTTATATTTTTTGTAACACTATTAAATCTGAAATATGTGACACTCTGAAATTGTAATACCATTAAAGCTCTTGTTAAATATTTGTTGCTACGAGTTTGAACCGTGTTACACTCATCCCTTATCTCTAATATTGCATAAAAAAATAAATTTTTATACAATATAAAAAAAAATGAACAGATATTTGAAAAACAACCATTGAATTTCCAGCTTTGACTAGATGGAATCAAACTGTCAAAAGAAGGAAAAAAAAAAGAAGAAAGGAAGTGGTGCATTATTTGACCCGGAAGAATCCTAGGCCTACCTTACCTGTAGCTCTCTCGGGAAAGTTTTGTGGATGATTTTGCTCCTCTTTCAAGTTTTCAGTGGCTGAGTTCGAGTCACTCTTCATCACTCATCCAACTTAGCTACAAATAGGGAGCACATATTAGATTTATGAGTAGGGTCTACATTTTTCAGTTTTAATTGAATTAATTGGTTGATTATCAAATCTGATTTGAAAAAAAATTTATCTTTTAATTTCAACTATCAATTAGTTCGCTATGAAAACGAATGGTTAACTTAAATAATTTCGGTCTGTTAATAGGCTTCTAAATATATAAAATAGACAAGATTTAAGCATATTTTAGATAGGAATGTAGATGGTTTCCTTTCCTTCAGCTATTTTCAAAGTTGGACATTTTTTTTGGGCAAAAGAAAAGGGAGATCTTCAAGAAGAATCTCCCACTTTGGTCTTAGAGAAAAGAAGAGAATTAACCAAATGTACTAAACACTTTCATATGTAAATATATATATTATAACTTAGATAATCAAAGAATAATTTTTTTAATAAAATGAGTGGGTCAATTTTTCCTTCAACTTCTGTCACAGCAACTGAAAAGAAGGAACTTTTGAAACTCTCGACTAGTTTCCAAATGTTCTTTAATTTCAAGTGACCATTTTGGTCGAAGTCCAGCTGTTGGGAACTTGTTATTACCAGCACAATCTCCAGCCATATTCTAGATTTGTTTAAGAAGACAATGGTGAAGGGATATTTTTGAATTTTGAATTTTTTAGATTTATTTATTGATTTTTTAGATAATGGTGAAGAAGATGTTTGTTTTTACGTTCGGCAACGCCGTTTTGTTGAGGTGTATAAGGATAACTTCTTTGAGAAATAATGTCATTTTGTTGAAGGAAATCTTGGAAATGTTGAGACATATATTCCCCACTTGAATTCGTTCGTAAAATTTTAATATTTTTGGAAATTTTATTTTTAATCATGGTTAGGAATTTTTTGAACAACTTAAAACTTCAAATTTATGTCTCAAGAAATAGACCCAAGTAAAATAACTATAATTATCAATAAATGTCACAAAATATTTATACTAAGCATGAGAAACATCTGGTTAAATTCTCCAAACATTATTGTGAACTAAATCAAAACAATGAGGGACATGTGTATCACGATAGGGAAAAGGTAGAGTTTTACTTATAGCCAATTTACAAGTAGAACAATTAAAAGTAATATCCGTAGATGACATTTTATTTCTTAACACACCAGATTTTAACATGAATGAAAGAGTCCTATCATTTGGATAGACTAACTTCGCATGCCAAAATTTGTGCTCAGGTTGGACAGAACAAGAAAGAAAAAAAAAAACATATTTATAAGCTTGACTAATTCATTGAAATGGAGAGGAAAGAGTTTGCCCCATTTAGGTCCCTCAACTATTGTCTTCCCTGACGCCAGCTCTTGCACAACACAACCAGAAGAAGAAAAGGTAACTTTGCAATTATCCTCTACTAGTTGTCCAATGGAAAGCAGATTAGCAGATAAATCAAGAGCAATGAAGACATTTTTTATAGATGGAGAGGAAGAAATATAACTGGTAGCAATAATTGGAATACGATTCCCACTAGCAGTCTCAATTTTCAAGTGACCATAATATTTTTTGACATTAAGGAAATTATCAGATGATGAAGTCATATAGTTTGAAGCAGCTGAGTCAAAAAACCAAGTTTTAGATAATGATTTATTTTTACCAGTAATTCCAAGAGCAGAAAAGACTGAAACGACCATCTGCTGAATATCTCTGGTGTAATAGATGATGCTGATTGTTGAGGAGGAGCAAACCCTGAATCCCTTTCAATCACCATGTTGGTAGTTGAGGCATGAAATGCACTCAAATTATGATTTTGTGAATGCTTCCTACATTCAGAAATAATATGTCCCTTTACTTTGCAATCATTGCAAAATTTTTTGGAACATTGATTCGCAATGTGTCCAAATTCTTTACAGCTGTAACACTTGATGTTGGTCATGTTTCGAGTTTGCGGTTTACCTTTTGCAGCATATGCAACATTGAGAACATCGGCGAGTTTCCTTGTTGCTCTAAAGTAGTTTGTGTCATAAGACACTACTCTTCTCGAAGTAGTTCATTCAGACAATCATCCACAAATGGAGGAGGTGTTTTGAGCAACAAATTTGATCTTACAACTTCAAACACCGGTTGGAGTTTCATAAAAAAAATTAATATTTTTTATTGGTCTGATGAAGAGTGCTAACAACTTCTAAAGATGTCTCTGGCACCGAAACATAAACAGAGAACATAATGACAAGAGGAATAACAATAAGCCCCAATGGCTCAAAAACCATAACAAAACAAGAGAATTTTTTCTTTTCATTGAGTTAAACTGTTAATTATATGACATTTGTACAACATGTTAAATTCCTTAATTACAATAAATCTACTCCCTAATCACATCCTAAAATACAACAAAGTAAAGTATCTAATAATATCCTAAAATACAACAACCTATTCCTAGGAAAGTATATATCTACAAAATATCTACAAGATATTTGATAGCTATGCTTGAAAATTTCCACCTACAAACATAGTCGACATCTTGTTATGCAACTCATGAATAGCCAACATCGTAGATTCCTGAGTATAGTATGTACTAGGAATATTCGACATTGAAGGACTCTCTGAGACTCCTATATATAGTAGTTAAGAAAGGGACCTCAATAGATTCGGAATTGATGGAATCTCTAAATGATATGTTGGCACTGAGATAGGCGAAATGCTTGCATAATTCAAAATCTTGTACCTAGCATCGAGAATATCTTAGACTTGCACTAACAACTCCATTGCAACATACGCACTTTCTTGGTGCCCAAACACCGTAGTAACAACAGTTTTATCATTGTTTAGATCCACCACAACGTATTTACTCCCATTCTACTAGACTTCAAAAATCTATGCTTGATATTGGATATCCATTTGGTAGTTCCATCCTGGATTTTCTTTGAAATTCTCCTTTTTGTTCTTTCCAAGGAAACATAATTCTTAAAGGTTATGTTAAAAGTAGATTCATATTGGAACACAATTCTATCATTAGTTGGAATCATGTATCCATTTAAATGAATTTGTGTCATAAATCAATTTTTCATCTTCTCATTTGAGGCTATCAAATATTAAATTTCAATATACAAATGTTAACAAAAAAGGTGTCGCTAAGAGTAAAAACAACACAATAAATTGGTGATTAAGTTGCTGGGCACTTCTCCAGGCACTAAATGAAAAAATAGAAAACACAGTGAACATTAGAAGATGATTACACAACTCAATTTTCCTACGTCTGCGGATCCTAACTCAATGAGAAATATACACTCTTCAATAATTACAAACACTCTTGCACTTTGAAGATACAATACTCTTACAAAAATATTCTCATAAGAATAGATTAAGTGCCTAATAATTAGTACATTTTCTTATGCAAGTGTCTCAAATATATAAACATGATTTCAAAACTTGCTTACAATAAAAGATCTAATACAATCCCAATAAAACAATAATTTAATCAATAGTAATACAATATAATAATAACATACACGATAAATATGGACTCTTGACAACTCAACATCAGAATCACAAATCCAATTTAAAGTTCATAATATAAGGGATTGCTTTGAGGAATTTCTATCCAAATCAATTATCAATATACATATTTCCTAACAGCATGATCTTCAATAATGGGCTTGAAATTCACCAAATAATCAACAAAATCAAAATATAAGGTTCAATAATTTGTCAACACATAAATATGGAAACTACCTCCATACAGATTTGGTGGGTAAGGAAGTGGGCACTTCCTCTAACATCAGATTGTCAGTTTCATATTTTTCAATAACAAATAATTTTAATGATTTCAATAATTATTCATAACAAATAATCCAATAAGTTAACACCAACGTACAACCATAAATAAAAACATAATTCCATTATACCATACGTAGAACATATTCAAAAAATGTAACAACAATAACAACATAACAATTCTAACGATCCCAACAATTCTTAATAACATATAATCTGATAAAATTAACACTTACTACAATAATAACCATATACAATAACACAACTTCCTTATATCATATGTAAAACATATTCGACAATCACAACAACAATAATAACATGACATTGGTTATAAAAATACTTACAAATTTACTATGAACATTTGTTAAGCACAATAATAACATAATATTGACTATAAAAACTGATATAATTTTCATAACGCTCAGTGACGAATCCAAGGGAGAGAGGTTGGCAAGGATCTCAACCCCCTTAAAATGAAAAATTTCTCTTTTGGGCCCTTAAAATTTTAAACTTGTAATAGTAAAATTACACTTTGAACCCACAAAAATGATAAAAATTTGATTTAATTCTTTAAAAATTATAAAGATATAGGCTATTAAAATGGTAAAATTATATTTTTACTGTTGTAAAAAATATAATTTAATTTCGATTCCCCTTAAAATATTTTTTGACTTCACTCCTGATAACACTACTTCATGAATTATAAAAAAAAAAGCGATTACGTGAGTTATGGAAACTTAGTAAGTAGTTGGAATGGTTTAGGGTTTATAGATGCTCTAAAGAATTTTAAGGGAGTTATTTTGGAATGATTTTTTTGTTTGGAAAACTGTAGAATTTATAGGAGAATGGGAAGAGGATAGACTAGCTTGAGATAAAATGAAGTCAACATCATGGGTGTTGACTTCAGTGAGTCAAAAAATTGATTGAACTCGACACTTATAGGAGTGAAGTTCTTACCCCAAGTCCAATTCTTTTTTTTGGTGAATTACGAGAGGATGACAAAAGCCTTAATAACAACGTGACTGACGCGACTCAAACCCAAATCACACTTGAGACGGTGAACACTTTGAACATCAGGTCAACACACGGGGTTCAACAAAGTACAATATTCTTAGTGGGAATCTTGTTAGAAGGACTTCGACACTCGTACATTTTGTACATTCTATTCAACACTTACATGAAAATTTAATATTTATGGGTGTCAGTGGCGTAACTAGAGGGCTTGTAGGGGCCCCGACCCCCCTAAACTAAAAAATTGTCCATTTAGACTCTTAAGAAATTTTAAAATTTTAAATTAGTAAAGATAAAAATACATTTGACCCCTAAAAATGATAAAATTTTGATTTTAATATTTTAAAAAATTATAAAAATTTAAACTATTAAAAATTATAATTTAATTTTTATCTTTTCTAAAAAAATTTTCTGATTTCTCCTCGGATGGATGTGAGGATAATCATGCAAATATATATCTATATATATATGTATTCTGATAAATAACCTTATGAAATAGTAGTTCTAAAATATCCCGTGCAAAGTGGCATGGTGTTTCATCTTACAAATTAGCAATGTTTTAAAGAATGTGAAAATTAAGGAGCAGATTTTATAATAGTAAATTATATTGAGGCAAAAAGCTAAATAATCTACACCAATGGGGCCCTGATGAAATTGTTTAATTAACGTTAAAAAACGAAGGTCTCTGCTTTGAGATCATCTGTTTATGTTGAAATCATGCTTCTTTCTTTGATCCAATTCTCCATTTTCAACTGATTAATCCAACCAATATATTATATATACACACATACGTAAATAAATGATAGAATTAATCAGTCGGCGGCGTTTAGATGCATTCATCTCCATTTTCGTAACAGTGCATCCTCATGAGATCTCTGCTTTGCTCCATTCTTCTTCATGTTTCTTCTTTGTAAGTTAATACTATTAACTCATTCCATAATTCATTTTAATTTTAATTAAATTGTCTTAATTTTGAATTGGGGTTTTTTGTTTGTTTGTTTTTGTTTTTTCCCCCAGATTTTGAGTGCTTATTTTGTGGTGCTGCCATTGAGGGATGAAGGGGCAATTTCATTGGGATTATCTAATTTGCCTGGATTGTTTGTTGGGTCTTTAGTGTTGACTTTGATAGCTGCTCCTCTTTCTACTCTCATCTTCTCTTTGCCTAATCTTTCCAAAGTCAAGGTAAATCTCAATTCACTTAATAATTCATTTTCTTTATTGCTTTTATTCTTGGATTTTAGAATTTTACTGAAATGTTGAAGATGGTCTGTATTTATATACAAAAGTTTAGGGATGAAGTGGAAAGTTTGGCTCTTTTGTTATTGATTTTTCTGCTCCGTTTTTTTTGGCAGTAAAATATTGAATTGGGATATAAAATCTAATCATAGTTTTGTAGAACAAAGAGTTGACAGTTTAACTTTCATTGATAACAAACTGCATTATTTTACTTTAAACAAGTATGACTGAGTTGCTGTTAATTTGTACTTGGTTTATGTAGAGACTAGAGAGTTACAACCCAGTTATGGTTCGGGTAGAGTAAAGTCTATCTCTTATTGTAGTCGATAATGCCGGTGAACAGAGTGACTGACCTGGAAATGGTTCCGAGAGTGGGGTATTGAGAGAAGTCAATTGGAAACTTTAGCTCTCTTTGTTGTTAGTATAGGTGATAAAGTGGCTTTTGCAGAACTTAATATATTTAACTTTTAGGTGCCAATTTGTTTAGCTAAGCATTGGAAGGTTACTTTCTGTGAGGCCTCACTTAAATGGTCTTGAAGCTGAAACTGTTAGCTTCCGTTAGGGAATACCACCATACATGTGATCCGCGGAAGGTTTTTTTCTGTGGTAATGCATGCCCTTTAGCTTTGAACCTAATAATGCTGGAAATGATTTTGTCATCCACCTTTCGTATATGTTTGTTTAAGTCATTTTGCCATGTTGTATGGCCTCTTATTTACTGTGATTTTAATATATTAATTTCAGAACATGCCAACATAGTGATACAACATTGCATTTTATTGGAATTGTTTGGGGTTGTTTCATTAGGTCAATGTATAAATGTTTTATTCAAGTTTGAGATCATTAGACTCTGTGGTCTATGCACAACTGTCTGTTGTACTTTGTCACTTTAGCCTTTTAATATCCTCAACAAGAAATTTGTGAGGTCCATAACCATTTCACGCCGGTAATATTCATGTTTTGTTATTTATTGTCCACTAATTGGTCCTTCTTGAAATTCCAGGCTTTGGTTTTTATACATAGGCTTTTTAGTGTATCACTTGTTGTGTTCTTCATTCTATGGCATACTTCATCAACGAAGCCTTTACAATCCCATTCAAAGGTAATCCAAAAAGTCCACATGGCAGTGTTTTTCTCATGTTTGATCCTTGTTTGTCATCAGAAAATTGGTTCTTCATATAATTTTGTACTAACCTGTGGTGCAAACTGTTTGTAGAATTCAGTTGGGATTTCCACCGAACTTAAAGTCAGTATTGGTCATGGCAGCCCTATTGATGCTCAAGGTTGGGGAAACCATGGTTGGTTTTATGTTTTAGTTAGAATTGGATTGTTCCTCTGGGTATGACAACACTTGATCTATTTATCATTAATTTTGCCTGCCAACTATTATCTAGTATTTTAATTTTTAATAATGGAAGCTTTCCTTTTCTGTTTTCTTGTTTGTATGGAAGGTTGCCTTGCTTAATCTTATCACAATATCTTCAACTTGGGCTAGAGTAATTGATGTCATGGATAGTGAGGTATTGACACTTTCTGTTTCTCTTATGAAGCATATGATATCCTGCTTGTGCTCAATTTCTGTTTTGCTTCAGTCGGGGTCAAGATTGTTTGGTTTCATTGGTGCTGGTGCAACGCTTGGCCAGCTCTTTGGGTCTTTGTTTGCCACAGGAATGGCTTGGCTGGGCTCATGTATGTACACCCAGTTGATTCTTTGAATGTCGGATTGTCAATATTTGGTCTTGTACTACTTCTTTTCTCTCCCCTTCCCCCCCCCCTCTCTTTCTCTGTCTTCGGTTTTTTTACACTGTGAAGTGTTTAATTGCAGATCTTCTCCTATTTGCTGCCGTTTTGATGGAACTAGCAGCACAGTCATCAAAAGGGATCAACAAGGATATAGGTTATATTCCTGAAGAGTTACTTCCTATCAGGTTAGCTAAATCCTTATGTTTGCATATCTCTTAAATATTTTTATTTTTAATTATTTTTGGGGGTGGGGGTGGGGATGGGGAGTTTATGGTTATTGGAATACATTGTTATATGATTTGGATGAGAGTAAGGAAAGTCCTTACATCTGCGAACCATGATGTTTATTTCCCTGAACAATTATTGGTATTCTGCCTATCATACTTCAGCATTTTGGATGACATCTAGATTTATTCACACCAATCTAATGAGATATAGGTCACCAAATAATGTCTTAGCTTGATATGTCTGCTCATACAATTTCATGGGGTAGCAGGCATCTGATTGATGGATGCCATTTTAGATGTTAAAAGAAGCAGTACATCAATATAAAGTGACTACTTCATCAATTTCAGCTTGTCTGTAATATATGGATGCTAGAGGCTGCTGTTTTACCTTCGGAAGTTTCTGGGTAACCTGCATGCATGTTTTGAGGATTGAACCTTGTACTTTCTAACTTTATTGTGATTCCTTTAAGAAGAGCTGACTCGGATCAACAAAAAGATGAAGATGATGATGAGCAAACTGCATCAGATCTCAAAGTTTCTTCTCCTAAATTAACTACCTCTTCAGTGAAGCCTGAACTTTGGGCTATCTTAGATGGACTGCGACTTGTATTGTCATCAACCTATTTGTTGCACGTGTCATTGTTCCTCTGGTTGAGTGCAATTGTTTCCTCTTTCTTCTACTTTCAGGTAAAAATGCTATCTTGATGCACAGATAAAGCTTGAATTTGCCTACCATGCATGCTAAATACTGCTACTAAGCTTTGGCATGCATATTCTGGGGTTCCTTTTCTATTGATAATTATGATTGGTACAAGGTACAATATTTAGTAGTTTGTAAAATCTAATGTTTTTTGTAAGACAAGAATTAAAATCCGTATGGAACTTGATATTATAGATCATTGATGGATCTAGGATTGCCTCAAGAAAGTCAATTGTAAAACTAAAATGCCATTTATGAGCTTTTGTAGGGATTGTATGCATAGTCAAGTTCATAGGGAAGAATTAATGAATATTAAAAGCACGATTCCCTCCTATATTGATCTCTATGATTCTAAGGTATTTGTGCGCTCTTTGTCTGTGTTGATCATGTTTCACTAGGTTAGGGCTTCAAATCAGAGAAAGTTCTGTTGCTATATTTTGAATTTCTAGGGAGCTGTTAGTTTTCGCTTTTTTTTGTGTGCTTGAAGTTGCATCTAAGTATATGCTAAAAGAAGTCCATAGTGTTTAATTTGTTCTGTCGGGGCTTCTGTTTAGTGTTATGTGTTCGATAATATGTTTGGCCATGGTACAATTTTCTAATCACTTTTACATACTTGATTACTCATTTGCAGAAAGTTAATGTAATTGCCATGACAGTTGCAAGTTCGGTTGGCAGAAGAAGATTGTTTGGCCAGATCAATAGCTTTATTGCTGTTTTTATCCTCACTGGACAACTTACCTTAACGGTATGCTATACCTATGATGAGTTTTTGCAATTATTTTGAACTAACATCTACTCATAACAATAAAGAAAATGAAGTATTTTCTTGTACTTGTTTGGATTTTCCAAGTCTTGATGCTATCTATTTTGATTCTGGTGTAATTTTTTCTTTCTCATCTATCATCCTATGGGGTCTAGATCATCTCTGGCTATGCCCTGTCATCTATTTATTATCCTAGCTTTTACCATTATTATGTCTTCGGTTATTACAGGGCCATATTCTTACTGCTGCTGGGGTTACTATAGCTCTATGTTGCACTCCATTTGTTGCCTTCTCTAATCTGGTTGCCGTTGCCATATGGCCAACTTGGATAGTAATTGCCATTTCTGAGACCCTAAGAAAGGTTTGCGGACATTGACTTTCTTTTCATGTATTCTGCTTTTTTTTCTTTCTTATCTGATTTACATGAAATCTGTTTTGCCACTGTCATTAGTTATGCTATATTTCAGATCATATATTATAATTTATAATTCTCAAAGCAAACTGGGATAGGTTAGGAAGAGGAAGATTTGCAATCGTCTTCTGTGGCAGTAAAACTATTGCTCCAATCCTTCATTTTTCTTGAAAAGTACTTATGTTCTACATTTGTGTCCAACAGACATGGGTACAGAGATATGATCATCCAAGTATCCTCCAAATGCAATAAAAAACTAAGAAAAAAATTGAACTTAACGGTGTTGGACACATACAGGTAAAGTACATAACAGTAAAGTACATATAACTGTTTGCCTTTTATCACCATGCAGGTGGTCAATTATGTTGTAACCAAACCTGGAAGAGAACTCCTATTTACCGTTATTTCTGAGGATGAGAAATACAAAGCTAAAGTATGTAAATTTCATCATTGTGTTCTTTAAGTTTCTCCCTCAATTCTTTTGAGGGAATTTGGAAGTTTTATTTTGCAGTGCAAATTTCAGATATGCTGAATATATCAATCTTATGTTTGCGTTTGACTTCCTTTTACTTTAGTGAGCCTCTCATGTTTCATTAAAGCACCTCAAGTATTCTTCCAGTCCATGCACAAATAGTTTTTATTTTCAAAATATGGCTTAAAAGATGTCATACCGAAATTGCATCCAATGCTTCGTAGATTTTCTATTCAAAAAAAGAAACCTTTCTTAAGATGATATGAAGTGAACTAGTCTCTGAAATGCTAAAAGCACCTAATCATGGTTTGCCTCAAAACATAATGCTGCAGATATGCATAGATGTAATTGTCCAGCGACTCGGGGATGCTGCAGCAGCTGCCATATACAAACTACTTTTCAGCATTTTCAATGGACGGATAGCGACAGTTTCTCTCTATGCACTCCCTGTATGTTTTCAGAAATTTCCATCTGCCAGTCCTGTATTTATACATTTAATTTACCTTATCCGTATGTCTGTCTGTAACAAAGCTGATGGAGGTTTTCTTTTACCTTTTTTTTCAGGTTTGTTTACTTTGGCTTGTCACAGCATTTTATTTAGGACGACATCAAACACGATTAGCAAGGCTCGAAGTTGGATCTTCTTGAAAATTTTCTGAAAGATGATTATGTTTACCTTTTTTTGGGAATCAAAGAATGAACAGGTCAGGATCCTTCACATTTATTAAAATGTTTGTGAGATGTAACATGCTCGGTGCGCTGCTTTGGTCAAAGCATTAGCAGAAGAGCAGTGCTATTCTGACTTCATCTAGTTTCTTGTTCTTATTGTTGGCTTCAATTGGTCCATAGTCGGCTTACAAGTTTCTGACTGTTTTGGCTTCTTTGTTTGCAGCAAGAGGTTGCTAATTTGCCATTTCTTGTGCACAATGCGGCTAACCTATAACCACAGTGGTTTCTTCTTTCATTCAGTAGTAACCTTTCCTGGATCTAGCAAACTTTTACGGCTCGAAAAATTACTGGCTTCATTGTAGGATGAGGGTCCAGCATCATTAGTTATTTTTTCGTGACGAAGAAAAATACACTTAGAACTTGTAGTTAATGTTGAAGTTGCCATGTATTGTACAGTGTACCCTTGCATTTGAAATGCAGTTGTTGGATGATTTTCATCTTCTAATTAACATGATATTGAAATTAGCAATTCCTCTTGTACTTTCCACTGTGATGTTATCTGGAAAGCACTCTATTACTCAAGTTTTACAGATTCGACTTCGTATTGCTGCCGGAAAAAACCACCTGCAACTCTACAATGTATGTATAGAATCTGAAAAATCAGTATAAACATTGAAAAGAAGTTGACATATATTCTTGAAAGCAATGATAGCCAATATCAGGAACTTGAGCACTGCTATGTATTCTTAGAAATGTCCCATGCCAATGAAGAAGTGAAACAAAATAGAGTCTGAGAATGTGTCCCCAGACCTATACTGGGATTTCTTTTATTTTTCATAAAGTATTTGTATATGATATTTAAATATGATTCTCCAAAATATATTATAAAGTAATGGGGCACGAGAAATATGTGCTGAATGGTCTCCCTCTAGCAATTGTGGGCTCAGCACAAAATCAAAGTTCCACAAATGGTAGGTCTTTGCTTACAAACTACAAATATCAATGTCCAATCAACTTGCAAACAAATTTAAAGAATTTATGCAATCAACTTAACAGAGACGACTGCATGTCTTTATCTTTGGCCTAATCACACTCATCATGGATAATTCCCACTCAGAATCATCCTCAAATAGGACACCAACACGTGTCCAAGTCTAAGATTTTATTATAATTTTTATATTTTTTTTAATATTCTTAGAAGTTTATTTCTTTAAATTTATATTCAAATTTATATCGGATACCTTAAATATAAAAATTTTTAAAGGATAATAACAGTGTGGTTGTGGTGTTGTATTTTGATGTGAGATCAACAAATCAGAGTGAAGAATATGTTCTTTTACCAAACAATTTTTTTAAAGCAAAATAAGAATGGGTTAATCATAAGAGAAACAGAATATTAATCTATGGTTTTCAAGCTAATTAAATGGAGAATTTTTAAAGCTTAAAACAAGTGCCAATCTTTGCTTTCATTCCCCATGGTCCATCACTATGCGGCACTTCGTACACCACATTACCAATCTTTTTCTAATCATGCAATGGTTATAATCCAGAATCCAATTCCTAGTTTGATTTTGCAACACTCACTCACTCGGACGATGCAAATCCCTTCTCATGCTTGACCGTATCATCTGTATGTAAATGAAGCCGTTTATCTGAAAAGTGCTGATTGAAAAACACCTCTTATTTTTTTGAACGAGTCATCTTTATGGGTGTTATTATACTGTCTTACCCAAATATAAGAAACATTTACAGTTTCAAAAGCACTCCAAGGTAATATTTGAAAAACAAATAAATTTTTATTTTTTCAAATACGTCACATGATCAAACAAAAAATGTAGAACCATAAAGTGATTCCACTTGTGATCATATATTTAGTTCTAATATGTATTATGAAGACTGGAACTGAAGTTAATTCATACAATTATTTAAAAAAAAAAAAAAAAAAGAATTAAATAAATGATTGTATAAATAAAATGAATTAAACCCGGATCCACTCTTATAAAGATTGATGTTATGATATAGACAAAAAGAAGCATTGGTAAAAAGAAAGTGTAAGTTCTTTGTAATATAGTAAGGTAGTGACATTCCTTTGGTTTGGTTAGGAACCCCACTAAACAAGCACAAAAGGGACAGATGTGTGGTGTTAGCTGACTTGTCTTTCATTTCCCACTTCCTTCTCTTTCCCCCTATGAAAGTTGGTCTAAACCCTCAAAAAAGATGATGGGTGGGGGAGGGGGCACAACCTGATTTTGATGACACCTACTTCATCAGACACTAATTCTCATGCTTTAATTTGTTCTAAGAATCTGTTTCTTTTATTGGCCAATGCTTAAATTGTCTAAACACTATCCCACCACTACCCATTACCAATGCTATTGTCCTTAACTTGGAAGATATGTCTTGATTGGATTGCCATTAACTCAAAAAAGTCTACATTTTAGAAGTGGCAATAGGACTTTCAATTTCAGGAGTAGGATAGATGGAATGATTTTAATTTGTTTGGATGGTTATATGAATTAAAATGTTTATTTTATTTTTTAGAATATATATATATATGATTACGTGTTGAGTTAGAGATGCTCATGGATTGAGTCGAGTTAATTTTGGATTGGGTGTATTTATTACATAATTATACTTTATGCATGTTTAAGTTTAGCTCGATGTGAAATATGGGTTTCAAATTTATCCTAATCTATCCATATTTGAAGGACTAAATCTAAGCTCGTCTTAAGTTTGCACATATTAATTTTGTAAATATTTTTATAAAAACGTTACTTTTTAATTTTATTTAATAGTTTTGTTATAATAAAAGTTGATAATGACAGTAAAAAATTCACTAAATGTTGAAAATCGAATGATTCAAGAGGATTTTCGACTACATCTAATTAAATGTTGAAAAACTTTATTCTAATCAATGTCAAATAGAAGAAGTGTAGTTTTATACGGATTCTACTTGTGTGGCATGGTTCGTACTAACACTAGTATTTCAATCCTCGATCTTTCGCCCCTCCATATCCTCTTATTTTGTTACAATATTTTATTTTTTTAACAAGCGATGGGTTTAAGTCACACAACTCTAACAAATTTAATATTCTTTTTTTATTATTATTGAAATTTCAAGTAAATAAAATTTTAACATATATATCTTTTAATATTTATATTATAGTATTGTTATATATTTTTTTGGTAGAAATAAAGACTAGAATTACAGAATGAGAAGAACAAAACTCAGCCTCTCGGACCATTCTTGAACAGCATACAATCCTCATCTAAAATTCCCCAAGTGATCGTGGGGAGCCTAAAATATCTTCAGTGTGATGGCAGTCCTAGTCATGTGGTTTGCTGCTCTGTTGTGCTATCTTCTTACATGTCTTAGGCGCATGCTGGAGAGTTGGCGAATTTGTTGTCCGCTGCACAACCATTTCGAATAGACTCTATAAGAAGAGCAGTGTCACTTTCCGCCTCAACTTGGCGAAACCCTTTGTCCCATGCGAGAGTCAGCCACTCGTATACCGCACTTACCTCCACTTGCAAGACAGACGCAACCCCTACGGTCTTTGCAAAGCCTGCAATCCACTCTTCACCTGGTACATGAACTACATCCCTTACTATCTCTCCACCTATGTCAACCGATAAAAGAGGCATTTATATTAACCTTGACCCAACCATCCTCAGGTGGCTGCCCTAAAATTTGCAAATGACTATTACAAGCAAACAGTCTTGTTGGTGTGTGGGAATAAAATGGACTTACGAGAAATTAACGAAAGCTTTAAAGCATGTAACAAAGTCATTTTTTTTTTAATTCTATTCACTCCCACCTATATTTTGGTATGCAAAATAGTTACTCGATGATAAAATGAAATCCAATGATTGTCTACATTTTTCACTGACGAAAACAATTCACTGAACACTGACCGGAGCATAGCAAGAATATCAATTTTTATAAAAAATTACTATATAAATTCTTTATAGAACAATCTAGGAATATAAAATATGGTAGGAGAATAGAAAGAAACTTTGTTTCTTTGTTTTTGGGTGTGTCATACAGATGAAATTTCAATTCTATTTATAGGTCATGTCTCTTCATGATGAAATAACTGCCCAAATGAATAGTCATATATTTAACAATAAACATAATTATTCAATAGGTATCTACTTGAATAATTATGATTATTTATTAATAATTAAGTGATATAACTTTTGGTTACACTATATATAGTTTGAATATGTTCCACCAATTTTGTATCCTTCGTAGTAATTATGCTCCCTACACAAGTTATATTGTCTAAAAGCAAATCATTGTTATTACTACTAATGTAACACCCTACACCTGTCTTGGCATCTGGTAGCTTAGGTAGAATATCGATAGCTACACCCAATTATTGTAGCTTTTTAGCTACCATCTACCCGGGGTCGAATACCTTAATATGTGTATTGAAACCAGGACCCCTATGACCAAAATTTTGGCTTTTGACTTGCAAAGTTTTAATACCCACACCCTAAGTTCCGAAGCCTATGTGTTGGAGGCCAAAATTTTACATAAAAAACATCTTAAACACACTCGAAACCACCCTTAATAATACCAACATAAAACTTCTCAAGGGATCAATTCAAGGCACATGATGTTAATCTCAAGCACATTCTAACTTACCCTAAGTTCAGTTGTCATTTCAAGAGAATCAAATGAATACCATACGTACCCACAAATAGTTCAAGTCAAGATAGTTAGGAGCATGCATGCTTAGCAATATTTTATACAAGTCAAAGTTAAAAATTCACTAAATGAGCCTCCAACTGAACAATTCAATACTTCAAAATACTAAGTAGCATATGAAATTAGCATATATATATATAATATGTACACTTGTAGACACCCTAAGTACATGTCACAAATTATATGTACATTAATTTCATAATCTCGGTAATCTTGATGTTAGTGTAATGATCTGAGGTTGAGTTGAACTTTGAGAATCTAAAAATGAAATCAATGCGAAAAAACAACGCGTAAGCATAAAATTCTTAGAAAATCTAGATGAAAATCATTGTACGTACTTTATTTTAAGGTGAACTCCGATAACACAACTTGACATAAATACTAGATGATCAAGAAGGATAACATAAACTAAGAAATTCATATTCGATTTAGTTTATAACATCAAGTTTCACAATAAATTATTACCCATTTACGAGAAAGTTGTATAGGCGAGAATTAAATATGATTAAATACTTCAAAGTCACATTACAATTTGATTATCAAAATTTTTATCAAAGTTATAGATTTTCACCTAATGTAACATTGTGCAGATGATCCTACTCCGTTGTAAAGAAAGCGGACTATGGTTGTTCATAAGGTATTTGTAAAAAATAACCCACAAACCTTTCGTTAGTACCTTAGAATGATCGTCCTCATCCTCGAATTTTATTAGATAGTAATCATTCTCCAAATTCATCAGTTGAAATGACTACTCTGGCTTGCATAACATATGCACCTTATTCACAAGAGCATTAAAAGCCATCCTCTATCCTAATAATTTGATGATAATTATACGAAACATACTTTTTTTTCAATTAGATCATGAACTCGATTCGAGAAATACCATCAATAGTCTTTATAATTGTATCACCATCCTGTAACTCGATATCCTCTAGATAGGGAGAGCGAGACAAACCCATGAGTGTTCCCTTGAAAGATGCTGAAGGCAATCCACTACCATCCACCAGCATACCATCTCCATCCACTGGAACAGTATCTGGATGTGGTGGATCATTTTCCTGCCTTCTAACCTTTTTCGTTGCTCAACTGGTTCCCCACGTCGGAAGTTTCAAGGGCCGTCCCTATCCCAAGATTCCCATTGGAAGCCATTTTTCTTAAATTGTAGAGTAGACTTTTTATGTTCTTATCTTATATCTGATAATTTTAAATACAATGCAATAACACAATGCATACATAGTTAGAAATTGGATTGGACCTAATTACGTCGAGTCCAAATTTTGAGTGTGAAAATCTGAATTCAACCTGTATTTTAAACAGACCTATGTTTTATCCAAACACTTTTTTCGAACTCAATATTTTATTCAAAATTTCTCAAACATAGAGTAAGATTCCAATCTTGAAGTGCATATCAGTTATAAAAATATAAAACTCAAAAGACGGTGGAAATGATAATTTTATTTTATTTTAACCATACTTTTGTTATTTTATTTGGTGACTTTAGAGTCTGGTTGGACACCTATGTTGTTAACATGCACAATTAACCTCCGTTAATTATAATCTAATTTGGATTACAGCTGATGACTGACTACGGAAAATATATACATATAATAAAAAAAAAGAACAATATTTAAATCCCTTGAATCTTATCTAGTGGCCATGAATGTACGATTTATTAAATTTAATGTTTCCATTGTTTAATGGACGTGCAAGAAGAATCCTATAACAAGAAAAATAAAAGTAAAAAAGCAACTAAAACGACGTAGTGTGAGAATGACAAATCCTAAATCAGATAAACTTAAATTTAATTATTCTCGTCAAAATTTATATATACTTTTTTTTTTTTTTTAATTTTCAAATAATAATGAAAAAAAAAAAAAAAAAGTTGAAAATAATGTGAGTAGGTTGAAAAGTATGAATAATTAGGTTGAGTCGCTCTAGAAAGAGTAGTAGTAGTAGTAGGTGGATGAATTGGGGCCAAGAAAATGAAGGTGGAAGGCATAAAATGTTCACTTCACGTAGTCTCCTCCAATCTCCAAACTCTTTCCTCTTCATCAATGGGAGCATTATTTTGAGGAAAGAAAGTGACTTCCACATTTCAAAGCACTTCACTTTCTAATTATCCGTGTCGTGTTCATGTATTTTGTCGTGTTTAAAATATTTCGTATTAATTAATTTCAAGATTATGTTTGTATTGTATAATCATGTAATATGTGGTGTACATGGTTCGTCAAAAGAAAATTTAGTATTGTATAATTAGAGGGTTAATACTCGCACACCCGGTAGGGACATATTGATATTGCACATGTACACTCTACGTCCAAATGAAGACTTATCATTTACTTCTCAAAGATTTGAACTTGGATATATTCTACGAATAAACAATCCTTAACCATTAGACTATCACGGGAGTTCTTCACGATAGATCTTAAAAGAGTATTGACGATTAAACGTTATTAACTATCACAATTAAGCTCTTACTTTTAATAAATATCAAGATAAGGCCTTCTAGGGCTTTGTTAGGTTTAACCAAAAGCAAAATGACTTAATTGGATGTAAGAGGTTATTACAATAAAACAATAAAACTTATGATTTTCCTCGTCGAAATTAGGTATTTAATGTCGATAGTGGAAATTAACTCTTTTGGGTGTTTTTTGAAAGAGTAAACAATTGATTAAGAAATGTGCTCTATTATGATGAACAAGAATCTAACCACATGGTTAAAAAATGATGTGAACAATCACTATGCTACACTTCACAATTAAAATTTTAAATTTTTTTCTTAAATAGAAATAAGCATGCAATAATTGTACATTTATATGCATGTGAAAAATGTTGTTCTTTGTTAGGTGATACTTTATAATTAATTCAACAAGGGTTGAATTATTTTCATTTTGATTAGGAAATGATATTCATTTGTTACGGTGCTATTTGATACATAAAATGATAAAATCAATTATGAATACAGTTTTAAGAGAAGATGTATCGTCGAGATAACTCGTAAAAAACATTAATTTCAGAAGATGAAGGAATGTAGATATATTTTAAAAATCAAGTTACGATTCTATACTTAAATCAATTGATTCATTCAGTTGATTACAGATTCGAATCCCGGTATTTACATATTTTCATTTACATTTCCATAAATTTTATTTTAACTAATTCAAGGCCTAGTAGGTGATTGGGGGGGATCAAACATGGAGTGTTTAGAGTCTGAAAAAGTTGGAGAAGGGGGAATGCCCCACTCTGGATGCTTTGAGCTTCCACAGACGACACATTGGTAATGATTGTGACACCATGGAACACGCAAAACAATCCCTTATCTACAACTATCACCAAGTATTGGTCCCAATTTGTGTAGAATCAACTTCTTTCAATCACTCTTAGGAATCCATTCATATGAGGTCTGTATTTCCATCCACTTTGCAATTTGCCATTTTTATCAATTTGTGACCGTAAAATTAAACGGAGTAGGTAATGCGCAGTTGACCTATTCATAAATAGAAAGAAAAAACGATGCTAGTAGCTTGACTAAATAGCAGCCACAGAGCTGTTTGGCATCACTGTGATCAAGAAAATTTCTGGATGAATGGAGATAATTTCAATGCTGGCTCTATGATGTGTCTGTCTATCAATGGAAGATAACAATACAGAAAGCTGCTCTTTTATGCTCTTCTTTAATTTGTTCACAAAGTATTCTACAAGAATAATTTAAAAGATGGAGAGAAATGAATTTTGATTTTCATTTTAAACATTTTTCTCATATAATTGTTTCAACATCTACTTTAGCATCACGTTTAAAGCTATTGGATCATCTTGAGTTTAATTCAATTAATTTTAATTTTTGAGTGACATTTATACGGTCCCTTGATATGTATGTGTATATATATATATATATATATATATATTTATAAAATATTTTTTAAAATTAATGATAAATTTAAAATAATACATCAAAACAAATTGAATATCAATAGAGAAATGATATATCCATAAAATACGTACTAAATATATTACTTCGGACTTAACACTTTCACGAGTTAAACCCAAATAAACCTTAATCTCAACTCATGTTAAAGTTTACTTAAGTTCAAGGAAAAATTACAGGCAAAAACTCCTTAAATAAACTCTTAACATAAACCAACATTTTATTTAAAATAAGAGTTCAAAGGAAAGACCATAATTATAATTTTTTATAGGATTAAGGGAAGATTTTATATAAAAAAAAAAATCTTAAATTGAATTCGTAATTTTTGAGAGAGATCAAAATGTGATATTTAAAGAATCCATTGGTAGTTTTGGATTTGCTCTTGCTTAAACACAATTGAAAGGATTAAATATTGATTTAAGTAGAATTAAAATAAGTGTGACTGTTATTTAACTTATCATTTAATTATGGGATTGGAAATTTGATTCACGCACATGAAAATGCAAAAAAAGAGATAAAAACAAAAGACTACTAAGATAAAAAAAAAAATATATATATATATATATCCTAATTAAAAAGTTGGGTTTAATAATTTAGGCAAAAAAAGAATGAGTAGCAAGTGTGGTTGTAAGTGAAAAGGGAATCCATTTGTTATCCTACTTCTTCAATTTGGGTTTTGGTTCTTTACAAATATTGAAGACTACTAAGATATTGTCCAAAAGAGACAATAACAAAAGACCGAAATTCGTTTCAATCTAGTTCTACACATGATCCACTTCAACTGCCTTCACACTTCCGTCCCCAATTGCTGCCTCATGTGCTCCGTTGACCGCATTCCCTCTCCTTTTCACCAACCCTTTTCGCACCATTAGTTCCGCCGCCCAATCCCCTGCGTGCAACACTACGTATGTTCCGATCCCACCGATTAATCCATATGCTATCGAATATGTCAATGGCATCATTATCAATGTCACAAATGCAGGGATTGCCTGCCTCATGTCCTCCCACTCTATCTCCACCACCGCCCTCATCATCAACACTCCCACCAGTATCAGCGGCGGTCCCACCGCCCACGCCGGTATCGACGCCAGCAACGGCGTGAAGAAAAACGCCAGGAAAAAGCAACCCGCCACCGTCAACGCCGTTAATCCCGTCCGTCCACCTTCTCGTATCCCCGTCGATGATTCGATGAATGCCGTCACTGGGGATGTCCCCAGCAATGATCCCACCACGATCGACGTTGCATCCGACATGAAAGCGAAATATTGGCCCTCGAAATCTCCGTTTTGGTCGGTGAAACCGGCGAATCTAGCCATGGAATACAGTGTACCGGTTGTATCCAATATGTCGACGTATAAAAAGGTGACCAAAGCCTCCAAAAAGTAACCTTTACCTATATTTTTAAAACTCAAAGCCCCGGCTGTTGTTTCAATTAAATGGATGTCGACGACTTTCTTGAAATACTCGTAAGCTGAATTCCCGGCGTCGGTGTTTGGAAAAGCCGTCACCTTCGTGTTACGAAACCAAGACACGGCCGTCACGAATACTATACCATAAATCATAGCACCTTTTACATTTTTCACCAAACAATATGCTATGATCACAAACCCCACGATTCCAAGCCATAATGTGGGATTCTCCATTCTGTCACGTAAACATAATATATCACCGGAGACGGTGCCGCCGGGTATCAGAGTGACGGTTCCGTTAACCGCTGCTAAAACAGGGGCGACTGAAACCCGAGATGAACTTGGGCACCCGCCTAGAGTAACAAGGGTCGATGGATTATACCCGATTAACCCGATTCCTTGGTTATTTTGTAACCCGATAAAGGCTAGAAAAAGTCCGATACCGGCAGAAGAACTGATCCGAACCGGTTTAGGTACCAACTTAGCTAACTTGGCCCGGAACCCAATTCCTGAAATGAACATAAAAATTAAGCCTTCTAGAAAAACAGCCGCTAAAGCACTGCCATATGGGACATTACCCGACCCGTGAAACCCGACAACTGTATAAGCAAAATACGCATTTGCCCCCATACCTGGGGCCAAAGCGAGGGGCAAATTCGCGAAAGTACCCATAATTAAACAGCCAATAAGAGAAGAAGCAACGGTGGCGACTATGAGATCTTTACGTACTGTTTCCAAGCACGAAGCGTAACCCGGGTTGACCGGGTCGAATTTGCATGACGAATCGGGCTGGATGACCCGGAGAGTCGAGCCGGTGCAGTTTGATAACGGAACGGAAGGGTCAGAACATAAAGGAAGACAATCTGAGACGCCGCAAGGACCGCCTGAGTCGGCGAGGATGGAAGCGTTGACGGCTAAGATGTAAGCCATGGTGAGGAAAGTGGCGGTGCCGGCACGTAACTCGGTGGTGAAAGTAGAGTTCCTTTCCGCTAGTTTGAAACGTTTCCCCACCCGGCTATTGGCAGCGGCTGAATTGAGGCGAGTTAAGAAGGTTTTGGGTGGTGAATGATTATCCATAACCATGGAAAATGAAAGAAAGAAGGAAACTTGGTTTAGAATGTAAGAAGAAACGAGTGTTTATATATGAATATTTACCGAAAGAATGGTGAAATTTTATGGGAAAAATTGATGGCAAAAGATGATTAGAGGAAAAAGGGAAGAGATTCTATAGAAAGAAAGTGAGAAGAAAGGATCTTTTTTTATAAGGAAAAAGTACCTGAGAATTTGCACAACAAATTAATATAGATTACGACCGCCACCATGATGATCATCATCATCAAACTTTTTTATTTTGCAGACAGGTTTTATTTTTTTAGTATGAACCACGACCGGATTTATTCACGCTCACAGCTTATTTCCTACTATGTTTTCCACTTTTCTAATCTAAATTAGTAAAATTGAAAAAAAAAGGTTTAATTTGCTCTCGGTCCCTGTACTTTTTATACTTTTCAAATTAGTCCCTATGCTTTTATTTTTAGAATTTATTCTTTGATGTGAAAGGTAAAGTCCATATGTTTAGATTTAACAATTAAATTTAAAATTTTAAGTTACTTGCAATAAAGGGATTTGTCATTGTTATAGTGAATAATGGCGGAGCCTAGGGGGGCCATGGTTCCCTCAAGGTTTAATTTTTTTTTCAATTTAGTCCTTTGTAGATATATTATGGTCCTCCCAAAAATATAAGTAGGGCCCTCAAGGTTTAAGATTTTTACAATTTCCCCATGTGTATATATATTATAGCAATCTCAAAAATCGATTGTTTATATGTTTCAATAGATTATTATGGTGGAATATTGCTTCTTCCTCTTTTGAATCGATTGTTTATATGTTTAAATCGATTGTTATGTTGGAATATTGCTTTTTTTGAATTGATTGTTACGTTGAAATATTGCTTCTTTTGAATTGATTTTTTATATGATTAAATCGATTGTTATGTAACACGTCTAATTTTAGTTTGGCCCTCCCATGATTAACATCTTGGCTCTGTCACTGATCGCCAACAAATACCCTGATTTTGAAAACTATAAAAAGTATAGGGACTGAAAGTAAAATTAAACCAGGAAGAAAATAAAACATGGGCGACGTAAAAAATCATAAATATTGCGAGTAACCCACGTAGGCTTGTCATGTATGTAGACATAAAAATAAATATTTTATGTTTTTGGTCAGAATAAGAACGTGATGAAATTACAACTGTACCCCATTTCTTTTGTTTTAATACAAAAGAATCTAATTAATTATTAATTAGTTCAGCAAATTGAATTTTGCCACTCTGAAATATGAAAACATATACCCCTTGGTTTTTATTTTATTTTATTTAACTTTGTTTTAAAGCCTTTTTCTTTCAAAAAAAAATCTATATGAATTACAAGACGAGGATAAAATTCTAACAGCAACACGATTAACGTAACTCAAATTCAAATCACATCTGAAACAATAAATATTTTGATCATCAGACCAACACACGAGATTCAAAAATCCTATTCTTATATATTGATTATTATATATAAAAAAATGTTTAGGGATAGGGCACGTGAACCCACCACCATATATATATATATATAGTTTCTACATTTCACATTTTGCATTTGTTTTGATTTAGTACATTACATTCATAATTAACATATTTATTTTAAATTTGTTTGTGATTTAAAAAAATAAGCATTTATATATAAAATTTAGTTATGGGTTTTATTTATTTATTTTATTAAGATAAATTTGAAACATGATTATGATATTTGTTTAAAGCATTGATGAGGATTAAAAGTTAAATTAGAAAAAAAATGGTTTGAAAATTGGAACTATAGTTGGCAAGCAAGCAATATCTTTGGTAATAACTTTCAAACATGTTGCCAAATTTGAAAGAAAATTAGAGTGAGAAAGAGACAAAAATGAGCATAAAACATCTAAAGTTGACTTTAAAAAAAAAAAATTGTATTAAAAGTCATAATTAAGACTTCCCATCCCAAATATTTCATTTAACTTTTCCTTTTTTAAATGTTTTTGGTTTCACACCTTGATTTGATTAATTTTAGATGTCACTTCTTTATTCCAATATTTTTCAATAATAAATAAAAAAAGATGTTGTGCTTCTTAATCAACAATTAAAATGCTAATTACATGAATTTAATCTGAATTAAGAATGTGGGGAAAATATGTGAACAATGGAAAATACTATTTATTGGTCAACAATACTTTTCTTTTCTCAGCACCTTTGAATATCTAAAATTTATTTTTGAATATTACAATTTCAAATTTTAATTTCATATTTTTCTATCATCTTAGAATTGAGTAATTAAAATATTAACGACACGTTTGGTTCACTGAAATTGTATAAGGTTGTAATGGAATAGAACTGTAATTAGTAATTCAATTGTTTGGTTAAATGGAATAGAACAGAATTGTAATTCTTGTGTTTGGTTGAATGAAATAGATATTATAATATCGGAAAATTTTGAAAGGATCAAAGTATCTTTAACAGAATTTTTTTAAGTAGATTATTATTGTTATGTTATTAAATTTTAATAAAATTATTATTAAATATAATTTTAAAAAATAATATATAATTTAATAATATTTTAATATAATTATTTTTATATTAAATTATTTTATTTTTATATCTTTTGAGTCAAGTTTTAAATGAATAATCTAAAAATTAATTTTATTTTATTATTCAAAATTGTATAAAATAATCCTCTTTTATAATACAAAATTAAAAATAACTATTACAGAAAAATAAATAATAAAAAAAATAAACATCATTTTATTAATGAATATTACGTTTAACTAAACAAAAAATAATAATTTAACTTCCTTGGACCAAACATAGTGTAAGATTCCAAAGCCTTACAGCCCTTTTCACATTTTCCAACCTAATCTTAGTACCTGTTTCATTTTTTGGTCAACACTTAGTATTTATTTATTTTTATTTTTTTTTAATTATTAAAATTATCATTAATATAAATTTTTTCTACAACAATGTTTAAAACTATTTATAATCACTTTTCAACCCATAAATGAAAAGATAATACGTTTCAACACGTTTGAATTTACGTCCTTTTGCATTGACAACAATGATCATATCAATCGAGCTAAGACTTAATTGACGCTATTGATATAACTTTTAACTTCAAACACTATTGTCGATTGAGTCTTAATTCGATTAGCATGAACATTGTTGTCAATGCAGAAAAAAGTGAGTTCGAGTGTACTGAAACGTATAATCTTCTTATTTACGAGTTAGAGAAAAATTATAAATAATTTTAAATACTGAATAAAAAAATAAATATAATCAAAACTTATGATGATATTATTAAAAAAAAATCCAAACACTATATTTCAATGCAAATGTCACGTTAAACTAGTTAGCATTTTTGGGTTTTATAATTAAAATCATAAAATTATAACTCGAACCAAGAAAAAAAAGAAGAAAAGGAATAAGCAGTTCTGGTTTGAAAAATCTAATTTGAATAAAATAATTCATATTTTTAAGCAGTTTAAAATTTTCAAATAATTTGAACTCAAAAAATGGTTTCAATGGATAAAAAGATGATGTTCATCTTAAGAGATTCGGGTTCGAGCACTTGTGTGTAAAAAATGTGTACGTTGTTAAAAAATTAAAAAAAATAAACATATATTACTATGTAATCATACTAATTTATTAAAAAAATTCAAATAATTTATATTTGCATGTTTCACCTTGTTCTCATGGGTTAAAATTTGTGTGGTTCAATTTTGAGAAGTATTGAAGATACAAAAAACAGTATTTTAATAATTGAAAAAATTAAGCAAACTATCGATTCTTGATTTAATTGATTTTATTGATTTAATATCGATTCAATAATAATTAAATAAATAATTAAAATTTTATAAAAACAATAAAATATTAATCTTGACTTTCAATTTTATCGATTTCATATAATTCATTCAAAAATTAATTCAATCTCTATATTCAAATTAATATATTAATTGATTCTCGATCCAATTAATGAACTCGATTCAATTTAAATAACATTAACAACTACCGATATTGAAAAAATTTATTTCTCATTTAAAAATCCGACCTGCAAAATATATTAAATAAGAAATGGGGATGACCGGAAGTGACCCTATTTAGCAGAGATGTTGCTTTAAGACAACAACAAAAAAAAAAAAGGAGGACGGAAAGGGAAAGGATGGCAGGCAAGCAGACAGGCAAAGCACCAGACATCGATGCCCTCACTCGCCTGACATTGGACCTTTATTTATTTATTTTTTAATTCAATGTTTCATCTACTCCCACTGCACAATTATTAATACCTCATACCATCATTTCCTACTTACTAAACAAAAATCTATCCTTTTCAATTTAATTCAATTTAGACTGTTCATAGGGATCTCGGATTCGAATTGAATCTTGATAAAAATTTAAGTCTGTTTAATAAGTTTAGATTCAATTTGATCTAAAAAATAAATTTAAAATTTTATTTAAATTTAATTCGAATAAAAATATTAAAATTCCGATTCAGCCTAACCTAATCTAACTCATCCGTATTTATTTTTTATATAATTTTTTTAAAATATAATACATAAAAAAATATAAAAATAATAATAAAATAAATGCTTCCCACCAAATTATAGAAATTTTTATATTTAAATAACTCTAACATAACTACAACTTAACAAGAAAATACTTTTAAAATAGTAGTAAAATTAACAATAAAACAGGAGTTATACAATATTCAAATAATAATAGCAACAATATAATAGTGAAATGATAGCAAAACAAAAAAAAATAGCAGAAAAATAACAAAAAAACATCAGTTTTTTTTTTTTTTTCAAATTCGAATCAAATCATACCTGGACAAAAAAATATATATATATATCCTTATCAAGGGTTGACCTATTTTTAAATTTGTCGGCTTATAATTTTGCTCAAATCTTTTCACTTTTCGAGCAGACTTTTTGGCCGAGCCAATTTGGACAAGTCTACTTCAATTCAATTTAATTTTTTTAAAAAATAATTGAATTTGAATAATTAAAAGTGATCCAGTATTATAGAGACGAAATTAAATTAGTTTATTTTATTCTTCACTGAATTAATTTAGTTTCTATACTGTTAAAAATAATAAAATATATTTAAATTATAATAGAATTAATTTTCCTGTATAATAAATGTCTTGAAAATTATATTTTTCAAAGTTTAATTTTAAACAAAAAAATTACATTTGTAAAACCATAAAACTTTAAAAAAAAATCAACTCTATTCTATTTAACCTTATTTAATTCTTGGTAATAGTACAAATCTCTCAAATTAATTTTTTTTCTTAATTTTAATCGAAAGCAATATTTATTGGAGCCTTAAAATTTAAAGAAAAATCATACATTATTGGCACAGAATGAAAATTAAATCTAAAATCATAAAAATTTGAATATCTCAATCTCCTCATCAGTCACAGAAGTTGGTGTAGAAATAATAAAATGGTGTATTCAGAGGGGTTTTTATAAATTATCATAGGACAAAAATGGGACCAAAATTTAGGCATACGTCCCCTAAATAAATAAAATCCAGATATTATAACACCTGCACCCTATTTTTCTTAGTTTTTCTAACCTAGGCTCCACGTTAGAGACTCGACATAATGATTTTTTTGATCTTTTAATTTTAAATAAAATTATTTTGGTTTTTTATTTAATTTTATTTTCTTAATTTTTGAATTTGTATTTTTTTTAAGATCATTTTAAAATGAATGAAAAAAATTGACATGACATACATATGGATGATATTTCAATATTTAATTTTTTTTAATTTTTAAAAATATTTTTTTTATAATTTTTATATATTTTTTGTATTCTTAAATTTTTTTTAAAAATAATTAAATATTGACGTATCATCCACATGAACATTCACGTGTATGCCACATCAATAAAGTAAAAAAAAAATGTTAACTTTTTCATTTATTTTGTAGTGATTTGACAAAAAATACAAGCTTAAAAGCTAAAAGAAAAAAATTTAAATGGAAGGTTAAAATAATTTTTAATAATATTGAAGAGCCAAATAAATTATTATGCCTTTTATTAATCGAAATAATATTAAAAATTTCTGTATATTTTACATTTTATAATTAAATTTGAATACAAATATATATTTATTATTAAATTTGAACCCCAATTAATATAAAGTCATAATGAAAACATTTGTCCAAGATATAAA
Source organism: Kokia cookei (assembly GCA_039519145.1). Lineage (NCBI taxonomy): Eukaryota > Viridiplantae > Streptophyta > Magnoliopsida > Malvales > Malvaceae > Kokia > Kokia cookei. Next base: position 7,012,343 of record CM076907.1, on the reverse strand, counting down.
TTGAGCATGATTATTGGGAAAGTTTTACTTAAATATCATATTTTATCCGAACAATAAAGGCAATGAGGGAACAAAGATGAATCATAAATTTTGAGAGATCAAAGTGTAATCTTACCATTATACCAATTTATAATTTCATAAATTTCAAAGGAATTAACAAGTATATTTAGGGGTGAGCGTCCGATTGAATCAAATGAAAAAAATCAAGTTAATCGAGTTGACGAATCATATTTTATTATTCTAATTCGATTTAAAATTTTCTTGAGTCAAGTAAGATGGAATTTGAATCGAATCGAATCGAATCAAATCAAATATATTTGTTCAATTTAAATTAAAAATAACTTTGGGTTCTTGTAACCACCACGACCCATTGTAATCAAATTTGTTATTAAATTTATAAAATATGATTTTTAATAAAAGTTATTTTAAAAATAAAATATGAAATTGATACCAATAAAAAAATTTAACAAAAATATTTTATGACATCATCAATAATTCAATTTTAACAAAAATTGATAAAGTTCAACATAATTAAACAATTTAATAATATAAAAAGTACAAAATTTGAAATTTAAATAAATCATATCAATAGTAGACATAAATTTGAAAAAAAAATGTTTATGGAGTATAAGGGGAAGTAAAAGTTTCGGAGGAAAGTAAAAGAGAAAAAAAATTTTAGGAGTTTGGAGGAAGTAAAATTTTTGGGGGAACAATAAAAAGGTTTGATGGGTTTATTTTGGGTGGGGGAGTGAAATAAAAAGGTTTGATATTTTGTTTATTCAAATTCGAAAATTCAATTCGAAATTCGAATTGATTCGAGTAATTTAAAATTCGAATTTTTTTCGATTTTTTCAAATCGAATCGAATTTTACTTACTTCTAAACATATTTACCATTTTTTAGGTGGTCAAGTTCATGATATGCCGTGTTATCTACGCCTCTACAGAATACATCTATACTTGAACCGTAAATCAGAAAAAAAAACATGTATAATCATACTAAAAGAAGGTCGAACAAGCCAGCAGAGCAAAGTGTTGGAATAGATAGCATGACTACAAAGATGAGACTGCACCATTCATTGTGGAAATTATAAATTAGTGAGTAATTTGATGTTGAAATTTGCTTCCATGATAGTGACAATCACAAATGAAATGAATAAATGTAGATATATAGATAGATAGATAGATAAAATTTGATATAAAGGAGTGATTGGTTTGTTTTTGTTTGATTCGAGTGAAAAATAAAAGTTTTGCTTAAAACAACCTTACGAAGTTTTGGTTTTCTTTTAAAGGGGATTGCAATTCAATGAATATTTATATCTCTATGGATTGTTATCTATAGTTTAGTCCTACTTCACTACCATTTGTCTCATACTTTCTTTTATCCATCTCATCCATGGGATAAGAAAGCATTGTCTATATGGTGAATTATAGGGTTGGGTTTTTCCATACATCACATCTTTTTGGACCCCCACTTTCCTTACCATTTTATCTTATTATATTATATGTATATCTTAAAGTTTGCAGGGTATAAAATCTGTAATTATTGTCAATTGAGTTTTAACTGGATTGGTATTGAGTATTATTGTCAATGTAAGAGGATGTGTGTTCGAGTGCATTGAAGTGCATTATTCTCTTATTTATGAGTTGAGAAAAGATTATGGGTAGTTTTAAATATTATATCAGAACGAATATATATGATTAAAACACATAATGAAATTGTTCAAAAAAATATATTCTACACAATAAAAAAAAAAATCATACAGATTTGACCCCACCCAAAGTGAAAGGAGCTCTAGTTTAATGTTCATTGAACATGAATATGCACACTTAATGAATCAAGTATTCAAATAGGAAATGATGATCTTTATAAGCTTTAATTGATTACTTTTAATGCATAATAAAGTGGGCTAAGACTAGTTTTTGTAATAAATTTCATATTCCTTAATCATAAGGTCTCATTGAATCACAACTAGGTTTAGCCAAAATGATGAAAAGGATTTGCAATTCAAATGATGGCACAATTAGAAGAAAACAACAGGGAATAGGAAGAAAAAAAAAGGTGAACTTTGGACCCCCACACAACTACAAATAGTGGGTCTTTGGATGGTTTGAAGGCAATTAAAGGTGTTTCTACCTCCTTTGCATTATAAGTTCCAATGCATGAATATCACATTTAATAATTTTTTTTTCAATATTTTCTCAAAAAAATTTAGTGTTACTCATGTGAAATATTATAAATTTGGGTTTAGTCAAAAGTGATTTGACACTTAAACATGTTTTAAATTAATATTATTATAATTTATCTGATTAAATTTAATATCTCGAATTGGATGAGATCAATCCAAACGATGAAATTCCAATAAAATTAATCAAGTTTTAAAATAATATAAAGCTTAATCATATTCAAATAATTTATATATCTTATTTAAAATTAAGAAATTAAAAAAAAAGTATTGATTGGGTATGTAAAAGAAGGATAAAGAATGTGCATGAAAGCAAAGGAATGTGGTAATTGGTGCATAGCGTGAAGGGCATCCAAGAAAATGAAGTGGAGAAATATTTATCAATCAATCCATAAATGTTGGGCCCACAGCCCAAGTGGGCTACTTCAGATAATTGCCCCCATAAATGTTGGAGAATTAATTAGTAAATAAAAGTGAAAACCAAAATACCGATTGAGTTCAAATGATAAGTTTAAAATTTAAAATTTATGCATCTATAAATTTAATTATTATTGTGCCGATTGAGTTTTAATTCGATTGGTATTAGTAGTATTGTCAGTGCAGAAAGACGTGAGTTCAAGTCCGTTGAAGTTCGTTATCCTCTTATTTAAGAGTTGTGGAGACACTATGAGTAATTCTAGACATTATATTAAAAAAATCAATTATTATCATTGTATTCCAATTATTAAAAGATATGAAAAGACAAAAATATTCTTATATTAATATTAACCAACCCCTAGGCATCATTTAAAAGTAGACGGATTAAGCTACTAGTGGGGTTAGAGCAAATACAAAACAAGGCATTGAACGAATGGAAATATGAAGGAGGAGGAGGTTGAAAATTACTCCCCAAATGAGCTAAAGCATTCGCGAATTTGTTCCCTTCACGAAAGACGTGCATTATCAAGCTAAAAATCATAAAACGGAGGAGCATCTTGCATTCATCAATCAAAGGAGAGAGCAAAATATTATAGTTAAAGTTGCTCTTCATAAAATAAATCACAATAGTAGCATCCATTTCAACTTAAAGATAAAAAATATTAAGCTCTCGAGCTAAAGTGAATCCATCTCGTAGAGTTCAAAGTTTCGCTTCTGTTTCAATTTCGAATAAGTTTTCGAGTTTGAATAAATAGCACAACCCAAATTTACCCCATACATTAAATCTCTAACCACAATTAATTATGCAGGCTACGTCATCATTTTTTTTTTTCAATTTTTTGACCCACCACTGTTCATCATCTTGTTCCTTAACCCATTTGTTTCCCTCTTCGCCTCCATCCCACACCCGTGCTTCCCGTACCAAATTCCATTCCCCAGTCACTGGAGTCAAACCATGCACATAATCCCTTTTAAGCTAATTGTGTGTGTGCAAATAGTTAAGTTCATGGAAGAAGGGAGCAAAGGAAGAAGAAGAATGGTTAAAGTAGGGGTGCCATGGAGAGAATAAATGAACTAAGAAAGAAAATGATGAAAAGTGATGAAGGTAAAAAAAAATGATGATGTGGCATGCATAATTAATTCCCGTCAGGGACGAAGCTAGAAAATTTTTTTAGAGAGATCGAAGTTAAATTGTAATTTTTTACGATAGTAAAAATATAATTTTTAAAGTATCCCCTTCTGATTTCGCCCTTGATTCCCGTTATAGATCTAATCTTTGAGCAATTAAAATGAATTTTTTTAGTAATGGTGACAAAATCACAAGAATTTTATTTTTGATGATAAAAATAAAAACACTCCAAAAACTAAGTGATCAATTGAATAATTTACCCTCAATAAAAAATAGATTAAAATTTGTGGAATCAGATATAGAGGATCACTCTATTACCAAAATAAAAAGGAAGTTTAATTCACGATTTGGTTCTCAAAGTACACGAATTTTTTCACTTTGATACTATATTTTTTTATTATCTTAATTTGATACTTAAAGTGTTCCATATTATAATTTTTAGCCCAAAAAGTTAACCAACATCCAAAAAAAAATTCAACCTTACATGCTGACCTTTATATTTTCATACAAAAAAATTATTTACTAAAATTAAATTTAATTAATAGAAAATTATAATTTTTAATTCATTTCTCATGTTCTTTCTCTCTCTCCTCCATTCTTCCCCACTCCTTATTATCCACCCTTTCTTCCCTGAACAAACAATCATGGCTAAAATCTTCCATTCCATTACCACATATGAATACCCAAATTTTCAGACAAAGCAATAATGAATTTTTTGGGTATGGTTTAGTCAACTAAATGGTGAAAGAGAAGTTTATAGAGAGGGGAAAATATACTGAAATTTGAAGATAATTCGACATCGAAAAACATCTAAATTGGTATTGAAGTTTCGAGATTTACTTATAGATCTATAAAAATCTAGTATTCTTGTGAAAAAATTAAACGCTGAAAATGAACAAATGAAGATAAAAACAAGAGAATAATAAAATTTGGACTAAAACGACTATAGGTGAGCGATGGCTACTAGTGGAGAATGTTGGTCGACGGTGGTTATTGATACAAGAATTTGGAAATTTTTTAAACTTAATTTGGGTTTTTGTTTGAAACTTTTTTAAAAAAAAGTATTTTAATTTTAAATTAATTAAAATAAGTGTAATTAAACAAAATTTTAATTTAAGGAAATTGTAAACAATTTTGGGTTTGTTTTTGTTTAGATTGTTGTGAACAAAAATATAAGAGATTTTAATTCTTTTTTTCTCTCACATGAAAACATGATGAACACTTGGAAAATTTGTTAGATTTTTTGGGTTAAAAACATTTTTAAAAAAATACCTTAGAAATTTTTTTGAGATTGCTTGTAGATTAAAGAAGTAAACTGTTAGTACATAAATGCAAACCATTAATGAATTTTTATTTTTATATTTTTTATTATATGCATTTTCTGAATCTTTTATATATTTGTTTCTATTCTTTTATAATTTTTGAAAATTGATATATAAATATATGATAAAAATATATGTTTAAGTAAAAAAACACCACATGACATGTTTTTATTGGCAACCTATTTTTTTTAAATGGTGTTTAAAATTGGACCAAAATATATAACAAATGATACTCTAGGTACCTAATTTAGGAAAAAAAAGTTTGTACTAAAGTGGGAAAATGAGTATACTCGGGGGCCAAATCGTGAATTAAGCCTAAAAAGAAATAGATAACAAATGATACTCTAGGTACCTAATTTGGGAAAAAAAAGTTTGTACTAAAGTGGGAAAATGAGTATACTCGGGGGCCAAATCGTGAATTAAGCCTAAAAAGAAATAGAGGGATCGAACTTCAAACTTTGGATGAATAGATGGACTGTGAGCAAAATTAGACCAGTTGCATTCTTGAAAGACTGTGTAAGGTCTATCGCAGTATCGGTTTCAAACCAATTAGACCCAAAAGAGCCCTCTTGCAGAATAACTCAGTAGCTGTAGCCAGCCAGCCAGCAAGCCAACCTTCCTTTATCGTAGCAATGTCAAACAACGATCAAGAAGCTGACAATCTTGAATCGGTTTTCAAGCAGAAGCGGATGATCCGCTCCAAAGTTCGCCAGACCCTCAAGTCCATGGATCCCTCCCTCCGATCCCAAGAAGGTAACCCCCATCTATTTTCTCCTCATTTTCGATTTAATCAATATATTTCGGATTCTAATTCCTGGGTCTTTCTTTTTAGATGACTTAATCCAGAGTATGGTTTTGGAAGCTCCATGGTTCAAATCAAGTAAGAGATTATGTGCCTATATAAGTTGCAGTGCTTTACGAGAAGTTGATACCTCTAAGTTGTTATCTCAAATTCTATCACCTGCCCCAGGTTCTTCTATATACAAAATTTCAGTATTGAAGTAGTCATTGTTCTTTATCTTTGCGTGATTTATTGTGTTTTCAGCTCTTTTTTTAAACCAATTTTTTGTCTCTGTGCTAGATAGTAGTAAGCTTCAGACTGCAAAAAAACTTTATGTTCCTCGCGTGGAGGATAAGAATAGTAACATGAGGATGTTCAATATCTCGCGCATCGATGATTTAGTTGCGAATTCCATGAAAATTTTGGAACCTGCTTCGGTTGATGCTGATGGAAATGCTCGTGAAGATGGTATACAAGTTGATCTCTATATATTTTCATTCTATGTCACTATGATCATTTTTTTTCTGGGTGCCACTGTGATTCATGTCTTGCATATATTTGGATTTGGGTACGATGATGTGATCCTCCGACTCACTAAATATATGAAAAAGAAAAAATGAAAATTGGCCATACCCGTCTCAGATATATATCGCACTTCGACACTCACACCTGAGTTTGAGTAACTTAGTTTTCATCCTTTTGCCACCATTAAATAATTTTCCAGTTGTTGTTTCTCACCTCTTACTTTTTGCTTGCTAAAAGAATTGCTTTCATTCTTTTTCTATAATTGCCTATTGAGCTTTCATCTTTTACCCCTATGATAGAATAATTCTGTAAGCTTTTGTTTGTATCATCTTATTTGTTACAACAACTATGTTAATATTTGTCAAGGTAACTTCCTCGCTCTCTTTACCTTAATCTAAGCTGCACCAAATCATTCTCTCAATCCTAGGCAAATCATTGTTTGTCTCAATGCTGTTACATTTTCATCTTAGTTTTGGTCTTACATTTAATATATTCTCCAGGAATGTAAATTAGATGGCTATTGTTTGTTTCTCATTTTTTCTTTCATATTTATGTTTTCTAATGTTGAATTGTATTTCCTGATGCAGTGATGCATGCGAATGATCCAGTTGATTTGTTCATTTTGCCTGGTAGATGTTTTAGTCCTGTCTACTTCTCGGTTTCTCTTTCTTTTCTCTTTGCTTCCTTTAACATTCTCTTGCAATGTTGCTAGGACTTGCTTTTGACAGATCTGGAAGACGGTTAGGCCGTGGTGGAGGGTGTGTTTACCATTCATATTGAAATTTAGACTATCTTCTGTTTTTTGTTAATCTTTCATAGTTTATAGATACTTTATATTTGTGAGCTTCAGGCAGGTTTTTTAACTAAGTTCTTGGTCTCAACTTATTGAGCTTCCAACTATGAAGCAATTGACACATTATCTAACGCCATGGCCCTGGGTTATCTTGGTTAATAAATCATTATCAAATATCTACAGGCAATTACGTTTGTTGAACTTTATGTTGTCTTGCCCCTAAAACAATTCATAACCAAATATGGCAAAGACATCCATGAGTTGTATGCGTCTTTGCCTCGGTTTATCTGTGCTTTTAATGCATGTCTCATTGTTATCGTTTAACACTTTCTTGATAATTTCTGCTTTTATTTTTGTGGACATGTGTGATGGAAAAGATATTATGATACATTCTTGAAGAACTACAAGGAGCTTGCCAAGGAAAAGAATTGGAGGCTCCCACTCTTTGGTATTTGCTAGTTTTGTTTCTTAGTCTACTTTAATTCTATATTACATGCTCTAGGCCGTTCTGTTCTGCTTTAGTTTTTCTGATTCTTATCTTCAACAATTATTGTGTTTTTGCAGTTGCATTGTCTTATTCCGTGCAGATAATGGATGAAGAAGTAATACCTGTCACCGCAAATGATGTACTGGTGGATGCTTTGGTTTCCCCCACTGGAGTGATTCCCTTTACCTCAGATGCCTTAGGGAGGTATTATTTTTTAGATTTCTACTATGTTATACAACTCTCCATTTTTTCATGAAGTACCTGTCTCCGACTCAGAAATGGTCATTGTGGTACAGTCATCCAAATTTATGAAAAAACTAAGGAAATATTGAACATACATAACATATACATGCATCCAAGACTTGCACCTAAGTAACATAGGATCTCTCTCTTTCTCTCTCACACACATTGACTTTTTGTACTTTTTCTCATCAGATAACTTATATCACCCTTGCAGAATGAAGCCTTAATGCTGTTCTCCTCTGAGTCAGATCCAAGTGCTTTTCTTCAATAGGATTCTTCTGAAATTGCAGTTTGAATAGCCTGGAAATTTTGAAAGGATTGTCTTTTCCACAATGTATGAGATGCAGGGGCTTGTGTTATTGAATAATGGGATACAGTTCTGCTGTGCATTTTCTCGGAGGCCATGAATGCTTGTCCGCCAGTCAATCGTCATGACCTTTGTCTGCTCAAAGCAGAGATTGTAATCGTGGTATGAATTAGGGATATTTTATTGTATTTGACTGAGCTCGCTATATACAACCATGTTAGAAATTCTCATAGAAATAAATTTTTTACTCCAATTTACTTTACGTTTCTTAGATTTTCTTTAAATTTGAAATGCTGGAATTGCAATTTTTTTTTTCTTTCTGCATCATTTGACAATGATATCCGTCAGTTTTAACTTCATGCTTTAAGAAATCCCTTCTCTTTGACAATATCAAAGTGTAAGCATCTTAAAACATATTTTTTGGTTTCACATTGTGTGTTCCCATGTCATATCTAAGGGTCAGTTGTCTCCGTCTATTCAGTGTTCTCTTGTTGATACCTTGAAACTTTCGCTTGAAAGAGATTCTTATGTGAACAAATTGGGAAGTCAACATGATTAGTTAACTGTTACTTTTTGCACAGATTGTATGTTTGTACTAGGTTCCTACTTTGTTGCTCTGAGTCGGGTGCAAATATCTGACGCGGATGTGTCTAGCACGAGTATGTTCAAATTTTTTTTTTCTTGAAGATCTGCTTTATGTTTGGGGGGTCTTCGAAGGATTATATTCCCATTTCCCTTTCCAGATTTACATCAAAGACGGGTTCTTCAAGAAATTTGAAAGGTTGGAATAACATAGAGGTCCAATATACCTGTATGCACTTTCACATAAAGTTTAGTGTTTGAAGTCGCATTGAGACCGAAGTTTGGTTGAGTTGCCGCCTTTAAGACCATGCTAAAACCCTTATGACACTGGATATATGGGCAATGGAATTTGTCATTGTGAATATGGTTCATTGACTAGTGACTCATAAAGCTAGCTATCTAACTGTATTCAAATCAGTTTGACCGAGTCAAGTGAAACTTGGTCCAGTTATTGGCTGCAAATGTCTTCATAAATGTTATAGACTTTGTCTTCTCTGCCCCATTTGCAGTCATTTCTATTAGGATTAGGTGTTGATTTTCTGCGCCTCATTATCTTGAATATTTCTCTCTAGTCTTTAAACATTACATCACCCTTTTGCGTGTCATCTTTATAGTTTAATGTAAATATTCACCCTTAAAAGGCAACTAACATTCACCAAGATCGTATATTTTGGCATTGTTTTGCAGTCTTGTAATATCTTTATACTCCATTTTTATCTTCATTAGCTGTAATTTCAGGAAGAGATTCATGTCTGCCATGGCTTCCTTGTTATTCCACCTACTGTGTTGCCTCACAGTTTTCTGGCTTCTTCCTCTTCCTTCTCTTTCAGCTGACCCTGATCCATTACAGGACTTTTGTGTAGCAAACCTGAGTGCCTCGATATCTCTTAACGGTTTTCCTTGCAAACCAGCATCCGAAGTGATTTCTGATGACTTTTTCTTTGATGGATTCACCCAAGGAGGTAACACCACAAATGCCTTTGCATCGTTGGTCACATCTGGAAATGTCCTCTCATTCCCAGGGCTGAATACTCTTGGGATTTCGATGAACCGGGTGGACTTTGCCCCAGGTGGAATGAACCCTCCTCATTCACACCCTCGTGCGAGTGAGGTCGGTGTGGTCATCGAAGGGAAGCTCCTCGTAGGTTTTGTGACTACTAACAATGTCTATTACTCTAAAGTCTTGACTGCAGGGCAGATGTTTGCCATCCCTCGAGGACTGGTGCACTTCCAACTCAACGTCGGAGAAGGGAAGGCACTAGCGTTCACGGCTTTCAACAGCCACTTGCCCGGTGCTGCGATTGTTCCCCTAAACCTCTTCGCATCTTCTATCCCTAATGAAGTGTTAACCAAGACCTTCCAAGTCGACATGGATCTTATCAATACCATAAAATCCAAGTTTAGGTCCTAAGACACTCGAAAACCCTGCTCTGCTACATGGGAAATTGGCTAGTTATCCATGCTATTTATCCACATTTGTATCTTTTCATGTTCTTTTACAGTGATCATTGAATAAGAAGTTTCCCATTTTAGCTTTGATTTATGAATATAAATAGTTAAAATCTCTTTGAAATTAATATTCGGAGAAAATTAATTTTTTAAAAAGTTAAATTAATTATTATTTTGCTAATACTAAATTAATTATTATTATTATTATTAAAATTAATTTAATACATAATTTATCTTTATTATTTATATTTATATATAATATAGAAAGATTAGGCATTTAAAATTAATATTTATGCTATTAAATATAAATAAATTTATTTCTTTTAAATAGCAACAAATTATTTAAATTATTTTTTATGCAATATGAAAAATTAAAATATAAATTAATTTAAAAACGGTATATAAACGAATACGAGTCTATCCTATAAAAAATTAATCAACTAAATCTACAGAAATAATTCAACTATAAATTTTTTTAATTTCATCATGAATGTTATTCACACTCATCCATTAAATCATTAATGCATGATCTTTTTAATTGACAAAATAAAAAGTTATGCCTTCTGCATTTTTATATTTTATTAATTTGATCTTAATTTAAAAAAATTAAAAAAAAATCATGAAAATAAAAAATTCAAAATTTTTATTTAAAAAATAAAAAATACAAAAGCTTTCAGTCAAGAAAAATAGTATAATGCAGCTTCAAAGATCTGGATATTTTAGAACCATAGTGTTATTCATATATTAACGACAAAAGCCATGTATTTGATCATTCACTCATTGAGTGACCATAGATCACAACTCAAGAAACATGCTAGCTATAGCTATTACATCACTATTTTCCGGTTTCAGCTTTTACCATCACTGATATTTACCGCAGTTGAACACGATATAGCATCCGACACCCTCCGGGGACGAAGACAGTTAGCACGACTGCACTGTATTACCTTGCCATGCCCAAACAATATCCTTGAGAGCTGGTTTAACATCCTCTTGCAGCTTGTTGCGAAACTCCAATGTATCACCACTGCACTTCCTTATCTCTACTAAATGAAAAGAAGGGGTGAACTCGAATATCTCTGCATCAATTGTCAATGCACCTTTTCTACCTGTATTTGAACCTTCCATTTTCAACAATCCTCCATCTTTCATCTTAACTTTTAGCTTCAAACTCTCAGCAATGTCCTCTAGTTTAGATGTAATAGTAGAGGCTGTATGCATGGAAGTGAACTGTATTTCCTTCTTTTTCTCGTTGTTTTCTGTAAACAATCCTGACAAATCGAACCCGCTTGATGACGAAATGATGTCGAAGGCATTCAAATTAGTGAGTTTCTTTGCTTCAAATGCTTTGTAGTTGGTCTCAGAACCCAAAACCACAGCCAAATCGCGAGGGACCTGTTCTGTTTCGGGTTTTCTCTCAACTGGTTTGGGGTTAAGCCCCTTTCTGAACCATGGGGTTGCCATGATTCTCGCAGTCGGAATTCTAGCTATCGGATTAGGATTGAAGATTCTTGACAGCAACTTGGTCACTTCTGGTGAAAACCAGTTAGGAATTTTGTAGTCCGCCTTGCTTATTTTCCGATACATGGCTATAAGATTCGAGTGATTAAATGGCAGATAACCAGCTAAAAGAACATATAAGATCACCCCACAAGACCAGATATCAGCTTTGGCTCCATCATACCCCTTTCTGCTTATAACTTCAGGAGCCACATATGCAGGTGTTCCACAACTTGTGTGTAGTAACCCATCTTGATGCTTGGACTCAGCAAGCGCACTCAAACCAAAATCCGAAACTTTCAGATCACCATTTTCATCGAGCAGCAAGTTTTCAGGCTTCAAATCACGGTGATAAACGCCTCTGCTATGGCAGAAATCGACTGCACTGATCAATTGCTGAAAATACTTCCTTGCCAAGTCTTCTCTCAACTTTCTTTTGAACACCTTCTTGAAGAGCTCACCACCTTTGGCATATTCCATAACAAAATAAATCTTGGTTTTGGTTGCCATAACTTCATAAAGCTCCAAGATATTAGGGTGTTTAACAAGACTCATAATTGATATCTCCCTCTTGGTTTGATCAATCAACCCCACTTTCAAAACCTTCTCTTTATCAATCACCTTAATTGCCACACTTTTGCTTGTTTCAATTTTCCTTGCACAGTAAACTTTAGCAAAGTTACCTTGCCCTAACAATCTCCCTAGTTCATACTTTTTCATCACAATTTTCCCCTTAGTTTCCATTTTTTGAACAATCCTATCACACTGCTATGTATTATTATCTTATATACAGCGGAAATCAACCGTCGTCAACAAGGTCATCCGTTTCGAGATGGGACGTGAATCGGTTGTCTGTTATCGGGTATCCAAGCTCAAGGAGAATGAATATGGGTGATTCAGAAATGGAGAAAAGCTTATGGGGTTCAGATGAAGAGTTCACAGCGTGCAAACACATCTTGCTGCATTCCTTGGTACTGTTGGTTGCTGTCTGAAACCACACAAATCAGTGTTAGAACCGAACAAAGATCGAAAAACATTCAATGATGCACAACCACGAGACGGTAACCGATGGTTATGTTTCTCCGACTCTTCTTGTGTTTTTAAAGTATGTGTATTTGTGCATAGATGAATGTTACCATTTTAGCCAGAAAACATAAGAACATCAAGTAAAAGTTCTCAACCTTATTTCGAGAAATTATAGTCTAAAGATCTATAAATATAAATTATTATATTGTACTCATGGCATCAAATAAATCTGCATATGAATCAGCTTGTTTGAGAGGTATATTTTTTTGGGTAAACTAAACTACAAAAATAATGCATCAAATGCCAAAACCAGATCCACCAACATCTCCCAGAATCAAATTCATTAATTTTATATGATCTTTCATTCACAGATTCAAAATGCTGATGATATTCAACAAAGAATAAGGAATCAACAACATGAGTTCTGACTTGGAGATGTAAATCTTGAAAGAACAAAGAAAAAAAGAAGAAAACTTCTTGAGCAAACACAGCAAAGAACACAATGTTGCTTAGATTAGATTTAGAAAAATACCCAGAAATAAACATTTAAAATCTACCAAAAACATAATAATATATTGAGAAAGAAAGACTTACTTTTTGAAATGAAAATAGAAAGAGAGAGTCTTTTTGAGTGGAAAGATGGCTCCTTTGAGGTGGGGTGGGATAATAAAGATGAAAGGCTCAATGTTTTTTTCTTAATAAAAGGCACAAATGTTGAAACTATTTAAATGTATGAAATATAATGAAATTTGTCATGTAATACTTGGCATCACTGCTTTTGAACTATATTTAGAATTAAGAATTATGCACAGCTTCTGCAGTTACAAAACAATAAATAAAACAAAAAACTGTCAAAAAAAGAACTAAAAAAAAGCATGTGATACGAGGAGAAGGCCCTTAACAATAAGGGCACTTGGGGAAATTAGTATATATACATATACATATATATTTTGTTACAATAATCTTCAAATATTCTGCTTTTGCTTCAAACAAACTTTGTGCTTAACATTGAAAAAGGAAACAAGTTGCACCCAATTTTATTCATGTTCCAAAAACAAAAGATCACCCCTCAAAGGGTGGGGGGAAACCCAAAAATGGATACCAATATAACATACAAATATATATGTCAAATATGGATATATTCGATGTTTTTTAAGGTTTTCGAATATTTGGACCGATGTGAAGCATGATATTCCATTCTTATATTCGAATATGTATTAAGCAAAGTATTTATAATAGGTAAAGTACTTGAGATGTTGCATGATATTTGCTTGGACCTTCCATTATAATAAAAATTTGGGAATATTTTTGTGTGGTTTATGGTAGGTAAGTTGGTAACCTCCATTGTTGGCCCCATTGTTTTTTCAACTTCTCATAAAAATGCAAGTCTTTTTTAGCTCTCTTTTAAAAGATGTCCAAGAACTAGTAAAAATTGTTCAAGTTGATCCAGGATTTGGAGTTTTACATGGAGTCTTAGTGTTTTGAAGCTTGAATGTATACAAAATGTACAGATAGACCTGACCAATAATGCCACAGGTAACTAGAAAATTCAGAATGGTTAGGTCTGATATCATTTATTCTGAAAAGGACAAAACATAGAGACCATTTTTAGATCTCCGACACGGACAATACCTCATTATAACGGACATAGTCCGACGATTTTTGCATCGACAATGGGAGGGATTACCCTTTTGATGTGTTTTTGAAAGCCTAACATTTCATGTTTAAGAAGCATCATTAGTAGCAGACAAGCTAGGAGGCAATCAACTTGCAAATTAAGAGGTAAAATCCAAAAGATAAATGAAGGGGCAGATTCAATTACTGAATAAATAAGCTGAATGTGGAATCTGCAATTCTTTGGCCAACTGACATCATTTTCAACATTATATGGCTAAAAAAACACTCAGCTTGATCCATCTTTTCCGCTGTAGAGAAGTCCAAAGTTGCCAATCTGATGATCTAATTATATGACTGGTCGTTGTTTAGCTAAGTTCAAACTCGAGTAACTCCATTGATTGAGTCAGCTGAACTCAAGTCACTCCCGAGCATAACTGAGCTTTTATTTAAGAAGATTGAAGAGAAAAGATTTCCAAAAGCTAATATATAACATGAGATTCTATTTCTACCCCACCATTAAATATCTCAGGGCTGTTTGCATAATACATTATTGCAAATTATAGAACACATTTACAGCACAGGGAGATTTCAAACCATAGATAGCAACAACATTTAAAAAACAGAAATGATCACCCAGAAGACAACACAAACAAATAAAGCAAACTGAAAAAAACATGTTACTATATATGACCACAGAATTACTACTGTTCAATAATTACCATGCATCCAGATGGTATCACATTGTGTTTACAGCTTGTGGTTTCTTCTTGTTTTGCTTTGGCAATGGAAGAGATATGTGGATGAACCCAAACTTTCTTCTCTGGTTCAAATACTGCTTTTGGTCATCTTTTTTATCAGGTTTTGGAGAAAATGCCAGATGTTCTTCCCTCAGTTCATGAAGCATTTGGCTCAAAGCTACCTTTTGCCTTTCAGTCTGGCCTTTAGTAGGGACTTGTTTCCTGCTGAGAATATCTCCCATTGAAACTGTTGGCCTTAAAGCAGGATTTGCTACATCATCCACTGTTGGGTTTTGGTTGTTTAGATCATGTAATGGAGATCGAGGAATCTGCTGATGCTGATGAGGATGAGGGAGAGGGAAATTGT
Source organism: Kokia cookei (assembly GCA_039519145.1). Classification (NCBI taxonomy): domain Eukaryota; kingdom Viridiplantae; phylum Streptophyta; class Magnoliopsida; order Malvales; family Malvaceae; genus Kokia; species Kokia cookei. Next base: position 6,996,877 of record CM076907.1, on the reverse strand, counting down.
TTATCTTGGTAGCATTGTAAACGACCTGTTTTTTCTGTTCTTGATCTGGAACCATTCTCCTAAGAGCCTCTTCAGCATCAAGTTGCTTCCTGTTTGCTAATTCCACTCTATTAAGAGCCTCTTCCAATGCTTCTTTACTATGTCTAACTTCCTCTGAAGCTTCCTCCAGTTTCCTCAGGATTGTAAGCTTGGAGATGTTTGCTTCAGCCAATTTGTTCATTGCATGAATTGCTTCCCTGCTAGAAACCTCTTCCGCCCGTTGGACTTTCGGCGTTCGAGGAGACGGCTCCGGTTCTGGCAAGGAGAATCCTGATGAGTTCTCATTGCTTGACAAACCCTTCATTTCAATAACAGCAAGAGCCTTTGCTGCCATGGCAGCTTCCTCCATCTTCTTAGCTGCAATCCACCTCATTTCAGCAGTTTTAATACAAGGCTTGTTATGTTCATTCCCTGGCAATGGCATTGATCTTGGAACTTCATTCTTTGTAGGATCAACCATTTGCTTAAACTGCTCAGGCTTGCCATTGTTGTGAAAAGCACCCTTTGAAACATTCAAAAAATGCTCAACATTACCATTGTTGCCAACCTGTGGCTTCAATGCCAACCCTGCAAACTTATAAGTTAGTCTTTCACGGGTCATTTCAAGTAAACTTTTTTCTTTCTTCATTTTCTTATTTAGACGCTCAACAGAAGCTTGAATCACCCCAAGATCATTGATAGTTTTACCAAGGTTCAACTTAGCTTGCTTCAACTCCATCAAGATCGAATCTGGAGACGAAATCAGGCACGGTTTCGAACACCCAATTCTCAACTGTCCATAGTGCTCCTTGTTCATTTCTTTGATATCATCTGAATCCAAGCCTGGACCAGTACTGTTCATGCATTTCATAGCTTCACTTTGCAGCTGTCTCTTTAACTCTTCAACAATCTTTTTTGTAGTTCCCAGTTCTTCAAGCACATCAAGGGTCTCTAATTCTTTTACAATCAGATCTTTCTCCAATTCTGCTGCTTGTTCCTCCACTTTCTTTAAATCAAACTCTTCAATTCCATGCTGCGTTCATAACAGAATTCCTTTTTATACATTCACACAGGAATAAATACAAGCAATTTGCAAACAACAAATGATGATAACATGTTGAAATTTGCTCTTTCCTCCCCAGAATCCATGAACATATAAGTTAAACTAGAAAATAACATATTAAACCAATAATTTGGGGACTGCATGCAAATCACACAACAAAACAAAGAATACCTTTATTGTTACAGTATATTATAAAATATAAATATAGTCAAACCAAAAAAGCTGAAAATACTTACATATTCTCCAAACTTGTTCAATGGCACCCAATGTCCGTTGCCACCAAACCGGGTCACAGCCTCCTTAACCGATCCGAAAGGAGGTGAAGTGTCAATCTCAGCCCTCAAACTCACTCTTCTTATTCCCGGGTTGGGTTCACCGCCCGGGAGACGACAGGGGTCGGTGCAAAACCCGAAATTCTCAAAACCGGACTCAGGCCTCACTTCCCGGATCTTAGGTGTAGCCGGGAACCCTTCCAAGGGGGAGCTTTGAGGATCAACTGCCATTGCATAGGCACACAAATAAGCTTAGGTAGAGAGTAAATTATATAATGTGATTTGTGAGTGTCATGCAAAGGCAAAGGTCTCATTTCAAAAAGGGTGTGTGTAATTTCAGCTTTAATGGATTACTTCATTATTTCACCTTTAAAATCTACTTATTCTTTTATTTTATTTATTTTGATACTTAAATTTTTATCTCAATTTGGTACTATATATGATTTTTTTTTTTTTTATATTTTTAACTAATATAATATATAATATTATAAACAAAAATGATACATGGCATATTCTAATAGCACCACGTGGCTATTATAAACAAAACAAAACAAAACAAAACAAAGGCTGTAGAGGCTAGTGATCCTAAAACCCAAATTGGACAGAGCAAAAGCATCCTTCACTTGAATCAGACATCCATCATCTGATAAAGAGGAAGCAAGGGAGGGCTTGAGCCAAACCCTATGGTGGATAAACCATCAAAGTGACTAAAGCCACCTTGATGCAGGAGTCTCGCTTCTATGGTAATTAAGTTTTAGCTGCTAATCTTAAACAACATTTGTGAAGAAATAAAAAATGAGCCATTATCGACTTAGCGAAAGGACTCAATCTTCATCTTCGAGTGAAAACCACGACCCAAACAAATGAAAAGGTGATCAAAGCAAGCCTACTCTCATTGGGAAAATGACTAGTGGTCAGCAAATGAGGCAAGAGTCAAGATGACCAGTGGGGGTTAGAGGTGATATCAGTTCAGTTTAGTTGAGTTTTTTTTTTTTTTTAAAGATTTTTCAAACTATTATTTGATAAATACTTTAAAAAAAATAATTTTTCAAGTAACTAATAAATAATCAATAACTTTTTATATGTTTTCTTTTTTAGAAAATATTTCTATATAGAATATTTAAATTATCTTCACTATTTTAAATATAAAATATCTTTAGTTAAAATTAATTGTAAATAAAATAAAATTCCATTCAATAATTTACATTCTAAAAATCAAGTAAACATCTTGATTTGGACTGGTTTTCAAATTTCCCATTTTTGAGTGAAAGCGTCAATAGAAAATTACATGATGATGAGAAATCACGAATTCTAGAGTTTGTCATCATTATGTCCATGGCCCCGCATGGGAGAGAAAAGGTGGCAAAAGTGATTTTCTTTAGTTGGGATTCAGTGAGGTTCAATTTGAAGCGTTAGTGTGACGCGTTCAATGGTAATTGGTTGGTGAGGGAGACACATCAGAGTTGGCGGAGAAGGATTTTGAGTCGGGGCCAATGGTAGACGAACATGTCAGCATGGTGAAATGAGATGGGGAAATGCAATTGGGCCGTTGATTGCGGGTTTAGGGAAAGGAATATTGGGAATTGCAGTGTGGTAAGGCTTTAGGGGAAGGAAAGCCGAGGTCTAATCAAAATCATTCAAAACTAAACGACAACGTTTGCGTACAATTGAAGATAATTTATGTTGGGACAAAAGATAGATGGTCGAATCATTTGTGCAATGTGTTATCCCTCTAAATTACAACTCCACATTAACTTTACTACGAGTTCAGCACTCGAGCCAAAAAATTTTGAATTACTCGAGTTGATGAATTATATTTTATTATTTTAATTTAATTTGAATTTTTTTCGAATTGAACCGAGTAAAATCGTTCGAGTTAAATTAAAAAATTAAACATGTCAAATTAAAATTTTATTACAGTACATGTAAATTTGAAAACTTTTTCAAACTAAAATAATAAAAAAATACTTTAGTTTTAATCACTAATTAAGTTATTTAGATCCCAAAATTATTATTCTAGAAAAACTTTAAAATTTTAACTTTTTATATATATCTTTTAGATAATTTTTTAAAAAAATTATAATTTTTTAAAAATATAAATGTTAGAATTTTGATAAATATTTTGAATTTTAAAAATTATTTTGAATTTTTTTAAATTTTGTTGAGAGAGATCAATTTGTTCATTTTCAAAATGGATAGGGACTAAAGGGATATTTACATCAATCTGTTATTCGAATTATTTGAATTGTAAAATTCAACTCGACTTAAACTCGAAACTCGAATTACTTATTCGAGTTTACTCGAATTACTCAGATAACTCGATTTGATTAATTGAAATTTGATTTTTTCGATGTTTTATCAAATCTAATTTTACTCATCCTTACATCAAATTATTTTTGTAGTGTATAAATATAATTATTTGTGTATGTAATATAAACATAAAATAATATTATATAAAAAATTATATTAATAATTTATGAGAATTAAATTAAAATAAAATTTTATATATAAAATTACACATCAAACCAAAATTCGTATATAATTTTAAGATTTATTTTTAAAATAAATAGTGATTTTTAGCTCTATCTCGTATAGAAATAAATAAATCTAAAAATGAAACAAGGGTTTCCGATTTTTTTATTCTTTCGATATTGTCGTTGACTATACAGCAGCGAGCAGACAACAAACAGTACATGCATTTTATTAATCCAATGAAGACGGATTTTGAAAATAAAATGTATTAATATTGTCGGTCATAAATTAATTGAGTTTTTAACTCAATTTAAAAAATATATCAACGTCTTTTTATAATTAAAATAAATTATATTATTTAATAATTTTTTATTTTAAATTCAAGTCATTTGAATTAATATAATTTTAAATTTATTTCTCAATCAAAATTCGACTTTGATTTATTTTATACAATTTTATTTTAATATGTACAATTTGTTACCTCCATCAATTTTATATATTAATAATGTGGTAAAATTTAATATGGTTTATATGATGTATTATGTGTTTAAATTTTGTTTTAATCATAATTTTATTTTTTTAATATGATATATATTTTATGCGTTATTATGATTACTTAATTTCAAACCATATGTTTTTATTGTTTATTATATATTATTCTTAAACAAAAATCTATGGCTTCCACACGCATCCGTGTATAATAAAATTTTTAGTACAAATTATTAATTTATAAAAATTTGTATATATTAATTTTAATACAAACGCGAAACAAATATATATAAATTAATATTTTTTGAAATACCTAATAATCAAATTATAAATACAATTTCAAGTCTCAAACTATAATAAATAGGCTGTCCAAATAACTATCAAGTAGAATCAAATTATTACCGTATAAATGAATTAATAATAAATCAATCAAATTAGACTAAAATCGATATATATATATAAAATAGCATTAAGGGATAATAAATTTCGAATTTAAATACTCAATATTCAAACCTTTATCTTTGCCAACGGAGTCGAGATATTATTTAATATATTTAATTGGAAAGGAAAAGTGGTTTACATGGTTGGGAGGAGTACAGTGAAAAAGGGGGCTGGAATGCACGACCATAATGACCATGTACGCAACACTTTCCAACCCATCATTTCTCATCATGTCGCCTGCCTCACTCACCCTTTCAAAAACTTCCATTATTTTCTTTTCTCTTTACCAACCACCTATTCCATGATTTTCATATTTGACCCCCCAAAAAATTCTATGGTTTTCATATATTAATATCACACAAATGACCATAAAGGTGAAAGTTCTGCAGACAAATATTTTAAGATGCATTTGGTTTCCTTATCATTCTGTTTTATTTTTTAAAAAATAATAAGGTGAGGATTCAGACGGACAGTATAGAGGTTATTCGGGTAACTTTTTTAAGATTTTTTAATTCAGCATTTGTTAGACATATCAACAGATGTTGTCGTCAATGGCTTAATGGGAAATGATACATACTACTTGAGAAGAGAATATAGAAATTGATTGCATCACTAAATTTGATATATTCAATGGCTCAATGTTTATTCATTTTGTAATGTTTTCTAAACAATCAGTTAACTTATATTGCATTCACGATACATACGAGTTAAACTAGCATTCCAATTACGCCTCAACAAATCTCGAATCGCATTTACGACGTGAAATTCCGACTAATTAATTATCAAGTTCCTCGTGCAACTCTTTCAAATAATATGATTTTAACAACATATCTCGACAATCAAGCTTCCAAATCTGTTCAAGACCATCAAGTATATCTCAGAGTTCTACCTCATATGCACTACACAACCCTATGTTTCATGCAAATCCCAAACACCAAAAACCATCAGCATCTCGAATCACACCACCAACCACATTAATTTTTCATTTTCCCACCAGTGGTGGAAACCATGAGCTACGTCCATCTTCTCTAACTCCCTGAAAACCTTTGCCCCTCATTCAAATAACTAGCATATATAATCTTCTCTTTATATCCCAGGCAACGATAAATGGATTCTTTATTTTCCACACAATCATGTTCAAGTATTTGTTTATATAAAAAGACAAAATTATCTTTAAAATAATAACTATTGCTTTATAAAAATGAGATGATTTTAATAAATTTACAAATATTTTGGGACTCAGTTGATGGATGATATGAAATCAATCAAAATTTTAAATATAATATATATTGATATAATATAATAACATATTAATAAATTAGTCTTACAAGTAATTTCCACTAGGAATTTTTTAGTATGATACTATTATGAATCTATAATTGAAATTATAATATAATAATTATATTTAATATATATTTCACTTATTATTTCCTAATAAAAAGTGTTATTAAATACATCATAGATGGCGTGGTCAGAAATACTGCTTACACAATGTAATAATGGCTGATGTCCTTTTTTTTAAAATCTATTGGCCGTAAAATTATTAATTTTATAAATATTGCGTATCTTCATGCTCAAAATCTTAAATTCTCTTGTCCTTTAAATAAATAAAAAAGACAATTTTGTTACTTTCTTTAATGCATTCATGGCTAATTCTCTTTAATTTCACAATTGAATTAGAAAATTGCCAAATTTTTTTATTTAATATTTTAAAATAAAATATATGTAAAATTTTTAAGCACATTTGTGAAGTTAAAAAATTTCATAATTAATATATCATGATAATTAAAAATTATTATTTTTAATAATTTTATTATCAGTTTGATCATTTATCTGTTCTTTTTTACATAATATATAGAATTATTCATAATTTCTCTCTAATCCATAAATGGGAGGGTAATACGTTTCAGCACACTCGAACCCATATCTTCTTACATTAACAATAATACTCATACTAATCGAATTAAAGCTCAATCGACATTAAAATATTCATTAAATACAATGAATTGGGTCAAAGCATCATAATGTAATTCAAGGTTGAAGAGACAAATAGTATACATGTGAAAGTTTTGAAACAATAATTGGGCCAATATTTCATTTCCATATTACAAAATATGATGATACGTCGTGGCCAAATTATAGTGGTCCATTAATTAGTCATAGTGGTCCTAATTCTTTTTTCTATAGCTACCCACTTACCTCTCAATTGCCTTCTGTGGGTGGACCAAATAAAGAACATGCATTTACACATGCTTTTTTTTTTTTTCTCTTTTAAATGTATGTAATTATTTAAATATTATGTGATTTGTTATATCATAATTTATCTTTTAATTTTATCAATAAATTTGATTGACTTACATAATTAATTGAGCTAAAATCCAAACTCTTGATATGGTATATAATAAATTAAAAAAATTTAATTGTCAATGTATTTAAAATTTATGGATTGAATTTTAATTTGATTGATATGAATATTATTATTAACGTAGGAGGACATGAGTTCGAATGTGCTGAAACACATTATTTTCATATTTATGGGTTAGGGAAGGGTTATAGGTAGTTCTATGAATTGTGTTAAAAAAAACATATATGATAAAACACTATAAATTTATTTAAAAAAGAATTTTTTTTCAAAAAGCCATTTTAAGCTAGCATATATATATTTATTTACGGTAAAAAGTATTAGGGAGCCCTTTGCATTAGGATCTAGATTGCATTTTGTCCTTTCTACTTAAAAAAATGGGTAAATTAATCTTTATACATTAAATCAAAGAGTAAATTGATCCTTTTTGTTAGAATTATGCGATGATTTAGGATTAAAAATTAATTTATATACGTCAGCATGAGGTACATGCAGCATTAAGCTAAGACTTTAGAATTGTGCTATGATTTTGTTAGAGGGAGAAAAATAGGAAAATAGGATGACAATTAATATGATAGTGAGGTATTGAGAGCTGTTGAGTGGAAAGATAGGGCAAGAATGGGGCTAAAGAAGGTTCCCTTAAGGTAAAGGGAGGGTATTTATAAGTAAAGTTGGCTATTTTTTTGGCATTAGGTCATGATATATGTTCGTGTTGACTTTATCATGAGTGGTCATTTAAAGAATATGATAATCTTTCTAGCTAAGCGATTATGAGACTGATATGGACTTGATAAATCCTATGTGTGCGTCATGTAAGGAAGAGGCTTAACACTTGTTTTTGACCAAGCCCAATCCACATATTGAGTATGCAAGTATCAATGAAGTGTATAGTTGATGAAATGCCGCTCATGGAGGAAATTGTGATTGATGGGGTGAAGGTGATGAAGCATCTGCTGGTGAAGCATAATAATAATTTTTTTTTTAATAAATTAATGTGATTACATGGTAATGTATCTGTTCATATTTTTTTAACCCTTTAACAACACACACACAGTTTGCATGCATAGATGCTCGAATTCGAGACTTCTAGGATGAACAATATCCTCTTTTCTACTGAAACCACTCGTTAAGTCCAACATAATAATAAATTTTATTCGCATGAAAAAAGATATAATAAAATATTTAAAACAAAATTAAAAATTTACGTAACTGAATCATAGAATTAAGTTAGGCAACATCTCAACTGTTTTTATTTATTTAGATTAAAAAGGACAGTCCACATGAAGCGACATCAATTCTACCTTATCAATGTTTGAGATTTTTCAAGAAATCTTTGAGTAAGGTATAGCAACCACATTAATTATTTCCCTCACTCTCTCTATCCACCATGGATCTCAATTAGACCTTTTGATCCTTAACCAAAATTTTATTACCAACATATTAATTAATTGAACCAAGTCCCACTTCATTAAAATAAGGGTGGGATGTCACAAACTTAATTTGCTTACACCTAATTTTGTTTTTAAAAATAAATTAATAATAATGAAAATATGAATTATAAAAATAAAATTAGATATTTAAACCCAATTTTAAGATTTTTAATTGGTTGGATTCTTTTTATTGATTCACTTTTTTTGAGTATATGGTACTAGATGAACCATTGGGCCTATTGATTTTTGATTCAACATGTTCAACCAATTGATACCATCTAGTTCTAACATCCATGATTTAGGGAACATATAAAGACAATAAAAATTAGGTTTAAGTTGTTATACCAAGATATTGGCCACACTAGTTGTCTAGCATTAATGAGGTCGGTCAATGTAATATAAAGCTAGACATTATGTCAAGATACTTGGAGACTAAGTGTAACACCTTACACCTAACCAAAACGAAGATGTGATATAAGACGCCATATTAGTTGTTGAAACAACCCGACAACGAATGAAAACCTTAAATAATTTCACATTAAACATATTAAAATAACAATTATAGATACAAGAGTTGTTAATAAGGAACCTCATATGTAAATCGAACATAAACAGGCTTTGGAATGACATTCGCAACCCAAAATACACAAATTATAAGCCATGTACCGATACTTGGGACCTGAGTACTGAAACATGTGTAAAAAATTCAATCAATTAGCTTCACGGACACCATGTCTCGATACATTAAATCGCATGTACCAGTACTTGGGTACATGTACTAAAACCTAAAGGTCTTGTACTAATACAAGCCTCTCATGTTTCAAAAGTTTGGTTATTGATTTCTAATTTGTTCTAACATGGAAATCAATGTATCTATACATCTCTTATGAGGTACTGATAAATGCGTTTAAAGTTTCGAAATCTCAACTCAAAAACCCAAAAAAAATGGCCAATGCAAGTGTTTCAACTTGCACAAAATCATACTTAAACACACATGACACAATAGTAAACCAATACCATCATATTTGACATATGGAAGCACGTCTATCACAAGCAAATTCATTATCAAACATACTTTTGAATCAAAATTTAGTCATAGGGGTAATTGAAAATAACTTGAACTAATCATGTAGCATTCAAAATCCATCATCAAATCACCGAAACAAGAGCGTCAAAGTTCCCATTTGAGTTTAACATATTCCAATAGCATATACCAAAATGTCACAATGGCCAAACAATGTGCAATCTTAAAACAAGTAACTCTAAAGACAAATCAAGCCTAAGTACATGGCAATACATCTAGAAAACCAAATGACCAGCTGAGATCTCCGAGGCTGATGCTACACAAAACCAAGGATCAATCTCGAACTCCTGCAAACATATGCACAAAACAAACATCCACATGTTGAACTTTCCTCAAAGCTCAGTGGAACATGTGCAATTCCCAACCATACCATAAATGATGCTAAAATTAAAAGTAAGATCAATATGTTTATATCATGCTTTGCTTATTCATATACCCAATTAAAAGATAATTAACACCAAGAAACGTCCATATGCCAACTCAAGAACAAATTCACATGTTGACATATACGTACCATGCCATCACAATAATTTCATTTAAACAAGAACTTAGCCTCAATCAACACAATTATCAACATTCCAACTCGAACAAACATATTAATACTCACATACAACTCTAAGTCAAGCAACAATTCAAACAAACATCTCATATGCCAACTAAACAAATCAATATGCGAATCAAACATATTAATCCCAAGCATTTAATTTAAGCTAACATATAGAGTATGTCGAAAATTGAACTGCACAAACCATACTCTTCCAAACCCTTGGCCTTTTCCCTAACTTTTGGAACTCTTACCCACCCTTTTCACTTCAATGATCACATCAAAAGCAAAATAAGTTAGATTATCAATAAACAACATTCAAGATCCTATATTTAACGCAATCCTGTAATACAATAAATCAAGACTCTACTTTCACTTCTAAATCCAGTTATTGTTGGGATCTAATTTATTTAGTGTAGTTTTTTGTCATATGTATTTATTGTTTTCGAACAGACTAGTTTAATAAAAATTCCATCATTTACATTAATACAATTTATATTTTCCTCAATGATTTTTGCACACAAAGAAAAATGAACAGTCAAATATTATCTCACTGATTACTTAACATTTAACTAATATTAACTTGCATTATGTGGTTGGATCATAATACGAGAAGACAACTTATATTAGTAGGTAATCTAAATGGTTTATAGTCTAATTAATCAAACTTGAGAAAATTGATTCAAGGAAAATATGTCACCTATCAAGTACAATTGGAGAGATACCTTATCTTGGATATCAAAGTGGATGACTCCTAAGAGATAGAGATTTATGTGTGTTTGTCTGGATTGACAATACATTTTTCAAGACCCAAGTAGGATAAATCTTAGATTCGTTTATGGATTTATTCACTTGTGACAGTCAGAGCATGACTTACCTCAATCATGAGTAGGCGATTGGCTTTGTGTGTGGGACTCGTATGCTTTGATGTGTTGAAAGTTTGAGTTCAATTAGTAATAGAGTCGAAAGCTAGTATATTGGATAGACGACTTTTACATAGCATAACTTCATTTACTAAAGTAGCTTTCATAACACAATAAATGGTAGATGATATCCTCTCATAAGCATTACATGATAGATGAAAAAGTATTGTGGCCACGAGTAATTCTTCTAAGACAAATGATTTAATTACTATTTGTTAGTAATTGACTTTTTCATGAGTAAGCGATAATGTGTTTGTGACTCGTATACTTTGATGTGTTGAAAGCCCGAGTTTAATTGATAATAGAGTCAAAACTTGGTATGTTGGATATACAACTTTTGCAAGGCATAACTTCATTTACTAAGGTGAATTTCATAGCTCAATAAATGGTAAATTGTATCTTCTCATAGGCATTACATGATAGATGAAAAAGTAATGTGGCCACGAGTCATTTGTATAGGATGAATGATTTAATTATTATTTGTTGGTAATTGACTTTTTTACGAAGAAAGATGTATGATTACCATTACAATTTGCATTTAAACCAATACGATGAATAAATGAAAACGACGAATTAGAGAAATAGGTGGCATGTAGCACTATCCGTAATAAATGCGTTTTCTCCCTATAAATAAAAGATGACTTAGAAATTAAATTAATTTATTTGAATTATTATTGTTGGAGCCCAATTTTGATTGGGCCCAACTTAAGAAACAAATAAATTTAAAATTTAAAATGTCCAAATACATTTTAAATTAAATTTATTTAAATTTAAAAGACCTAAACCCTAAAAACCCAATTACACCCAAACTAGCCCAATTACATGACAAAGGCCCAAGTGGCCCAAACCTTAAAACCAGAACACAAAACCTAATATGCTACAACTTGCTGCTGCCAGTCGCCCTGTCCTGCCTAATCAGTGTCCGCCATGTCAGCACCGCCACTGCAAGCCGAACCTGCAAAAGAAGAAAAGACCAGTAATTAAGTTGTAAAAGACAAAATAAAATGATTGTAATAAGGCTATAAAAGCCAAATCAATTTCATGTAAGAAGGGTACGAGTGATTTTGAGTTGAAATCAATACAAGCAGAAACAGTGCATTTATAAGCAAAAACACTAGTACTCGAAGCAATACGAAACACATAGGTAGTATTCAAAGTCAAGCAAACAGCAGTTAATATCACAAGGAGGCAGAATACCAAACACTCCATATCAGTCAAGGTATACATTCCAGTAAATATTTATTCATTAATATTGACCCTTCAAATTTCGAACTGTTTATATCCTATACATATATTTATTAATATATGTTTATTTATTATATTACTATTATTATTTATTATTTCTAAATAAACCTTTAATGCATATTAATTATAACATTAAATAAATAATAATAATAATAAAAAGGTTAAAGAGACTTATCTGCCATCGTCGTCGGAGCCATGAACGACGTTCCACCGAGCTACCCCACATTCGCAAGGGACCCCTTTTGTTTGAACACTTGCAAAATAACATACATGAACATATTGAAAAGGCAGATTTTGTAAAATAAAAAATAAAAAATAAAAGAATACTGATTTTAAAAATATAAAGAAAACCCCAAAATATTTTTAGATCTAAACGAATCTGAGTAGATTAGGTGTTTAGAACAGATTTAAAAAAAAGTAAACAAAAATCAAAATTTTTTAAAGATCTGGGTCCGATCACAACAGATCTAAACCCAGATCTGTTTAAAACAAATAAATAAAAAATAGTTTTTTTTACTTGTGGACCGCCATGGATGGTGATGCGTGGTGACTGGCGACGGTGGAACAACGACGAGCTCACGATGGACCGATAGGTGGCACCATGGTCGGAGAAGGAGAGCTTGAGAGCATTTTGAAAGGGGGGGGCTGTTTTTTTAGAAACAAAGGGAAAAATGATTTTTTTTTCTAAAATTTCAGCCTTTTATAGGCTTCAGAAACGGCGCCGTTTTGAGGGCTGAAACTAAACGACGTCATTTTGTGTCTTACCCGTTTTCAGACCCGACCCGCTCTTGAGGATCCGCGTGTTTTTTAAGGATGGGTTATTTACCCATTCAGTCCTTCCATTTTTTTATTTTTACAATTTAATCCTTTTCGCGCTTTTAATTTATTTTACATTTGCCCAACAATTTTAATTATTTTACAATTTAATCCCTTGGCTTTTTGGAGGTCTATGAAGCTACCACGTGTCCATTTTTGGGTTATTTATGCAATTAGTCCTTCCTTTTTTATTTTGTTTCAATTTCCTCCCTAATTCAAATTTTTATTTATTTTTAAATGTTCCCAAAAATGTTAAATAATTTTCACTTTAGTCCTTTGACTTTTGGAGTTTTAAGAAGCTCCCATGTGGCATGTTTTTGGGTTTTTTGCACAAAAGACCCCTGTTTTCTTTAAAAATCTCATTTTGACCCTTAAACTTCTCTAAAATTTCATTTTAACCCTCAAATTTCTCTAAAATCCCATTTTGATCTCAAATTTCTCCAAAATTATGATTTTGCCCTCGAATATCCAAAAAATAACCATTTTGCTCCTGAACATCTAAAAATTACCATTTGCCCTCGAATATAAAAAAATTATCATTTTGCCCCCAAACATCCAAAAATTATAATTTTGCCCTTAAATTTCCAAAAAACACATTTTCACCCACAAACTTTTCCAAAAATTTCAATTTTAACCCTCAAAGTTCTTGAAAATTACGTTTTCATCTTGAATTCTTCAAAACTCTATTTTTGACCCCGTTTATTTTGTTTTTTCTTTTTTCGATGTTTCTACACAGAATTTAATTATTATTCTTTCATATTTTTTTATTCTATTAACTTTATGTTTAATTTTTGTGCATTTATCTACTTAATTATTTTGTTTCGTTTTATTTAATTTTTGCTATTAATTGCCTATTCATATTTAATTTTCACGTTCATTTTCAAAATTATTCTTACACACAAATAAATCTTTAAAACCGAGGCAATATCCTTTTCGTGTGGAAATCTCAGAAAATCATGCCCTAATGTGTTGGGTGTGATTTTTCGTATAATCTGCACAATCGAATATCCTCTTCCAAACTTTTCAAATGCCTTTTAATTTCGAGATTCCGAGAATGTCGTGCCCTAACATGTTGGACATGACTTCAATTATCCGAGAAATTCGAAACATACGAGCATTTTTCTTCAAATCTAATTTTTGAAAATCACGTGAAATAAGTTATGTGTCCGAAGATCGTATCTTAAACTTAATTCGAAATTTTGATTCTAAAAAAATATACAAATAATTTTAAAACAAAAATGAGGCAATATCCTTTCGTGTGAAAACTTCATAAAACCATGCCTTAACGTGCTAGGTGTGATTTTCGTATAATTCGCGTAATCGAATATCCTTTTTAAAATCTTTCAAAATGTCCATTAATTTCGAGATTTCGAGAACGTCGTGCCCTAACGTGTTGGACACGACTTCAATTCTCCAAGAAATTCGAAATGCATAGACGGTTTTTCTCAAATATGATTTTTGAAAACCATGCGAAGTTTTCTGAGAACAAAGATCGTATTTTAAGTTTTATTCAAGTTTTTAAACTTTTAACAAATCAAGACCCGAAAATAATCGATGTGGTACCAATTTTGGGTGTGTGAGGGTGCTAATCCTTCTTCATACGTAACCGACTCCCGAACCCGTTTTCTGGATTTCGAAGACCAAAACATTTTTCAAAATGGATTTTAAACATTTTTTTGGTGATCCAATCACACCAAATAAAAGACTGATGGCGACTACATATTTTTATTTTTAAAATATTGTTTGAGACCTGTTTGTTTTCCAAAAATAAACGTTTCGACAGCTTGGCGACTCCACTTGGGACTTTTAAAATAAAAGAAAGTCAAGCCAAAAGTTGATTATTTCCAAGTCTTTTGTTGAACTTTTTTAAACCTGTGGTTTCGTTTAATATACGATCCTTTGCATTTTTTGTGATGCTATAATTGCTAGTTTAATTTTGCATTCATATGCATTTGTTACTACCCTTTTAAGTGTAAGCGAGAAACTACTCCTTCGTGAGGTTTTCACCTCCATGCAGGATAGTGGATCGCTTTCGGGATTACATCCGTACCCATGTTTTCGTGAAGTTTTCACTTTCATGCAAACATGTGGAAAATGTATCCCCCTAAACCGAACTCATCTGTATGAGCCTGTAATGGGTGAGGATCAAGGAATCTGCTGGTTTGGGTACCATTTACTCTAGAGCCTTAACCACATATAATAAGTCGTAAGTACTTGCCTTAGAAAGAGTTATACCGAACCTTTTAGCAATTATCCATGACAAGTTTTTAGGTTCTTTGTTTTATACCTGTATATTGATATTGATGTGTTCTGCTAACGTGTTCTGTTTTGTCTCTTTTGCTTGCATTGCATCATCATACAATAAAAGGTGTTGATTTAAGTTCGATTACCAAATAGGTAATTTCATCATGGAAGACGAATTTCTTGATAGAGTGGAAGATAACATGGTTGTGCGCTTATGGTCAAAGGAATGACAACGTGAGAAAGGAGATAGTTTGAAAGAGGGGCATTTATCAGAATTTTGGGATTATACTCGGATTAAGGTAACACAAAATAATTTGCAGGAATTGAGAGAGATCTGGGGTCAGTTGGATAGTGAGATGAAGTAAATGTTCTATCGGGAATATGAAGACTTACCCTACTTACTCGAAGTGAAGATAGATAAACATCTCTTTCGAGCTCTCACCTAGCACTGGAATCCTACATATAACTGTTTCACCTTTGGAAACTTTGACATGTCGCCCACACTGGAAGAGTATACTGTATTAATTCGATGTCCCAAAATTTAAGTTGACAAAGCACACTCGAAAGATGCATGTGTCTCAACCTTTTTGAAAAGATTGATGAGCGTAATCGGGATGAGTGAATAGTGGGTTGCGTATCGGATTAAAGTAAAAGGAGATAATAAGTGTATCAATTGGAAAAGTTTGCAAGTTTTAATACTGGCACACTCAGATATGAAGAAACGAATTGACATTTTTGCTCTTAGCATATACGGGTTAGTCCTTTTCCCAAAAGCATTAGGGCATGTGAAAGATGCAGTCGCGGTTCTGTTTGATCTGTTTAGTAAAGGAGTCACGCCCGTCCCAGTAATTCTCACTGAAACCTTCAGATCATTAAATGCTTGTCGAAGAGAATGAGAAGGGAGATTCATTGGTTGTGCACCACTTCTAATGGTTTGGTTTCAAAGTCATTTTTGGAAAGTAGAGAAAATTTCATGCAAAGTGTTCTCAGTCGATTTCTCACCTTTAAAGGAATTTGTTGCCACACAAAGGGAACAAAATATATCCGAGGAAAAAAGGATAGCTATCCTTCAAAACCTTTAGCATGAGGACGTCGAATGGTGCGCGCCTTAGTTTATCCCTGATGAGATCCTCTATCGTTGTGGCAGCTTTGATTGGGTCCCTTTACTCAAGGTATGGGGTGCTATAGGATATGCCCTCTGCTCGTGTTAAGGCAGTACAAGACGAGACAATTTATCCCTACGACACATGGCCTAGCTTAGTCGAGTTCACCTACAAAGGGAATGATTATAAGAAAAGGGTTCGAGAGGTAGTGAATGCGTGAAAAGAAGCACATAGAATGAAAAAGTTCAGTGCAAACTCATTGACGACCTCGAACTATTATTGGTAGAGAAGTAAAGGAGTTAATGATAACATTCCAATGTCGAATCTCGAAAATGTTCGGCCAATAGAAGAATATTTGCAGGAGGTCCTGTCCGAGATATACATCATGAAAAAAGACTTTGAGAAGAAGAGCGCAGAATTCAAAAGAGAATAGAGGTTTTGGAAGAAGAAAAGATGAAGTTGGGATTGGATGTGGATATACATAGGTTAGAGGCTAAAAGGTTAAGGAAAAGAAAAAAATAAGATTGAAGAAGACTTGAAGACTTGAAGAAGGTTTATAAGAAGCTTTGTTTTTTCATGAGAACCATGGGATTAGGCAAGACGTCGAAACAATGGCGGCAGGAAATTCAGATGCAAAAATAACAAACAGAGCAGTGGTAAAGGAAATTCCAAGACAGTCAGGCTTGAGAAAACGTCATGAAAGGAGAGCTGCTAGAAAAACAAGTCAAGAAGGCTGAGCTGAAAGCCCAAATAACTGGGTTAGAAGCTAGAATGATAGAGTCAGATGAGTCATTACGTAGACATCGCAATCGAAACTCCGTCCTGGAACTTAAAGCGAGTTTGACCGATAGTAAGAAATTAAGGGAAAGGGTGCAGGAATTGGAGGATGCACTCCACAACAATGAGATTTGAATTAAGATCCTTGAAAGGAATTTAGAAACTAGTGAATGTCACTTTTGACAAGCTCAGAGTCAAGTCGAAGAAGAGATTATGTAATGGGAAAAACACTGACCCAAATGAGAGAAGCTGCTGATCACATGCAAGAGTTAGCTGTCGAAGCTGATATTTTGAGCATCCAATATGAATCGAAATCAGTACGAGGATAGAAACTAGCCAAGCTACCTAGGAAGATCAAAGCTTTAGGCAATAAAGCAAAACCATTTTTGTAATTTCACTTTATGTAAAGAATTTTTTCTTCTAGAGAAGTTGTTCTAATAAAATTGAATTTAAAGTCAATGTCTTTTCTTACATTGCATACATGCATTACATTCGCATTGCATCTTCACATATTTTAGCATGATAATTCTAACTAATTAAAACTTTAACAGTTACATCAGTAATCATTGAAAATCCACATCACTATAACACTCGCAAAAAAACCAAGGCCATGGAGCAAAGGCTAGAGCAAATTCAAAAAGAAATGCAGGATCAAATACAAGAGCAATTGTAGGAACAAATGTCAATGATGTATAGGGAGATGAAAAATAGTTCATGGAAGTGCAAAAAAGTTTGATGAATGAATTAACTCAAATGAGGCAAAGTGGGGTCGATAAAGGAAAAGGTCCTGCAATAAATCTAATCGAGGAAGACGAGGATTCTATTATTCCTCTAGGTTTTACGCCCCTTCGTAACCAAGCTTTACAGGAGGCACAAACACGGGATACAACCGTTACTATAAGGGCACAACAACAGCCCACTAGCATATCAAGGCCAACAAATTATCCAATAGGATCAGGATCAAACCCTGAAGATAATGTGACAAATCTAGGTGTCTCGGATTTTGATGAGATGGTGAGAGTAAATCTTTCTAGATAGATGGAAGAAAAATATAAGCGATTAGAGGAGAAGATTGAGGCGATGCAAGGAACTGAACACACTTACGGGATGAACGCTAAAAAATTAAGTCTGGTCCCAGATTTGGTACTCCCTCCCAAATTTAAGGCCCCAGAGTTCGAGAAGTATAATGGAACAAACTGTCTCGAAGCTCACCTTACCATGTTTTGTAGAAAAAAAGCAGGGCATGTTCATAACAACCAACTACTTATTCACTGTTTTCATGATAGTCTGGCAGGATCAACAGTTAGATGGTATAATCAGTTGAGCCGAGTAAAGATTCATTCATGGAGAGATTTAGCACAGGCTTTCTTAAAGTAATATGGCCATGTAACAGAAATAGCTCTAGACCGACTTACACTACAAAACATAGAGAAAAGATCAAATGAGAGTTTTAGGCAGTATGCACAGAGGTGGAGAGATGAGGCAACTCAAGTACAGCCACCACTAACATAAAAAGAAACAACGATGTTGTTTATTAATACTCTCAATGCACTTTATCTTAATCATCTGTTAGGAAATGCCACAAAGAGTTTTTCTGATATGGTCATATCAGGGGAGATGATTGAAAATGCAATTAAAAATGGCAAGATAGAGGCTGGAGAGAACAACAAAAGGCCTGCTTTAAGAAGGAGGGATAATGAAGTGAATAACGCAAGCATATACAGGTCAAACTACACAAAGCCATTTGTGACGGGACAGCCTAAAGTCCCGACAAGCAATTATCAAAATGCTCCAAGACAAGAGTCGAGCTCGAAACCAAATAGGGAAAGAATTCAGTACACTCCTATCCTTATGTCATATGGAGAGCTTTACCGAAGACCGTATGACATGTATTTAGTATCCCCACACCATGTAAGGCCATACAAGCCCCCATACCCAGCTTGGTATGATGCAAAATCTCAATGTGAATATCATGCAGGAGTATATGAGCATTCAATTTAAAATTGCCTTGCCTTCAAGAGGCTACTTGGGGGACTTATTCGGGAAACAGTCGTGAGGTTTGATGAACCGACAAGGTCAAACATAGCTAGGAACCCCTTGCCTAATCACCTGGACCAATGAGTGAACGCAATAGCAAAGGAAAGAAGCCAAAAAATCAAACTAAATGTCGAAGAAGTCAAGTCTCCGCTTAAATGAGTATGGCATCAGATGATCAAAGAGGGACTAGTCGCAAAAGAAAGAGAAAACACAGTAATGAAGATTCTCAACTACTGCGAATTTAATGACAATGAAGGGCATAAGATTCAGGATTGTGCCGAATTCAATTCTTTGGTACAAACACTGATGAATAATAAAGAGTTAGAATTTTTTGAGGAAGAGAAGGAGGTTAAGGATGTTTATGCCTCCGAAGAGAGAGCGATAGGAGCCTATGGGATTAATCGCCCACTGGTAATTATTTCTAAGCTAACAAACAGTGCGAAAAGGGAGCAAATAACATCGCGTATCATAATACAAAAGTCAACGGTGTTTTCCTATAAAGATAGTAAGAGGGTCCCGTGGAACTACAATTGCAACGTAACAATACTAAGGGAGGAAAAACTCAGAAAGGATGAGTCTCGTTACTCGTAGTGGAAAAAGTTATGACTCGGTGAGTAGGAAGAACTCAGAAAGGATGTAAGTCTCATAACAATACCAAGGCAGCAATGTTTGATCTAGAGGAAGAAATAATTAGCAACCCCGAAGCACTTCCGAATGAGCCTGTATCAGAGAAAGAGGCAAAAGAGTTTTTGAAGTTTTTGAGACGTAACGAATATAGTGTAGTGGAACAATTACACAAGTAGCTTGCTCGGATATCAATTTTGGCCTTGTTCTTAAGCTTAGAGGCCCATCGAAGCGCACTAATGAAGGTGCTAAATGTGAGATATGTAGCAAATGATATCTCTGTCAGTAAGTTGGATTGATTAGTCAATAATGTGAGTGTCGATAACTTTATTTTTCTTTAGTGATGATGAAATACCAACGGGAGGAATGGGATCTACCAAAGCCTTACGCATTACCACCCATTGCAAAGGGTACACATTACCCGGAGTACTCATAGACAACAGCTCAGCTTTGAATGTGCTACTATTAGCTACGTTACAGAGATTACAATTGATAGCTTTCACATGAAAGGATATAATAATATAGTGAGAGCATTTGATGGGACTGAGAGGAAAGTAATGAGCAAGATCGAAATACCTCTTTAGATTGGACCAAACACATACGAGGTGGATTTTTTAGATGGATATTAAGTCCACCTATAACTGTCTATTGGGAAGACCGTGGATTCATTCAACTAAGGTAGTACCTTTTTCGTTGCACCAGAACCAAAAATTGATAAATGAAGGACGGTTAATCACGATAACACTGAGGAGAAAATTATTGCATCTGTAACGAGTGATGCACCTTATGTCGGAACGGATGAAGAGGCTGTCGAATGTTCCTTCCGCTCATTAGAATTCGTCAATGCAACCTTCATTACTGAAGGAAGCAAGATCACTGTGCCTAAGTTATCATCGGTTACAAGGATGGGCCTACGTTTAACAGTTGGAAAGGGGGCATTACTTGGAAAGGGGTTAGGAAAATACCTCCAAGAAAGAGTCATTGTGCCGATGCTGAGAGAAAAATGGCATTGTTATGGCTTGGATTACAACCCAAACGCAAGGAAAATAAAGAAAGAGCTAGAAAGAAAGCAAGAAAGAAGGAGGGCAAGATTGTCCGAAGAAGAAATTTCGTGGGAACCCATGGTCTTCCCATACATATCTAAGACTTTCGTCTTGAGAGGGGTGATAAATCGAGAGACAAGATTGGAAAAGAAGCAAGTGATAATCAAGACTAAAGAAATCATGAAGGATCTAGGCGTCAACGTTATATTTGATGAGGGAAAAGAAAAGGGAACCTACTAGAAATCGATCCATGCGCACCGGAAAGCACTTTGGATTATTGGACTGTAGAGGAACTCCCTGTAACTGTTAAGATTTCTTCTGAGTAATGCTCAAAACACACCTATTTCTTTAGGCTCGAAAGCAATATGGATCTTTTGTAAAAAGGGCTCATGGTCATTATTTAGTTATTTTGAATGGAAATGCATATTCTATCTTACATGGCAAATCTTTCGCTAATTATTCTTTCATTCTTATCCAACTCAATGAACCATTCGTACGTATCCAATAAACTAAATTGATCATTCTTTAATACATACAAACATAATCATATCATATATTCATTCTTTCATAAATTCATTTTGTTCTTTAGACCTCTTTTTTTTTTCCTTTGACAAGTCCTTGAATATCAATAATATGAGTAACACTGATGCCGACTTAAAGTCTTATTTTGAGCAAGATATGTGTTTAGAGGAACTTCGGGATTTTGAAAATGATCAAGATTATAATTTATCTCTTGATTTGTTAAGGATAATGGAATAAGAAGAAAAACAAATCTTGCCTCATTCGGAACCAATGGAAGTTATTAGTCTGGGGAACGAAGATGAAAAGAAAGAGGTGAAATTAGGACAAGCATCTCCATAGAAACCAGAAAAGATCTTATCGAGTTGCTTCAAGAGTTCCAAGATGTCTTTGTATGGTTCTACCAATATATGCATAGCTTGAGTACTGATATTGTGGTACACATACTCCCCATAAAGGAAGAATGCAATCCTGTACAGCAAAAGCTCCGAAGGATGAGACCAGATGTGTTATTAAAAATACAAGAAGAGATCAAAAAGCAGTTCGACGTCGGTTTGCTCCGAGTATTTAAATATTAGAATGGGTAGCTAACATAGTCCTTGTTCCTAAAAAAGATGGGAAAGTGCATATGTGTGTGGACTATTGAGATTTAAATAAAGCTAGCCCAAAGGATAACTTTCCATTACCTCACATTGAAACTTTAGTAGATAATACAGCAGGTCATTCCCTATTTTCATTCATTGATGACTTTTCTAGGTATAACCAGATAAGGATGGATCTTGAAGATATGAATAAAACCACGTTTATCACATGTGGGGAACATTCTGCTATAAGGTGATGCCTTTTAGATTAAAAAACGCGGGGGCAACTTATCAAAGAGCTATGGTAACTCTGTTTCATGACATGATGCATAAAGAAATTGAAGTTTATGTCGACGATATGATTACAAAATCTCAAACAGAGGAAAAGCATATAAAGATCTTGAGAAAATTGTTTGTGTGGCTAAGAAAGTATCAACTAAAGTTAAACTCAGCCAAGTGTACTTTTGGGGCCACTTCGGGAAAGCTGTTAGGCTTTGTGGTCAGCAAAAACGGAATAGAAATTGATCTAGATAAAGTTAAAGCCATACAGGAGTTACTCCCATCTAGTACGCAAAAAGAAATTCGAGGGTTCTTAGGGAGATTGAATAACATTTCTCGGTTTATTTCACAGCTAACTGAGAAATGTGATCCTATTTTCTGTTTGCTTAGAAAGCGCAACCTAGGTGTATGGGATGATGAATGTCAAGAAACTTTTAATAAGGGCAAAGATTATTTGGCTAATGCTCCCATCTTAGTGCCTTCAATTCTTAATAAACCATTGATCCTGTACTTGGCAGTCTTTGAAAATTCTATGGGATGCGTACTAGGCCAGCACGATGAATCTGTTAAGAAGGAAAGGGCGATATATTATCTTAGCAAGAAATTCACCAATTATGAGACTCGATACTCGCTAATTGAAAAATTATGTTACGTTCTAGTTTGGAATACGCGAAGATTAGGGCAATACATGTTGTACCATACCACCTAGTTAATCTCAAAACTAGACCCTTTGAAATACATGATGGAGTCAGCTGCATTAAATGGAAGATTGGCTAGGTGGTAGATCTTGCTTTCTGAATTCGACATAGTCTATGTCAATCAAAAGACAGTAAAAGGAAGTATGATAGTAGACTTTCTAGCTAGCAAGGCTTTAGAGGACTATGAGTCAATAAACTTCGACTTCTCGAATAAGGATTTAATGTATGTTGCAACCACTGAAGAGGGAACCACAGTGGAACATCCTTGGAGATTGAATTTTGATAGAGCTTCAAACGCTACGGGTAATAGAGTTGGGACAATCTTGGTATCACCAGAAGGAGACCACTATCCTTTCACCAGTAAACTCGATTTTGATTGCACAAATAACATGGCAGAATGCGAAGCATGTATCATGAGAATCCGTGCAGCCATAAAATGGGGAATCAAAGTTTTAGAGATATATGTAGACTCCGCACTAGTAATTTATCAACTCAAAGGAGAATGTGAAACGAGAGATTCTAAGCTATTTAATTACCAAAAATTGGTTCTCGAGTTAACAAAGGAGTTTGATGATGTCACATTCCATTATCTCCCACGAGAAGAAAATTAGATGGCTGATGCTCTTGCCACTTTGGCCTCGATGATTAAAGTCCATAGACCAGAAGATATGAAACCCATTCAAATGAGCCTCTCTGAGGCTTCGGCTCATTGTTATGATATTAAAGAAGAAGAAGAAAAAGAAAGGGATGACCGCCCATGGTACCAAGATATTCTTCAATATGTAAGAGATCGCAAGTACCCCGAGGAAAATGAAAAGAAGACATTGAGAAGGCTTGCCAATGAATATGTCCTAGATGGGGAAATCTTGTACAAAAAGAGAAAAGATCAAGTGTTGCTAAGATGTGTCGACGTAGTTGAAGCTAGGAAGATCTTAGAAGAATTTCACAAAGGCATTTGTGGGACACATGCCAATGGTTTCATAATGGTCAGGTAAATAATGAGATTTGGGTATTACTGGTCTACTATGGAAGGCGATTACATCAATTACGCCAAGAGATGCCATAAGTGCTAGATCTATAGAGACAAGATTCATGTACCTCCATCACACCTTCATGTCATGACTTCTCCTTGGTCATTTTCTATATGGGGCATGGATGTCATTGAGTCAATTTCTCCAAAGGCTTCTAATGGTCATAGATTTATCTTCTTGGTTACCGACTACTTCACCAAATTGCTAGAAGCAGCTCTTACGCCAATGTCACGAAGTCTACAGTTAGTAAATTCTTGAAAAGGAGATCATTTGCCGATATGAGATGCCAGAGAGGATCATATTCGACAATGCCTTGAATTTGAACAATAGCACAATAGCAGAAGTTTACGAGTAATTCAAAATCAAGCATCACAATTCATCTCCTATCATCCAAAGATAAATGAAGCTGTGGAGACAGCTAATAAAAACATCACGAAGATCGTTGCAAAAATGATTGAGACCTACAAAAACTGGCACGAAAAATTATCATTTTCCCTATTTGCTTACAGAACTTCAATCAGAACTTCTACCGAGGCAACACCATTCTCACTAGCATATAGTATGGAAGCAGTCTTACCTATCGAGGTCGAAATACCTTCTCTCCGAGTCTTGACAGAGTTACAGTTAAATGAGACAGAATGGATTCAAGCTCGATATGATCAATTGAATTTAATCGAAGAAAAGATGTTAAGAGCTATCCGCCATGGTCAGATGTACCAGAAAAGAATTATGCGAGCTTATGACAAAAAGGTTCATCCTATAGAATTTCATGAGGGAGATCAGATGTACCAGAAAAGAATTATGCGAGCTTATGACAAAAAGGTTCATCCTATAGAATTTCATGAGGGAGATCTAGTTTTGAAAAAGATACTTCTTATACATAAAGACTTTCAAGGGAAATGGATGCCCAACTAGGAGAGGCTTTATGTTGTAAAGAAAGCTTTCTCAAGAGGAGATCTCATTCTAACAGAAATGGACGGCAAGGATCTGCACAACCCCATCAACTCGAACTCGATGAAAAAATACTTTGCCTAAAAAAAAAGATCGAGATGAAAACCCGCAAAAGGCGTCTTGAAACCAAATGTTTTGTGTTGAAAACTTGCAAAAGGCGACTCAAATTCAAAATGAAGAAGTGGGTACGAAACGATTCTCTAACAGGACAGAGAAACTTTATAGGGTGAAACATCAACAATGCACTCCAGGTCTTCTAGACAGATATCCGAGCTCAAAATGATTCTCAGCAAGTCGGCTAAAAGAAGCTCATTCTGCGATATCTGGGGCATCTAATTGTCTTTTGTTGTATACTTGGCAATTTTTTACTAATATTGCCACTTTTTATCTCTTCTATTGAATAGAATTTTCAATAAATTACGACTTTATTCCCTCACAATTTTGTTCGAGCATTTTGCAATTAAAAAAACGGATAATGAACTAATAATATGAATCATACAAAGATCTAGGAGCATTACTCTGGAATTTCTTAAATAGTACAAGGGCCCGAAACAGGCCTACCAATTGGAAAACAAACTTGAAAACAAGCAGTTCAAGATAAGCCTAGAAGGAGACAAGGTAGCACACCAACGACAGAGTTTGGATAGGCGACAGGCATGCCAACCCAAATAATAATAAATGAATCTAACATTCATCATGCGCATTCATGTAGTTAGGAGCATTTGATTCATCCTGATCATGACATTCTAATAATTTATGCCTACATAAAGGTCTATAGAAGCATACTTTACAAGTCACATCCTCACAAAATGGCGAGATGAACCAAGGAAACATTGGAACTGATACCCTAGAGCATGAAGGGAAAAGATTGAGACCATCAAGGTGAAGTTGAAAAGGAGCAGGTTGAAGATGCGATTATTGAAGGCACTAATACTTTTACCTCGACCGCGGGGTAGATTGAATTATACGATCTGTTACCTTGATCAAAGAGAAGGTTGAAACTTCGAACCCCAACTTCCTGATGAGATACTGAGAAGCAGGTCGAAGCAATAAAATGGTCGTCTTCTTGATGAGATACAGAAAAGTGAACCAAATCCATCTTCCTGATGAGATACAAAGAAGCGGATTAAAACAAGTGAGGCGGTCTTCTTCTTGATGAGATACAGAGAAGTATACCAAATAAATGAAACAAAGCTCAATGTGAGTGAAACTTCGAATCCTAGCTTCTTGATGAGATACTGAGAAGTAGGTCGAAGCAATAAAGCGGTCATCTTCCTGATGAGATACAGAGAAGTGGACCAAATCTATCTTCCTGATGAGATATGGAGAAGTGGATTGAAACAGTGATGCGGTCATATTCCAGATGAGATCAGAGAAATATACCAAATCAACGAAACAAAGTTCAATGTGAGCGAAGCTTCAAAATCATAGCTTCCTGATGAGATAATGAGAAGAAGGTTGAAGCAATAAAATGGTCGTCTTCCTGATGAGACACAGAGAAGTGGACCAAATCTGTCTTCTTGATGAGATACAGAGAAGTAGACCAAATCAAATGAAGAAAAATGCGAGTGAAGCTTCAAAACCCCTATCTTCTTGATGAGATACAGAGAAGTAGGTCGAAGTAATGAAATGGTCATCTTCTTGATAAGATACAGAGAAAAAGATTAAGAAATGAAATCACAACACACCTGAAGTATTAGTGGATTAAACCAAAGACTATGATGACAAATCCTAATCTCCTTGAAGTTACAAGTGAATTGAGTGAAGTTAAAGTAGCAAATTTTGTCTTTTTTGAAATTTTCTTAGGGCAAAATGAGATCACAACACCGAAGATATAGAGAAGCAGATACAGTGAAGTTGAATGACTGATAAAGTGAAGGGTGGGCCAGTTGAAAAAAGAGCGTCGAAGAAATGAGACATGACAAAATTGGGCCTCCTTTTGGGTCTTTGCTCCGTTCCTGTTACATAGTAACGAGCAAAGAGGGGCAACTGTTAGAGCCCAATTTTGACTGGGCCCAACTTAAGAAACAAATAAATTTTAAATTTAAAATGTCCAAATATATTTTAAGTTTAAATTTGTTTAAATTTAAAAGTCCTAAACCCTAAAAACCCAATTACACCCAAACTAGCCCAATTACATGACAAAAGCCCAAGTGGCCCAAACCCTAAAACCAGAACACAAAACCTAATCTGCTACAACTTGCTGCTACCAGCCGCCCTGCCCTGCCTTGCCCAATAAGTGTCCGCCATGTCAGCACCACCATAGTCAACTTGCCACCACCGCCACTGCAAGCCGAACCTGCAAAAGAAGAAAAGACCAGTAATTAAGTTGTAAAAGACAAAATAAAATGATTGTAATAAGGCTATAAAAGCTGAATCAATTTCATGTAAGAAGGGTACGAGTGATTTTGAGTTGAAATCAATACAAGCAGAAACAATGCATTTATAAGCAAAAACACTAGTACTCGAAGCAATACGAAACACATAGGTAGTATTCAAAGTCAAGCAAACAACAGTTAATATCACAAGAAGGCAGAATACCAAACACTCCATATCAATCAAGGTATACATTCCAGTAAATATTTATTCATTAATATTGACCCTTCAAATTTCGAACTGTTTATATCCTATACATATATTTATTAATATATGTTTATTTATTATATTACTATTATTATTTATTATTTCTAAATATACCTTTAATGCATATTAATTATAACATTAAATAAATAATAATAATAATAATAATAATAAGGTTAAAGGGACTTATCTGCCATCGTCGTCGGAGCCGTGAACGACGTTCCACCGAGCTACCCCACATTCGCAAGGGGCCCCTTTTGTTCGAACACTTGCAAAATAACATACATGAACATATTGAAAAGGCAAATTTTGTAAAATAAAAAAAAAGAATACCGATTTTTAAAATATAAAGAAAACCCCAAAACATTTTTAGATCCAAACAGATCTGAGTAGATTTGGGTGTTTAGAATAGATTTTTAAAAAAAGAAAACAAAAATCAAAATTTTTTAAAGATCCGGGTCCGATCACAACAGATCTAAACCCAAATCTGTTTAAAACAAATAAATAAAAAATAGTTTTTTTTTACTTGTGGATCACCGTGGACGGTGGCGCGTGGCGACGGTGGAATAACGACGGGCTCATGACGGATTGATAGGCGACACCATGGTCGGAGAAGGAGAGCTTGAGAACATTTTGAAAGGGGAAGGGGCTGTTTTTTTAGAAACAAAGGGAAAAATGATTTTTTTTGTTCTAAAATTTTAGCCTTTTATATGTTTTAGAAAAGACGCCGTTTTGATAGCTGAGTTTTAACCCAAAACGATGTCGTTTTGTGCCTTACCAGTTTTCAGACTCGACCCGCTCTTAACGATCCGCGTGTTTTTTAAAGATGGGTTATTTACCCATTCAGTCCTTCCGTTTTTTATTTTTACAATTTCGTCATTTTCACACTTTTAATTTATTTTAAATTTGCCCAACAATTTTAATTATTTTACAATTTAATCCCCTAACTTTTTGGAAGTCTACGAAGCTGCCACGTGTCCATTTTTGGGTTATATATGCAATTGGTACTTCCTTTTTTATTTTGTTTCAGTTTCCTCCTTAATTCAAATTTTGATTTATTTTTAAATGTGCCCAGAATATTTAAATAATTTTCACTTTAGTCCTTTGACTTTTGGAGTTTTGAGAAGTTGCCACGTGGCATGTTTTTGGGTTTCTTGCACAAAAGGCCCCTATTTTCTTTAAAAATCCCATTTGATCCTCAAACTTCTCCAAAATTTCATTTTGACCCCAAACTCCTCTAAAATCCCATTTTGACCCCAAAGTTCTCCAAAATTATGATTTTGCCCCTGAATATCCAAAAAATTACCATTTTACCCCTAAATATCCAAAAATTACCATTTTACCCTCAAATTTCCAAAAATCACATTTTAACCCCCGAACTTTTCCAAAAATTTCATTTTTGACCCTTAAATTCCTCGAAAATTACATTTTCATCTTGAATTCTTCGAAACTCCATTTTTGACCCCGTTTGTTTTGTTTTGTTTTTTTTTTTCTTTTTTCGATGTTCCTACATAGAATTTAATTATTATTCTTTCGTATTTCGTATTTTATTAACTTTATGTTTAATTTTTGTGCATTTTTCTGTTTACTTATTTTGTTTCGTGTTATTTAATTTTTGCTATTAATTGTCCATTCATATTTAATTTACACGTTCATTTTCAAAATTATTCTTACACACAAATAAATCTTTAAAATCAAGACAATATCCTTTTCGTGTGGAAATCTCGAAAAATCATGCCCTAACGTGCTGGGTTTGATTTTCGTATAATCTGCATAATTGAATATCCTTTTCCAAACTTTTCAAATGCCTTTTAATTTCGAGATTTCGAGAACGTCGTGTCCAAACGTGTTGGACACGACTTCAATTCTCCGAGAAATTCGAAACATACAGGCATTTTTCTTCAAATATGATTTTTGAAAATCACGTGAAATAAGTTATGTGTCCGAGGATCGTATCTTAAACTTAATTCGAAATTTCAAGTTCTCAAAAAATATACAAATAATTTTAAAACAAAAAAAGAGGCAATATCCTTTCGTGTGAAAACTTTGAAAAACCATGCCCTAAAGTGTTGGGTGTGATTTTCGTATAATTCGCGCGATCGAATATCTTTTTTAAAATCTTTCAAAATGTCCTTTAATTTCGAGATTCCGAGAATGTCATGCCCTAACATGTTGGACACGACTTCAATTCTCTGAGAAATTCGAAACGCAAAGGCAGTTTTTCTCAAATATGATTTTTGAAAATCATGCGAAGTTTTCTGAGAACAAAGATCGTATTTTAAGTTTTATTTGTGTTTTCAAACTTTTAACAAATCAAGACTCGAAAATAATCGATGTGGTACCAATTTTGGGCGTGTGAAGGTGCTAATCCTTCTTCATACGTAACTGACTCCCGAACCCATTTTATGGATTTCGAAGACTAAAATATTTTTCAAAACGGATTTTATACGTTTTGTGGTGATCCAATCACACCAAATAAAAGATTGGTGGCGACTCCATATTTTGATTTTTAAAATATTGTTCGAGACCTGTTTATTTTCCAAAAATAAATGTTTCGACAATTATTTAATTAATTGTAATTAATAATTGAAGTCCAAAGTTGAAATTAACTAATTAGTCATCATAGTTTTGCTAAACAAGATAATTGAATTTATTTACTTATTTATTTTTAGTAAGAAAAAGTTGTCATGACTTTAATAGAATTAGAATTGGGTTGAGAAAATAATTTAACTCTGTGAATTGATTAAATTTAGATAACACATATAGTTGTACTTGATACATGAGACATGCCCAATGATCCATCTTACACAAAATATTAACCATTTTATAATCATTTTAGGTTTATATATTGTATATAATTATATTTATACAATTTAAAAATAATTTTATATATTTATTTCTTTAAACATGTATAATTGAATCAAAATTACATATTTGAACCACAATAAAGGTATCAAAGTTCATATATCAAATTACACATTGAATCAAAAATTTTGTAATTTTTTAGATTTATCCTGAGATGAGATTCCAACATTTTAACCCAATGAAATTATATTAAAAATTACACCCTTTAATTTGATTAAATGTTTTATTCGTAATTATTTAATATTTAATTTTTTTAATTATTAAAAACTAATTAAAAATTCAATTCAACCGGTTGAATCAACAATTATATAGATATTATCTATTTCATGTTTTTTTTTTTTACATCAAAGAAAAGAAATGTAAGAAAATTGCATGAGCCTAAATTGCATACCCACCAAACTTAGACACAAACAGGTTATTTGGCCTTGAAATATTCTATTCCGATCTTTACCAGGCTTCAACTTCGGATCTTGAGCATACACTCTCTTAAAATAAAAATATCAAATAATTATCACCCACTCCCACGAATTCAGTTTCCCAAATGTGGAGTGACAGTAGCAGCCATGAGATTCAGCCTCACAGAGCTCTCCAAATCAAGCAAGATGACAAGTTCTTCTGCAGGCTAATGTCCAAGGAAACTTCCATGTCTAATTCTTCTTCAATGGTCTACTATGGATCAGCTTCGGGTGCTATTCCATTCATGTGGGAATCACACCCTGGAA
Organism: Kokia cookei; assembly: GCA_039519145.1. NCBI lineage: Eukaryota > Viridiplantae > Streptophyta > Magnoliopsida > Malvales > Malvaceae > Kokia > Kokia cookei. The sequence goes on along the minus strand of CM076907.1, from coordinate 6,965,664 downwards.
CCCCTAAGCATCCTTCCCCTCACACTTCTCTTCCTCCTTTAACTCCCCCTCCTTCCTATCATTCATCGTTGAATTCAAAATCGAAACCAGTGCCGAAAAAGAACTCGAAATCGACCCTTTTCAGCTCCATCGTTCGGAAGCTGATCAACGCTGCTCCAGGGATAAACCATGCTTCTCCATCACCATGTTCTTTATGGTCTTCACCATCATGGTCGTCATTGCATGGTTCTTCTCCTTCGGCCAATGCTTCCATGAATAGAAAGTTATCTCATAGACTAAGGGGCTATTTTTCATGTTCATGTTCAATATCACCCGTTCATAATTGCATGGATGATGAACGACTCAGATCAGCAGCTTCGACGTTGTGTTTTGGGATTAAACCAAGGACTCCGAATGGAATTAGAGGTGGTCGGTCAATGATAAAAATGAAGAAAGCATTGCTATCATTTGTTAGCTATGACTGATCAGGTCAAGTTACTATTCCCTAGACATAAGTTAAGTAATTAATTTCATGGTAATTTCGTTTTTATCATTTTCCTTTTAGGTGTATAGTAAATGTCACATGTTATTTAGACTCGAGATCAGTGTTAAATACGGGCATATTCTGATATAAGTGATACTTAATCTTTTATATATCTCAATAACGAATATATGTTAAACATGAATAGTTAAAAAAATAAAAATTGGAAATATTCAATTTATTCAACCATCAAACTTAACAAAAACCAGTAAAAAAGTCGTGATTTTGTAATTTATACAAGCATTTGGTGTATAATTGATCTCTAATTAAGTGCATTCAATTGTAAAAATAAAAGGAAACCCATTACTCATTTAGTTAATTTTCTCTTCTTTTTTTTTTTTTTTTTTTTTTAAATTCTTTAAAGGAAAATCAATAATCCTCTTCATAACTTTCATGCATGTGCACATGAAGATGCATGCTTTCCAATTGTGGCAATAAACAACCATGTGGGAGGCATTAATTCACTCTAGCCTTTGCCTTGGGTGTATGGGTTTTCAGAGTAGCACTAATCTAATTTACTTTTTAGCCACTTGGTTAGGTTAGGCATTAGTAGATTGAGTTGGATATTGAAATTAATCGAAAAATTTCAAATTTTAAAGTAGAGATTGAGATGGATTGGGTGTATGTGTTTACAAGTCAATCAAACATTAATATTATTGCTTTACAAAGTAAGTTATATTATTTTGAATGTACTCTTTTTTTTTTTTTTTTTATATCTTTTACATAAAAAAAAAATATATATAAATACACATGATATAATTTGAACCCGAGTTTCTATAAATTTAAACATTTATATTTTACCATAAAAAAACCATTTTTTTATTTATACGAGTTATGGGGAATATAATCTCATATCATCATTTTTAATGATGGAAATCAAATTCCATGAAAAATCTCTACAAAAGAATTTGTCAAGGGTTTTTTTATAACATAAAGAAGTAACCTTTATACATTTTAAGATTTTTTTTGAATTGTAATTTAAATTTAAATTATTTAATTTAAAAATTATAAAATTATTGAAAGGCATAAATTTTAAAACTTTAATTCTTCCATCTTTTCACAATTATCCCCCCAAAAGAATTATTTGAGATCATAATTAAGCTTTCCTCTTTGATCTCTTCTGTCTTTGAACGTTGTTTAAATTTTGGGCAAACTACACACGTTGTCCCTAAATTTTATTTAATATTACATTTTGGTCACTTATTTTTTTTTGAATATACTGATGTGATTACATAGTAATATCTATTCATATTTTTTAAACTCTTTGACAACACACACACCTTGCACACACAAGTGCTCGAACCTGGGTCTCCTAGAATAAATAACATTCTCTTATCTACTTGAACCATTCACTGGGTTCCGATCACTTAATTTTTAAAGCTTATGTAACAGTCACTAATATTATTAAATTGTGACATTTTTGTTACTCGACTGCTAGCTTCCATTAAAAGAAATAAAGTTGCCCCTTAATTCAAAGGGCTAAGTCCTTGAGCTATAGTTAAAAAATTATTTTGATATTAAATTTTTTTTAACAATAATTGTAATTTTTTTAAAAAAAAAATCTTTAAAATAAAGAAATAATTCATATAAAAAATCAGTTACAACATGAAAAAGAATTGCAACTAATTTTTTCATATCCAATCTCATAAAAAAAAATCTGAATTTTTACAAAAACTTTCAAACTAAATTCCATTTGTTTTTCAGAGTTGATGAACACTTTTAATCAAACCAACAACTTCATGTTGTTTAACTTAAAAATTGATTTACCAATTTTATTTTGTTTTATTTTTTTCTCAAAGGCTTAAAATTCCTAGTAAAATATATGAATTATAGTTCAAGGATCAAATTAATTATTAACCCTTAGAATAAAAGTGAAGTGTTATTTTTCTAACGGAAGTTAACAGCCTAGTGACAAAAATATAATAATTTAATAATATTAATGATTATTACGTAACTTTTGAAAGTTGAGTGATTAAAATATAATTTTAAATAAAGTTTAGGGATGAAAGATGTAATTTACTCTTAAACTTTTCAATATACCAAAAAAGAGAAAAAAAAGGTTTAGAACTTTTCAAAAATTTGAATTTGACAAAAGCATGGAAAATTCAAAATCAAAGGCCCAAAAGGAATTGTGTGTAGAGGAAACACCTTTTAGCCCACCGGTTCACGCCCCATTGTTCTCTTCAGATACTGCCTCAACGATTTCGTTTTCATATTTCAACAATTATGCCAGGTTTGCGCCCTTGAATTTCCTTCGCTCTTTTGTTACTTGCTACAAACTGCAAAACCCAATATGCCTTGTTGTATTTCTTTTGAAGAAAAAGATGGTCTAGGCTGGTTAATGCCACAACGAAGATGAACTTTTATAATTTATTTGTTTTTCTTGCAAAAAGGGTATGCCAAAGTCTCGTGCTTGCTTTCTTCCTATTGGGTATGTTTGGTGAAAAATATGGTTGGGATTGAATAGAACTAATATTTGGTTACCAGGAAGGTTGAGTTGGAATAAAAGGTGAATTTTTTTGTTAGTGGAAGTACTTTGGGAGTGCTAGGGAAAAGACTTAGATTCCTGTTGTTGAATTATAGCAGGTGAATTTCTGATGGAGACTTCAATATCTAGTTCGATTGAAACCGGCTTAGTTTATGTATCTGAACTTGGTAAACGAGATTCTTTATGTGACTGGATGCCTGCAAATGGAAATTGGCAGGTATCTCCTAAATTGGATGATACTTGTCAGAGTGGATGCAAAGAGGCTGAGTATTCATGCCCTCCTTTGCCAGGATCTGGTTCTCAACAGTCACCGATGAGTGTTCTGTCTGAAATTCCTGTGCCTGCTTTTGTTTTCAGTAGGAGGAAGAAACGGCAAGGCGGCAGCGGCATTGGTTCCGCTTCTGTTGCCAACTTTTGTGCAGAGGCCCCAGTGAATTCAAAGCAAAGTGGGGATTGTCTTTCTGTTGTCAGCTCTGATGCTTTTTCAGTGGCAACATTGGAGCGAAATGAAGCTTCTCATGGTGAACATAGAAATGTAGCTGTTGGAGATCCAGTGATGCCTCTTGCATGCAATAGAGAGCCTCACGGTTTAAAGTATGAATTTGCTAATGGATGTTCTGACATGGACGACCGTAGTCCTGATGATGTACATAAAACTGTTATGCAGAAAACCATAGATGTGGACAGTATAAATGATAGTTGTTCATCATCGAAGTCAAATATGGATACTTTATTAGCTTCTACGAAAGGTGAGACGGATGAAAATGGTGAGTGCGCCTCCTCTAGTGTAATAGGTGCTGAAGTTTTAAGGGAAGATCTATATGAAAAAGGTATGTGCCTCCCTGTACTTCGGAAGCTGGAGAATGTTGAAGAAGTTGGGCCATCTAGGGCTCGTGCTATTGAGGAAATTGGGACTAGTGGTGGTAGTAGTTGTTCTAGGTTATGCAAAATTTGTGACCGTTTGGGAACAACACAAAAGATGCTAATTTGTGATAATTGTGAAGAGGCATTTCATGTACGTTGCTGCAGACCGAAGAAAAAGAAACCACCGGTTGATGAGTGGCATTGTATTTCGTGTATGAAACAGAAGCGAATAGCGCTCAAGGAGACTCTTGCAAGGTCTTCTAGTATCACTGGTGGAATGGGCAAAGAAAGAGATGTGTCATCTAAATGGGAAGTCAGTCCAATAGAATTAATGTTGAGAGATGCTGAGCCTTATACGACTAGCATTCGAATTGGCAAGGGTTTTCAAGCAGAAGTTCCTGACTGGTCTGGTCCAATTATAGTATGTTCATGAACTATTTATTTTTTAATTAATTGTCTATATGGAATGCATTACTTTTAGGCTTCTAGTTGGGTGCAAAGGAAAACATAGATATGAATGATGCTCTTTTCTATTCGAGGTTTTATTTATGTTATGTTCCCAATTTTTTTTATCTAAGCTGCCCCTTGTGACATATGAAAAATCTGTCTGAAGCACAAGGCAGTCAAGTATTATTTGATGCTTTGATATATGAGGAGCTTAAAGGAGAGCTTGCTAATAGGTTCTATTGATTATAAACATTTGTCTATTTTGTAAGAAAAATCCTGGGCATAGATTCTGTCTTGACCTAGAGACAAGACATAAAATTTGACTTTAGTCGCAGGCTAATTGCATTGATCTTGAAGAAACCAATGCCAACATCTTTCTTTCTATTACACTGATAGGCTTTCTTTGATCACTTTTCATATTGTCCATTTAATTGATGAAGATCTCACACATGGAAAAAGAAATTCCGCTTTTTATTATAGAATAGATCACCACTAAGTTGATGTGATCTTGCCTAAGTATCTTTCTTTACTGAAGAAGTCAGAATTTAGAATTCCAATTTATGAAATTTAGCTAGGAACTGTTATGGTGGCCCGTATAATATATAGGTAGACTAATCTTCTCATTAACCTTCCTTCTCTAAGATGTTTTATAAGTTCTTCCCTAGGCTCTTTTAACGAGTTAAAAGTATCTTCTGATTGGAAGGGCCCTGCTTTAGCAACCACTTTATTCTGGAATCCTGCATACATTTCATAATTAGTGGGTGAAATAGAATTGATAATTTTCAGCTTAGGGAAAGTTAGTCTTTTTGAAAAATATAGTTGCTATTGTGTGCTTTCTTGATTCACAAGTGTTTTCCTTCATAAATAGTTTCTTGTTATACTATGCAGTGATGTTGATACCATTGGCGAACCCCTAAACTTGGATCCTTCTGAATATACTGATTTCCACGTAAGGCTGTGATATATGTCTAGGTTAGCATTGCCATTTTGCATACAAGTAACAATTTGGTTTGAGGGGAATTGACATGTCTTTCTTTGTAGGAAAAGAATTCAAACAAGTCATCTAAATTAAGCTCAAAAGGGAACTGGCTTCAATGCCAAGAGTTTGTAGAAGGAGGGGGCAGTAAAGGAACCATCTGTGGAAAGTGGCGCAGGTATAGTGTATTCACTTCAATATTTTTCTTTCTTTCTTGCCATTTATGTTAGCACAATTATAATTTTGAAAACTCATGGCTTTTTTTTTTGTACGGAACAACAATCAGTTTATTTCTGATTGACTTGGAGATGAATTATTATGAAACTTAAAATGATATCAGTTCTTTATGTCTGAAAGCTTGAATGCTGGACAAAGGGAGTCATATCCTGAACTGAACATGTTACATTATTATAAATGTTGATACTGTTGATCCTCTAGTAGAAAACAGCAAAAAATTGTCAATGTACAAAGAATGAACTCGAATAGAATTCGGACAAGGATTTATGTTCATATATCACTCTCCTTTTCATTATCATACGTTTAATGGTTAGTAGATGATACTATTTAAAATAGTAAAAGTTGAAATTAAGGAGACGGAAGTTCTACATACCATATTTCATATCAGTTTAGCTGGTCAATGGTACATGCCTAATATATTATTGATAATGATAATTTTGGATAAAGATGATTAAATTGTTCTGAAGAGCCAGAAGAATTCAGTTCAAAATTGCCAACTTACTAAGAATGAATTTTGATGGAGTCAGTATAGCACATTTCTTGTCAGATGATTGGTCAATGCTGTACACTTAAGATATTGTTGATAACGATAATTGTGGATAAAGAATATTAAATTGTTCTGAAGAGCTGGAGGGATTCGGTTCAAACTACATACTAGGCATTACATAGATGAGCTATCGATATTTACTACTCCATTGCTAGTAACTTAACATGCTTATAAGTTTACAGTCTCTTTCTTGGTGTTCTTTTCTCCTTGTATCACTCATGCAAGATTCTTAACATTTTAAGTTCTTGCTTTATAGGGCTCCGCTTTTCGAAGTCCAAACCGATGATTGGGAGTGCTTCTGCTCTGTGCAATGGGATCCATCCCATGCTGATTGTTCTGTACCTCAGGTGATAACCCTTTTAGCGTCTTTAATTTCTCCTATGTCCTTTTCTCTGGATTGCTACCTTCAGGTTATACTTGGGAATTTATATTAATTTGGGGTATCTTCATGGAGCAGTAATCGGTTTAGAATTTTATTTGATTCTTCCTGATATGGAAAATTAGTCTGGGACTTATTCCAATATGTTTCATTGGATGCTCAAACTTAAAGGTTGATCATGTTTGATGTGTCATCAATTTTGCAGCTATTTTAATGCAACTCTTTTTTTTAATGTAGATGTCAATACAAGACTCAAATATAATGCCTCACGATCTTAAAAAATATTTGGTTGTAGTCCATTGATCTGTCTGAAACAGAATCTGCTGTTTCATACAAGTGGTAGTTTTATATATAGTGCATAGCATCTTGACTGCATCCACTTCTTTACTCCTCTCTTCTTATCACACTGATTCCCTGGTCAAGGTTTTACAGCTGTGGTATATGCTCTGTATTGTGTCTGGCTCTTTTATCATAAACATACAACTCGAGAAAAAAATTCAATTTTAGTCTGTCATAATTGTTACTAGTATGACATTTTATTCAGATCAAACTTGCTGTATTTATTCTACCAGGAGCTGGAAACCGATCAAGTTTTGAAGCAACTCAAGTATATTGCGTTGGTATGTATCATTGTGCTCATTTACTTCACTAATTACTCAATGCAGTTTTTTTTTTTTTTTGTACACAATATTTGAATATCAAATAATGCTGGAAGGAGGGTTAAAGAAGCCTTGAACTATGTTTCCAACTTGGGGCTAGCCCAAGTGATAAGAGTGGAGTGTGGTTGCGTTAAAGATCATAGGTTTGAGGCTACTTGTTGCAGAAACCAAGAGGAGCCATTTAGCAGACAACTTGGAATTTATGTTAACTAAACTATTAGATATGGGGGATTTAGAATTAATACATGTTTTAAGGAGACTACAGAACCTCTGAAACTAGGCTACTTGTAGAAAGGGATTGTACTTCTGTTTTAGTCTCATAATTTTCCTTTTGCCTAAAGTATAATTAGCAAGTTGAAAGATTCGGTTTAAGATTATTCAAGTTTGGGAGTTTGGACTAAAAGTAGTTGTACTGGTTAAGTAGAATTGATGCCATCATCAGTTAAGTTTTGAGTTTGCTGGTCTTAACTATTATTTTTAAGTTGGACCATTTCATTTATTAGTAAGTTGTAGGCTGGATTCTTAAAAGTTATTAGAGCTTGGGTTGTTTGTTGCCTAGTTTGTTACTATTCCTTTTTTTTTTTTTTCTTTTTTCTTTTTTGTTTCCTTGTATTCGTTATCTATGTGGAAGGCTCATCTAGTTGACTTGCTATCATCGTCTCTTAGATGATGGTTATAATCTCACATTAGTCAATATGAAGCTTGCTGAAGCTGATATCTGAGGTGTAGACTTTTGACCTATTACTAATTGATTTTAGGTTGAATCCTGTGCCTAAGAAATAAGAACTAAATTCACACAATAACTCTCAAGAGCCGCTCCTTCAAAATCCCTGCTTATTTATTTTGTAGGTTGAACTTAATCTCTCCATAATATGCACCATAAAACTCTGTAGAACTGCAAATATTAAAAATTGTATAAAATGCCAAATTTGTTCTCTTTTCACAGAGAAAATGGAAGAAAAAAGAAAGAAACTCCCGTAGCAAGTTAGATTTTGTCTTGACATTAGGATCATGTATGCTCAAAGGATCTGTATTTTACAGAGAACCAAAGCTTGGATGGGAAACAAAAACTTGGGGTGGAATAAAATGTGATTTTATTGTACCAAATTTCTTGGACAACTGTTATTTAATTGTGTTGTTATTAATTCATTATTTATATCGCTTCGGACTTGCCTTGAGCCTAGAATCAAAGCACTCTTACTTCTTGCATAGGACATTATAGGAATTCAGGATAGTTATCCTAAAACTCTGTGGTCTTTAATTTGTTTTAGTTGCTTAGGAGGCGGTTTTAACATTTCACATCCTGTGCAGTTGAGTCCTCAACAATCAGCTAAACGGCAAAAATTGAATCAGACCAAAAACTGCAGTTCACAAAATGGTGAGGATGAAACAAGAAATGCACAAAGTTAAGTTGCCTGGTGGTAGTAAATTTTTACGGATTACCTGTACACCTTACCTTCACAAGATATTGTACATTTAGTAGTCATTACAAACCGATGGTCGCAGTTTTGCAACTAGATAACTCTTCCTTCAACAGTTGAACTCACTTCCTATTGTATTGTATTGAAGAGAATCATCAATTAAGAGTAGCATTTTGGGCATTTTCTTCATTCTTCAATTTCAATTCTCTTATTGTTTTGATACATGATATATATAGTTTGCATTGTTAGAATTGAATATATATACTTCCTCATTAAAGTAGAAATGAAAACATTAATAGCTGCACATATCATTTATCATGAACATAATACCTTTACCCCTCACCATCTTTTCAATATATATATTTATACTTGTAATCCTAGTGGAGATATCTCTAAGGCTTTACTATCCAGTTCAATACAACCCTCATTGAATTCTATGGTTTCTCTTTTGTAGACATATTTGCTTGATGCCCAAAGAAAGGCCCCTAAGTTAAGGGTTGATATGACCAAAAGGAACCCATAGTAGTAATCTAAATGAGAGTCATTCAAGTTGTCACCAATCCAGCTTTTGCCATTTCCTCTGCCTGTAATTTTATCCACCAATGTTACCAAAAAGCTGTTTAAGAAGTTCCCAACACCAATTCCACTGGTGAAAAATGTTGTCCCTAGGCTTTGCATGTCTTCTGGTGACTGGTCATAGAAGAATTCTAGCAGTCCAATGGCATTAAACACATCAGCAATGCCTAGCAGTACATACTGAGGCAACAGGCAGAATATGCTCATTGGAACAGTTTCTTTGGGTCCCATGATGTGATGCACTCTTATGACATGCATTCTTCGAACCTCGATTGCGTACGCGATAGCAATGGCGGAGATTTGGATGGCAAATCCAATGCCAAGCCTTTGAAGGAGGGTGATTCCTCTAGGATTTCCGGTTTTTCGACGCATGAATGGTACGAAATAGCGGTCGTACATTGGTACGGAGAGGAGCATGGAGAATGTGACAAAGCTCCCAAGTGAAGCTGCTGGGATTTGAAAGCTTGAACCTGAGCTTCTGTCCATGGTGGTGCCTTGTTTCACAAATAATGTGTTTATTTGAGCCCAGATGGTGCTGGGGATTAAGGTCACTAGCCATATTAAAAGCATCCCAAGAACAAGCTTGGTTCCTTCCACTTGAGTTACAGTGCAAGGTGGCTTACTTGAGTTGCCATCTTTCACTGCTGCCTTGTCCAAGAATCTGCAAACACAAATATGAATGAAAACGCCATCAAAATAAGACGATTTCACAGGCCATGTTAACTTATTGCATTGCAATGCAATTACGGAATCCACCACGTGTTCCACAACTCAATTGTCTGGTTTTGTTGATAAATCCACATGGTGGGGCCAGCTAGGCGCACCATTTCACTATAATGGTAACCCCCCAACCCATATTCATCAGAAACCAACTTGGTCCCTCCACCCTTAACAGATTATGGCCATTGATCGTTAAAGGTATCTAAAAAGGAGTGCTAAAACAATTTCAAGTGGAAGGAATTTAGTAACCAAATTGTCATCAAATTCTGCACAATAAGCCCCACTTTTGCATTTGGCACTGGAGATTTTCTAGCTCTGCACATGAATTAATTGTTTTAAGTCGAATATTTGGCAGTTACATTACACCTGGTCTTTTCTAAAGTCAAGTCAGGTTGGACCCCAAATGAGAAAAAACTCTTTCCACACCTATTTTTTCCGTTCTTAAGATTTGAAACTGTAATCTTACTTAAGGGATACCGAGCTGCTTACTACTGGGTTCAACAACGTTGGCAGCTATGTACATGACTTTGCAGGCCCCATTGCACCTGTTTCTAGCACCATGGATTTAAAGCACTTTGCACTTTGGAATCTTGTACTAATTCAAACTGACCATGCACTTATACAGATTCCATGCCTTTTTGTTTTATGTTTTCTCATAACAGTGGAAAATTTGATACTACAGTTGAATGTTACAGTGGAAAAACTCACCTGAAAATAGGAGTGTAATGGACTTGCCTTTTCCCACTGTTGATGTACTGTTGAGGCTCATGTTCATGAAGCTGAGATAGGTGGTTAGGGAGCTGAAGTTTTCGATTATGAAAGGCGGTAATGGGGACTTGAATAAGGTCCCTAGCAGGGCTTTTAGTCTTCTTCACTTTGTGTCTGTAAATTGGGGTCCCAAGATAAAACACAAAGAGTGAGAAGAGGAGACCAACTGTTGGGATGCCATAGCCAAGTCCCCAACCCAAGTTTTCTTGAATGTAAACAAGGGCAAGAGTGGCAACCAAGGCACCCAAGAAAGAGCCAAACATCCACCAATTGAAGAATGAGACTTTGAGCTGCTTTTCTTGGGGATTGAAATCATCAAACTGGTCTGCCCCAAAGGTTGATATGTTGGGTTTTGTCCCCCCTGCTCCTATGGCTATGGTGTAAAGTGATGTATAGAAGAACACTATTTGCAGAGTTGAGGCCTTGTTACAAATACCATCTGTGCAAGTTGGCCTCAGTGATTTCATTGAAACTGTTGTTGTCAGCATTATCATTCCCTGTTTCACATTTCACCATGACAATATTAATCAACCGAATTAAATGCTTCAATTGAACGTATTTTAAAATGAAAGAAATTAAAGGGAAAAGTAGAAACTGATGTTCACAAGTATTAAATAATGCACCATTCATTGTTTAATGAGTACCTGCAAGTCAAATCAAGTTCCCTCTAACACTAGGAACAATTTTCTGTACTTACAAATTATTCAATGAATTTTAAATACTAGAACAGAATAGTGTCCTGATATTAAGAGCAAAAAGAAGAATCTTCTATTGTGGCTCTAATGAAAATCATATATGCTTTGTTGGAGAACAAATTATAAAGCAGTGGTTAATATGAATGTTAGTTAAGGCTAATAAATAAAAAACTTAGTATTCATTGGACCCACTATACCCAACAAAAAGATGACTGAACCCAATTTGCCTTCTGAGAGTAGGTATCTAGAAATATGGTCCTAACAAATGGTACGACCTCCTTGGTGGATGATAGTGTGAATATAAACCTCATCATTAGCTTGGATTTATGTGATTACTTTGAAGATTGCCTTTCTGATCAGAGTAAAACACGGTTTTAATCATCACCAGGTCACAGTCGTGTTTATTATGATTGTAGATGTAATGAATATCGAAGAGGGAAAGAAATGAAATAATTGGTGATTTACCACGACATAGATGAGCGATGAAACGGTGAAAGTCCAGAATCGACCCAAGTAAGTATCTGCAATGTATGCTCCGATAATTGGTGTAATCCAGACCGATCCTGACCAGTTATTCACATTTCTAACAGATGAAACTGTATCTTCATGAAGTTGGGTGGTCAAGTAATTCACTAAGTTTGAAGCTATTCCATAGAAAGCCATCCTTTCAAATGCTTCATATCCTGTTCACACTTAAACATTACGTATTAGACTTCAAGCAGAACACACACACACACACACACATAGAGGACTGAAGAAACATAAAATCAAACAGCATAAGAACATTTCATTTTTGTGGTAATTTTCTGTATGATAAACTGTTTGGCAAGGAAAAACAAATGAGCAAACAAGGGGCAAATACTAGTTGAAAATAGGGTCAGGTTTATCGTGCTTGCAGACATAATGGATTTTATGATAATCCAACTATGAAATGAACTAAGTTAGAAGGGAAAAGGGTGATGGTTCCTTACCAACAAGGAAAGCACAGGCTTTCCATTTTCCAGTTTTAGAGGCAAGCACGGGACGGCCACGAAGATCAGCAGTGCCATCCTTGGTATAACCTTTGGTTTCCATTAGATTAGAGAAGCTAAAGAGGAATGGTGGAAGCAGTGAAGCAAGATAATAATAATAAGAAGACGAAGACGACAACTTGCTTCAGCTTTCACTCACTCTAATTGCTAAACACAAAGTCAAAGCCTGCCCTTAATATAGAAAGCTGAGTTTTGGTTTGCAAAAAAGAAGCTTAAACAAATATTTTATAAATATAAATTACTTTGCATCTATATTAAATTTAAAATTTAAAATTTTGAGTTAAATTTTTTATTCGTATTAATTTTTATTTTTTCCATTTTTCATATTTATTTCAAAGTTCATGTTTAGAGTTCATAATTATTTTTTTTAATAATGTCGTTTTCAAGATTCGAACTTGTATCTTACCTTAAGAATACAGTGTGTTTATAATTTTTAAATCACAATATGTTGCACGTGAATATACGTATTAATTAATTAAATGATAAATATTTTTATTTAAATACTTAGTGTAAGTAATCATTATAACAATAATTAAAATATACAAAATATAATAATAAAAAATAACAAATCAACATAAAAGTAATTTTATAATGTTAAAAAAAAATTATTTGCACAACTTTAAAAGATGAAGATGTTGTAAACCCATACTTTTTACTATTTTAGCTTATTTTTTATGTATATAAAATTGAATAATATTATTTTGAAACTTAAAATAAATTAGGGTAATTTATATTAGTAGTCACTTAATTATGATTTTTTGTCACCTAATTATTAAAAGTTACAAAATAATCACCTAACAATTAGTAATTTTTTTAGTCATTTAATTATGAAAAGTTATATAGTGATCACTTAACTATTTAATTTTATTTTTTTGATCACCAACTGACTAATATAAAGATAAAAAAAACTCAAAAACCCAGAATAGTAATAATTAGTAATATATATGATAATTTATATAGAAAAATAGAGTTTAGGTTTTTGTTTTTTTAATTTGTCAAATTATATTTATTTTAGTTTATAGCTTAAAGATTATATTGATAATATTTGTATCTATTAATTTTGTTATTAAATTATTATTTTAATGTAAATTTAATATTTTTTAAGAAATATCAATTTAATAATAAATATTATTTTTGTCAGTTTCAATTTTAACAGTAAATATTATTTTTTCACTTTCGATATGAAGTAATTTTAAAACTCGTGATCAGTGTCTATCCCTTAATAAATCTACAAAATGTAAAAATTAGTCACTAAGCTCACTCTAATAGATATATTAAAAAATCAATTATTTTCTAAACTTATATATATATATAATAGATTTCAATATATAAAGGTAATACTTATAAAAAGTAGATACATCGACATTCAATGATTAGGTATTTTTATTCAGAAGCAAAAAAGCCACTAAGAAAAAGTTTAAATTTTCATTATTATTTTAATTTAGATTTTAATTATGATTTCAAACTAATAATAAATGTTAATTTGTTAGGTGGAAAGTTTTTTTTTTTTAAATTATGTTTATATATCTATACTCATTTTTAAGTTTTTTATTCACTTAGCGTCATCCATCAAGTCAAATTTAAATTTAATTAAGAAATTATCAAAAAATATTTTATTTGTTAAAGTAAATTATATGATTATATGGGTATTTTTATTTTTTTTTATTTTATAAATTAATAAAAAATTTCCCATAATAAAATTTGAACAAAAAACACCATGCATATAAAATTTTCTCATTTATCATTTGAACAAAAACAAATTTTTATTTTTATATGAAACTTTAATAAATATATTTTTATTTATATTTTTATATGTTTGTGTATCTATACTATTTATTAAACTTTTTATTGAGTTAAGACCCGATTGGGTATTTTTGTGGGTATTTTGCAAAGTAAATTACATGATTATGTGAGTATTTTTATCTTTATATATTTTTATAAATCAAAATTTTTTTTAATAATGAAATTTGAACCATATTAAACATTTTCATTTACCATTAAAACTGAAACAAACTTTTAACTTTATACGAGACTTTAATAAATATATTTTTTTGTAAATTTTTATATATTAAAATTCTAATTTTTCATTTAACATCATACATATTTCATGCATTACTATTAATTAGTTTCAAATACTTTTCATCATTTATTATATATTGTTTCTAAATACACGCTTATGTTCTAAATATATGATTTCTATATGTATATGCGTGTTATAAGATTTCTAGTAAAAAAATATTATTGATTTAGTGTCACAAATAAACTCGACACCAACTCAGGATTCCGCATGTGTACGCGTATGATAAGATTTCTAGTATTAATAATATTGTTGATTTAGTGTCACGAATTAACACAACACCAACTCAATATTGATGATAAAACAATGATAAATAATTGTATTCATTTAATATTCTTAATTTGGTGTATTTTTCTGTTTAAATTTGGTTTTACTTACAATTTAATCTTTTTTTTTTCATTTTAATATCGTACATATTTTATTTTATGTATTATTATTAATTAGTTTCAAACAATATGTTTCATTATTTATTTTATATTATTTTTGAACGCATTACTGTGTTTTAAATATATGATTTCCATACGCATACACATGATAAAATTTCAAGTATATATTATAGATTGTGTTAATGTACTATTTGCCCCCAAAATTACACCCAATTATTGTTATCTTGGTGTCTAAAGAATTTTTTTATCAGTTTGATACTTGAAGTTTTCAAACGTCAGATACTTTATTCCAATTGTTGTTGTCGTTAAAAAAAAGATGATATGACATGCTACGAGCACACCACATCACCCAATTTTCTTTCTTTCTTTCTTTCTTTTTTTTTTTTTTCTAAATTAAATGCAAAAAAAAACTAGAAAAAAAAGTGAAAATTTCAGAAAAATAAAAAAAATCTCAATTTTTTTAAAATAAAGAAAAATTACAAAAATTCTCTAAAATTTAGAGAACATACTTAACTTTTTAAAAAACATAAAATACAAACAATAATGATAGTTCAAAAAGAAAAAAAATGTTAAAATTATAAAAAAAATAGAAACATGAAATAATATAGATATTTATATATCTATATTACGTTCTAGTGGTGACAACTATAGTGAGAATTTTTAAAATGAGAATTAAAATGATTTTAGCTATTATATCAAAATTAATGATTATAAGCTTTAAATTTTATATTTATCTTATCTTATTAAAATAAAATCAATAACACCCAATCTTTCTTTTCTTTTTTTTTCATTTCACCATTTAATTGTAGTTGTCTTTTTTTTTTTTTTTTTGGATAATCTTTACTTTCAAATTTAAAAAAAATTTTCTCAGAAAAAATTGGAATGGAAAACAAAAGATGAAGGTTATTATAAGATTAATCAATTTGAGTATTATGTATTTGTTTTTATTGATTGAAAAAGTTGGTATCATTTATTCTAAAAATTTTAAGTATTTTTCTTGGTTGATTCAAGTAATCAAAGAATTTCAAGTATAAAAGTCTAAAACTTACCTCACTTTCTTGTGATATGCTTGAAATTCTTGAGTACTTGAAATCAACAAGAAAAAAAATCCAAAATTTTTTAGAATGAAATGATCTATCATTTCTTTCAATCAAGAAAAACAAATACCTAATATCCAAATTGATTAATCTTAATAATATTTAATACCTAAATTAATTAATCTTAATAACACCTAATACCTAAATTAATTATTTTTATATGGGATTAATATAAATATTTTCTGTACAATGTACAAACATAAAATCACGCAATACCAACAATTATACTAACAATTTGTGAAAATTGAATTAAATAAAAAAAATCATATATAAAATTGTATTTAGATTTAAATAAGTAAAAACTAAATAAGTAAAGATTAAATAAAATGAGATTAAAGTAAATCTTAAATTGATTAAGTATAGTTTTTTTTTTTAAAAAATTTGAGTGACAAGCGTTTTGTAATTGTCTTTTTATGAGAAAATAAATTTTTAAATAAACTTTAAAAAAATTAAAAAAGAAAATTTTCAAGAAAATAAAAAAAAATTGTCTAGGTTAATAAAAAGTACTATACATATATGTATATCTGTATTATTTTGTGTTTTTTTTTTCTATATTTTGTATTTTTGTTATTTTATGTTTTTTAAAAAGAATAGTATATTTTTTAAATTCTGATTTTTTTTGTAATCTTTCTTTATTTTAAAATTTTTCCTTTTTTTTTAATTTTTTTTTAGAATTTTCCCTTTTTTGAATTTTTGGAATTTTTTTCTTGTTTTTTGCATTTATTTCAGAAAAAATAGAAAATTGGGTGATATGGCACAATCTCAGTGCGCCATGTCATCTTTTTTTCGTAACTACATCAATAGTAGAGGTAACTGCCTAACGTTTGAAAACTTTAGGTACTAAATTGATAAAATAACTCTTTAGATGCCAAAATGATAATTAGGTGTAACTTTAGGGGCAAATACTACATTAGCCCTTATAGATTTGAATAGTATAAAGCTAATCCTTTTTTTTTAGATATAAAGGGCTCGTTTTCAACCGATACATATAGTAGTTTACATACCTTATCTATGTTAACACACATATGAGCATATTATACAAATTCATTAACATTCCATAACATCTATACTACTCTTTTCATCTCTGGTTTTCTGGAAATGATGACTTTTGCAATCAAAACTCATTAAACCATCTTGAATGGCCCGACAATGATGGTTCGCACTATTCGATAAATTACCATCTCGGATGGCCCGAAAACTATGGTTTATTCTAATTCAATATTCTACCATCCCAAATAGCCAGGCAACAATGACTTTCATTATACTTACATTTTACCATCTCGGATAGCCCAACAATGATGGTTCTCACAATTTACCTAACCTACCATCCTAGATGGCCCGTCAATGATGACATTTAATATCTAAATATTCTACCATACCGGATATCTCGATAACAATGGCTCTCACTATATACACATTCTACCATCCGTAATAGCTCGACAATGATGGTTTTTTAACTAAGGCATGCCAACTAATTTGATGGTACTTGAGTTCGTTAACAAGGTAACACTAAATTAATAAACATCATAACCACATATTGTGATTTAATATCATTACCAATTCACCATTCAATCACATCATATAATATATTTCAACACAATTTTGTACCAAATAACACATATCAATTAAATCATACTACTTTTTATTCTATTCAACTTAGTCCCTATCTTGAAAATTCAATCTCAATCACAACAACTCAGTTCAAATAGCCAGTGATATCTCACCTCAATGTTATATCATGAAAAACATCATAAATATGCACCAATTAAATTGATCTTGAGTCATAAAAATACAAAACAGAATCTCGTGTCATTCATTGACAACTCTCACTTTTGCTTTCCCTTTCGATTGCCCAGCGTCGACGTTAACTACTTAAAATCATAAAACATATATTATAAAATTAATTTCCAGCCAAATCAGAATTAAATACCAAATTTTACATATTTTTCAATTTATTCAATTTAGTCCCTAAAACCAAGATAGGCATAACTTTTAATTTAGGGCTTTAGATTATAATCAGAGTTCACCATGAGTTATTAAGGACCTTTTATTTTCTATCCCTACCAAAAATTCATGATAGTTTTTATTTTATTCATTTTGATCCCTCATGTACGAAACTAACAATTAAGCTTTTCAATTTAGTCTTTTTCATATACTAAGCTTAATTTCTAACCAGTTCACACTAATTTCATTCAATTCTCAACAATAAAAAATTTTCAAAACTTTAATAGTTTTACAAATTAGTACATGGGCTAGCTAAATCAAGCTCCCATGACCTCAAATCTATAAAAAATAATGAAAAATGGCTAGGGACTTGGAATTAATAGTCGAAAGTTAAAACCAAGCTTCCAAATTTCTTCAATGGTGAACGGTAAGGTTGGGGAAGATGATGACTTTTGTCATCTTTTCCCACCAAGTTTTGTTTATATACTTGGGTTAATATGTAAATTAAACTTAATTAGTTAAGTTAATCATGCTTAATTAAACATAATTATTTAATTATTCAAATTAATAACATATAACATAAAATCCCACTAACATCTATTTAAATTTGGTTTATTTTCCATTTTAGTCCTAATTAAAAATCTATAGCGATTAAAATTTTACAATTTAGTCCATGGGCCCTAATTAACCATAATTTCGACCAAATTACTTAATAGAATTTCAATTCATCAATTTAATAACTCTGTAACCATCCTTATTTAATATTATGGACTCGATTTATAGAAATAGGGTTTTGAAATCGTATTTTTCAACACCACTAAAAATCGAGTTGTTACAATTCTCCTCCCCTTAAGAAATTTCGTCTTCAAAATTTTACGTGAAGCTTGATGGGAATGATGTATTTCTAAATTAGTTCCTCTTCGTTGTCTACCCTTTGCGATTGAGCAATCACTATTAATTCCCCGACCTTCAGTTGCAAGGGTCGATCTAAGGGTTGTAGTGGGAACCTTCTTAATATTTTTCGAACAATTATGAGCTAAATGGTCAAAGGATCCACATCGGACGCATGCTCCCTATTTCTTCCAACATTCATTACTATGTATCTTCCCATAGTGGTCATAGTTCAGAATGTATACATTCCGTTCTGAATCTTGAGCATCACTATTACTCACTAACAATTGGTTAACCTGATTTTTCTTTGATTCGATATTCATTTGAGTCAATCTCCAAGATTCTTGAGACTCTCTAATTTGCTTAGATAGAGGTTGCGAACTAATGGTCTCTACTATTTTTCTGAATACTTAGGGATGCTCCACCTTTTTATCCAAGCCTATGGCTTGTTCAACCAATTTCGCTCGTTCAGTTTGGTCAACAAACTCTTTTATTTTATGAGAGACCAACTGAACTTAGATTTCATCTTGCATCTCCGAAGGAATTGCTTGCAACTTTCCTCTTCTATAGGCATCAACACAAAAGCATATTTGTCGAGTTACAAAAACTCTTGTCCATAATCGACTATTAACATGTCTCATTGCTTTAACATCACAAATTCTTGCTTTTTAACTTCCAAATATAGCTCACTGATGTACTTCTTTTCAAATTCAAATAGAAAGAATGTCTAGGTAATCTAACTTACTAGTACAGGATGAGTGACAGTTAGCCACCACTAATAAGCTTCTCCTTTCAAAAGAGACAGCGCACAGGTAACACACTCAGTCGGTGTGCATTCTAACTATTGGAGAACTCGTTTGATCAATTCTAACTAGTTTTCAACTGAAGGAGGGTTGACACCTTTCACCCCTTTAAACTCGATTGCTCCATACCTTCTTAGCTCTTTTATTGAGGCTCGTCGGGCTGCAACTACTGTCGCAGCTCACAGAGCAATCCTCACTATTCTCCCAAGGATTTATGCTATCATGTGGACCAAATTTGAGGGTTCTTATTTTGGGTTTCGGGATTTAGTTTTATCTCCATCTTTGTACTCTTCGTTTTGTTCGTTATAGTGAAATTATCTTTGCTCGTAATTTAGGGATTTTTTCATGTAAAAATATTTGTGTTTGATATTTTCAATTTCTTTATTATTTTACTTGTTCCTTGCTCGAGTTTATCCCTAATAATTATTATATTTAAAAATAAAATCATATTTAATAATTAAAAAGTTTTTGAACTTTTATCATTTTTAGTTTATCTAATTATATAAAATGATCTTATATATTTAAAAATTCATTAACTATTAATATAAATGATGTGATTATTTTAGTATAAATTTTAAAAGATACGTCCAAGTCAATTAAATTTCACATTGATATACTATCACATTAATTAATATTTTATTAAGATTACCGACAAAGTCTTAGCTCGATGATATTGATATTATTGCTAGTGCAGGAGGATATAGGTTAGAGAGAGTTGAAGCACGTTAATCTTTCTACTTAAGGGTTAGGGAAGTATTATAAATAATTTTAAGTATTACATAAAAAAAAAAAAATAATAATAATTTTTACTGTAAATTGAATAATATGATAAATAATAAAAGATATATTTTTTAAAACCCATAGTTATATATATATATATATATTATAGATAAAATAATTTTAAAAGGAAATTAAAGGAGCAAAAGCTCAATGTGACGCCCTAGTGATGGCTCTTTGCAACACCAAAAACATGCTATAATCTTAAGATATGAAGTCATCCCCACTAAGCTTATTTAATGCAACTTGGGTATTGCTTAGATCCCATTTCACCCAATCATTTCCTTTGTATTCTCGTATACTTAAACCTCCCTTTTGAATACAATATTCCAAAACCAGCTTTTTTTTTTACCTTACCCATTAAAAGCAACATCTTAGATTCATTACCACATCTTATTCCATTCATCTTTATATTTTCATTGACTCATCATAATAAAGCTTTGTACATACACAATTTGCAAGGAATTAATAAACCTTTTAGAAATCTAAATTGTAGTGCTAAGAAAAAGGTGATTTATCTCATTCCAAATTGATTGAATCAAAGTAAATCCACCATTGCACAAAAAGTGGGTCATTTGCCCTATTCCTTTCTGAGCCTTTCATTAAATATCATAGGAAGAGAAGGCATGGATGCCAATTCTATTAAATTTCTTTTATTTATTTACTTTTTCCATACCTTTCAAAGACCATGAAATCAAAAGGCTGGCTGTCTTCTTTTCCTTTACTAATTCTTATCAGAAGTAAATGGTATGGTATTAAATTATAGATACCCAAACCCGATTATGTTAAAGATATTCATTAAATGAAACTTTGATTGAAATGATAAAGTTGAAGGTGTTGTAAGATTAGATCTCATCGTGCGTGAATTTTTACTGATTTTATATAAAAATATAAAGGAGAAAATTTTATTGGAATGTGGAGTAACAGTTTTATATTAACAAATAATAGAAGGAAAAAAAAATGCGTTCCTTGCACTCAACGGGAAAAGATTTATAGCGACAGAATTTTTTTCCGTTAGAATTTATTTAAAAATGAAAGCTTTTATCACTAATTGACGAAATTTCGTTGAAAAAAGAAGTGGCGGGAGGGATCAATCTTCTATCCGCAGTTGAAATCTTTTGTGACGACTGCTCTAATTCGTCGCTAAAAAGCTTAAGCTATGGTTTATTTGATCAAGTCAGGGTATAATCGCTAAACATTGGGATGCTATCAATGGGATTTTGTTTTTATTCTAAAGTCAACCTAATTTAAATTGAATTCCCCCCACATAAATGGGTTCTTAAATAAATCAATTTGCGATATTTTTGATGAAGTACTCATTCTACTCAGTAAAAAATACAAAAGAGTAATAATTCAATCTGATAATCCTGAAGTTATCAAAGTTTTGTCTGATAATTGATTGGAAGATTCGGGGATTATTGTGCTTAAAAGGATTCGACGTCTCTTGAAAGCTGAGAAAATCAATGGTGATTGAGGTATATATCTAGAGAAGATAACACAATTGCGAATCACTTGACCAAATTAAATCTCACATGAAAATAAAGTTTACAAATCCTCGATGCCTCCCCTAATGAAGTCTCAGAGATGTGTTAGCAAAATAAAACGATGGGCGCTTTTTATTTTCTTATCATGATATAATTGTTTGTTTTATCACAAAAAAAAAAAAAAAAAAAAAACCATTTGCCAATAATCTCATAAAAAAAATTTCAACGTCATTTCCATGATCATAATGGTGATCAAGTCAAAATGCATTGTGGGTGTTCTTTCATTATTCTTTTTAAATATGTTTATAATTATTAATCACAAATATACTTGTACAATCAATAAAAACAAAGTATTTATCAAGGGGGTATAAGGCCATGTCTCCCTTGGTCAAAATATGATCCAAGTTTCTATGCTATTTTCACATTTAGAATTTAATCCTTATACATTTATTTTTAAAAATTTAGTCATTTTACTTTTGAGATTTAAAAATTAAGGTTTGGTTGTTAACACAATTAAAATTCTTCTATTAAATTTGTTGGTGTTACATATCAAAATTAAAAAAAAATCACTTAGTAGCGATATAACAAATAAAAAAAACATTGTAATAGACTTGAATTTAACAATGTTAACATTTTTTTTAAAAATTTACTTCAACGTTTTAACCAGAATAAAATATTTAGGCTAACAAATGATATTACAAAAGTCAAGACACTAAATTATGTAAAATGTTAGAGTATAGAGATTAAATTTCAAATTTGATTATAGTGTATGTACCAAAACTGAAATTTAATCATTGTTATATAAACTCAAAATAGAAAAGTAAAAAAGTTGTGTATTTGGACAAAGAGTGAAACATTTTGACTAACTAATGACATCATAAAATTTGAGGTGTCAAATTATGTCAAGAATTAAAGTATAGATTAAATTTCAAATTTGAGTTTGGTATAGAGATTACAACTGAAATTTGACTATTGTTATATTATCTAAAAATATATATATAAGACTGCGTATTTAGACACAAAATAAAATATTTATACTAATTAATGACATTATAAATGATGGGGGTACCAAATCATATCAAAAGTTAAACTATAAAAATTAAATTTCAAATTTGAGCATAGAATAGAGAGCCAAACTAAAATTTAACCATTGTTATACAATCTAAAAAAATGGGGTAAAAAAAAGGGAGTTATATTTGAACTAGACATGTTAATGGGTCGAACTACTCGTCCAAGCTCAAAGTCCTGCTCAAAATTTGTGACTAAAATGTAAATCTTAATTGATAGTTTCTTACATTATGGATCAAACTGAATAAAATATAAAATTGATTGTATAAATAAGAAATAAAAGGTCTTTAATGGATAATAGTGAAATAATATTTCAATTCGAAGCTTTAAATTGAAAGTTATGTTAGTCCCAATTTTAGGGACTAAATTGAATAATTGAAAATTTGTATAAATTGATAATTGATTGTGAATTGGCTGATTAGTGATAGTTTCATATGTCTTTTGTTAATCCTTAGCTAATGTCGACTCGGATTTTTCGAGAAGGAAAGGAAAATCTAAAGCCGTCGACGAGTAACTCAAAATTTCCCATTTGTATTTCTGTGATTTGGGACCAATTTAATTGTTGCATTTCCATGTCATTTTACATCATATATTTTTTAGGTGAGTTATTGAGGATTACTTGAACTGATTTGAAATGTTTAAGGTTGATTTCTGAGATAGGGACTAAATTGAATAAAATACAAAACTTAGAATTTACTTGATACTTGATAATTAGCATGGAATTGTACTGAAGTATGTTATATTATTTATGTAATTGTGACTATTGATTTGTAAATTGAATGTTATATAATTAATTGGAAATGTAATACCCTATTAGTTGTTCGAACCGAATCAAATATAGTTGGCATGCCATAGGATTAGAGTATTAAGTAAAACCATCATTGTCGGGCAATCCAGGGTGGTAGATATTATGTATTAAGTCATTTGTTTTGGGCAACCTAGGGTGATAGATTGATTGAATTGAGAAAACCATTATTGTCGGACAATCTAGGATGGTATTATAAATCGTTATACTGTCATCGTTGTCGGACAACTCAGGGTGACAGATCTGTGTAACTGTTTTGAGTCCATGTCTAATTAATAAGGTTAAAAAGACATGATTTGGCTGAATGATATAAGAAATAGAAAGATAATTGAATTGATACATGTAATAGTATGTGAATGAACCGAAAACGATCCCTGGGGACAAGATAAGTAGGAATGAGTCGATTGGTTCGAAAATGATTGATATATTAAAGTGAAATGGAATATATAAACTTAATTGTGGTTTATGATAAATGATAATGTGAATGAGTTCAATTGGTTGTTACATGAATGTTACATGGCAAGTTATTATATATGTTTAGTGAATTTAGTTGTTAACATAAACATAAACATGCTATATTGCATTGAAAAGTTATTGGTACGGAATTAATTGTGAATTAATTCTAAGATATGTTCAACTAAAAGTATGCATTAGTTTATATTGACTTTACTATGTTTTGAATCATAGATTTGCCACTGATCGATTCATTGAGCGTACAGTTTGCTTTTCGTGCGCAGGTTAGGTTCAGTTTGTGATTCTCGAGCACTGGCTTCAGCTTCCAATCAACTGTCCAAACTTAGCAGTGTTTGTTTGTTTCTAGCTTTTGTTATTAATTGGCATGTATCTAATAGGTTAAGTCATGTTTGTTTTGGTATTTAAGAATAATATATGTTTGTTATGTATGTATATATGCAATTTAGATCTAACATAGTTTGGTTAAAGTATGATATATGAAATGGTAACATGATTAAAAGGTAAGGTATATATATTTGTATATTTTATGTCATGAATGTTAGATTATTTAATGAAATGATTGGATGATTAGAAGTAAATGAGGAATAGGAAGTGATATTTTAAGTATAAAAAGTGCTATGATTTTATATTGAACCTATAGGTACTATATATTTGGTCAAACTGAAGTAGAGGCTTGAATATGAATTGTTTTTGTTGAAACTACAGGTTTGAGAAAACTAGGATTGCAAAAAAAAGTAGGTGACATCGTGACATCAAATATACCACGTTGCGACGACAAATAACCTTTAATGTCACAGTGAGACGAGGAACTCCATTCTCTCGACGAGGTTAATATAGTAAGTGACGTCGCGAAGTTGAGTGGTTTGACGTCATGACGTGACAAATTGTTTGGTGATGTCACGATGTGAGAATGACGATGTCACAGGTCAACCCTGTATTTTGAAGTTTTTACAATTCAATCCTCATTGAATCTCGGGTTAGCTTAAAGGCTTTTGTATGCTCGTATAAGACACGTGAATGATTATATATTGTATTGTTGGCGTATAATTCTTATGGTTGCATGTTTTATGATGTGAATTCATATTAAATTTGATCGTAGTTGCTCCAACAATGAATGTGGCACAATGTAGTTCGGACCCGACGATCGGGTCAAGTATAGGGTGTTTCATGGATGATGGTTGTCTCTTGTTGATTATGATCAGTAAGCTATTTGACCAATCAAATAAGGATAAATTGGCTAGAAGGTCAAGATTTTAAAGAATCCGAGCTTGAACCAATCTAGTTAGCTCTCCAAGTCATTGCTACTAGGAATTGGGTACCTAATAACTAGAGGAACATTGCCCCCATAGTCTTCTTACATAAGGTTGTTTCTTTTGCTACTTTTGATTTGGTTCAATCGATTTTGATGAGATTATTAAGCATAGAAAGACCTAGAATACAAGGCCAACATCACCTTTTCCCTCTTTTATTTTCCAAATACTAATGAAGCAAAGGCTTGAAGTTCTTGAAAGTATGAAGCTTGACTTCAGGTATTCTTCCAAATGGAAGAAAAGAAAGAATGTTGCAGTTGATATTGAAGAACTGATTGGTACTGAGAATAAGGATGAGCTAGAGCCAACCACAGACCCAATTGCAACTAGCACAACAACGTCTAGGCCTTCTCAAGTTTCCCAAACTAGAGTTTTGGAACACTTAGATGAGGAGATTGTCAGTCTCAATAAAAGCATTTATTACCTTTAAAATAGACTGAAGGTACTTCAATGACAAAGGACTGAAACCTATCATTATAAGATGGATCTCCTTACATGACAATAATGGTAAACAATCATATACTCAATCACAATATTAACAATGACTCATTTTATCTTTTCAAAAACACTTTTTGATAACAATGATAAAAGCTGCTAAATTTTTTAAAAGCACTTTTTCACAATATTTTTCCATAGTACTTTTTGACCTCAATGGTAAACTGGTCATTAATATTTGTTTTTCATTGCTTATCAAAAGTACTTTTAGGATTAAAAGTGCTTTTGGAGTTATAAGCATTGCTAAGCAAACAATTTTTGAAATCAAAAGTGTGTTTGAACCCAAAAGCAAAAAACACTTTTTTTTTTAGCTTTTGATTTTGGAAAAAACGCCAAATGACATTTTAACAATTATTTATATTTCAATGTATTTTATATAATATTTATATTAAGTATACGATTATTTTTCTATTGAAATTTATTTCAAATATATAACATTATATATTTAAATTTGTAATGGTTATATATTTTTGAATTATAAATTATATATTTAAATTGAATTTTACAAATAATTAATATTAATTACTTAAAAATATTTAAAATTTATATTTCATATGTCAAAATATTAATAACCAATTACAATAAATTATTTTTTTATATTCTTATTGAAATATTATAATATTTTCGAATTGAACATTATTTAGATGCATATTGTTACTTCACACCATCATGTCTAAAATGGATATTTTGTTTTTTCAAAAGTACTTTTTGAAGACAATGCTAAACAGTTAAATATTAAACCAAACTTTTTATAAGCAATGAAAAACTAACCCTTAAACTTATATCACAGCCTATACTCGTTGTTTAGACTGAATTAACTCTTGTAGTAAAGCTCCATGGATATAGAAAGCTTTCAAACTCCGTGAACAAACTTTTAGTGTTAATCTCTATATTTCTTACCAAGTCCAACATTAATTGAGGAGGAACCAGTTCTATACACCATTAGTAAACAATACAAACAAAAATGGAAAGACAATTATCATCTATGAAGGCATAGTGATAGAGGTTTTCAAATAATCTTCAAATATTGACATATTTGAAACATCTCATTCATGTGTTTCATCAAGGAAACCTTTTCAAGAAGATATGGGATTTTGTTTTGTGGAACAATAACTAATTTCTACCATACAATTGGGGGAAAAAGCAACAAAATGGAAGGGGTAATGCCCTCTCCCACATTCTCACAATGACAACGATGGAAAGCAATAGCCTTTGTTACTCAATTGGAGAAAAATATATATCCGCAAAATCTCCACCAGCCATTCCTATATCCAACAGCACTCAAATTCCTATGGTGAAAGTCCAAAGAAGAATCATGACAAACCTTCGTAAACAAATCATGATAATTTTTTTTATATGTTAATTTTTATTTCGATTTTCGATTTTTTTTATAAATTTCAAGCAGTTTTCAAGTCAATTATTTTAATCGTTTTGTTCAACTGTCATATCGATCTGTTTTCGATCCTTTTGATTCAGTCTTATTCCTGTAACATCCGTCATAATTAAATCTTGATAAAATTTTAATTTTGGGATCACAACAAATAAAAAAAATATAAATATCAAAATTAATCAAATTACTAAATTTAAAAGTCGACAATTTTTTAAATTTGAAATAATAAAGATTCCTGAAAATAATGCTTCACTGCCATTGGCCTACAGACTGCTATTGAACTATGACATTCTAGCCGACACTGAATTGTCTTTAATTGTCTACATTGCAAGTGGCAAGAAAGGTGGCAATTAATTAGAATTATCCAAAAAAAAACATTTAGAGTTTAGGATTTAAGATATCTAATAATTTAGATTTTCGAATTCCGATGTTTTTCTCCTCTTGAAAGAAAACTAAAAGAGAGAGGAAATAGACATGCAAATGTTCTGTCAATGGCAAGTATTTTAATGTAGGAGACAAGCATTCTAAACGGATCACTTGGGAATCTTTATCTTCCTGGTAAACATGAATGGAGTTGAAAAATACAGACATTAGGTCAACTGTAATCACAGTGGAGCCATTAGGCATCCATGAATGTCAGAAACCATGGAATTGATAACTCAAATGTTATCATCATTGCTAAACAGATATGGTTTTTTCTTACATTTATATCTGATTTCATTTTGTTGGCTACAAACTAGTAAGCAAAGAATAATTCCCCAATATTTTTTAAATCGGAACGATGGTTAAATCAATTAAATTATTGATTTATTGATTTGATTGGTCCAATTAATTTAATTAAAAAATTAATAAAATATAAAAATAAAAAGTCATATTCAATTAATTCATACCAATTTCATTTAAAGTAAATCTTCAAATCGATATTTTGACCAATTCATAATTCAACTGATCAATTCAATCCGATTCAAATAATATTAATTTTAAGCAAAATAAACTAAAACTCAAAAGTGAATGTTAGATAATGATTATTTATCAGTTATGCGTTAATAAATGATTTTCCTTAAATTTTGTTTTCACATATTGATATTAGACTTAATATAATATTTGGTATATATTTTTTCCTAATTTGATACTTAAATTTTTTTTATTCAATTTGGTATCTGAACTTGATATTTTTTCCTAATTTGGTATTTAAATTTTTTTTGGATCCAATTTGATACCTGAACTTGACATTTTTTCCCTAATTTTTTTTTTGGTATCTAAGTTTTTTAAAATTCAATTTGGTACCTAAATTTACTAAATATTATAAAAAATATGCAAAACAATAATGGTGTTGAATTTTTTTTTGTTAGCTACAAAAATATTACCAGTTTTAGAGGAAATTTATACTAAAAATAGGTATTATGTTATACTTAACAAATTAATATTAAAAAAAATTAAATACCAAATTAGGAAAAAGAGTGAAGCCCTGCTCTAAGCCAAGTCCAACCTGGTTACCTAGCCAAATTTCTACCAAAGTCGGCCCCTAATATTCCAGAGCCTATTGAAACAATCCTCCATGATATCCAACAATACATCATTCCCGGCATAACTCACTGGCAAAGCCCCAACTACGTTGCCTACTTCCCTTCAAGTGGCAGCATTACTGGCTTTCTTGGAGATGTGCTTAGCACCGGCTTCAATGTGGTGAGGTTCAATTGGATGTCATCACCAGCCGCGACTGAGCTTGAATTCGTAACCATGGATTGGCTTGGCCGGATGCTTGGGCTTCCTCAAAGTTTCCTTTTCGCTGGAACTGGCGGTGGTGTTATACTAGGGACTACATGCGAGGCCATCTTATGCACACTAGTAGCCGCCAGAGATCAAATGTTAGCCAAAGTGGGGAGAGAGAACATAGGGAAGTTACTTTTTTATGTGTCAGACCAAACTCACTGTGCACTTTTAAAGGCAGCTAAAGTCGCTGGTTTAGAGTGTAAGAACTTTAGGGCGATTAAGACAATGAAATCCACAGGTTTCAACTATCCCCAGAATCATTGCGAACAACAATTAGATTGGACGTTGATGCTGGACTTATCCCAGTTTTTCTTTGAGCCACCATCGGGACAACATCAACGACTGCCATTGATCCAATACGATCGTTAAGTGAAGTAACCAAAGACTACGGAATGTGGATCCATGTTGATGCTGCCTATGCAGGAAGTGCCTGTATATGCCCGGAGTATCGTCATTTCATTGATGGGATAGAGAATGTAAGCTCATTTAGTCTCAACGCCCATAAATGGTTTTTCACTACTTTGGATTGTTGTTGTCTTTGGGTTAAAGATCCTGGTGCACTAACAAAATCACTCTCAACAAGTGCTGAGTTCCTCACAAATAATGCAAGTGATTCAAAGCAAGTTGTGGATTACGAAGACTGGCAAATAACACTTAGCAGAAGGTTTCGCTCCATGAAATTATGGCTTTTTTTGAGAAGCTATGGTGTGTGTAATCTTAGGAACTTCCTAAGGAGCCATGTAAAAATGGCAAAACATTTCCAACAACTTGTTGAAAGTGACAATAGGTTTGAAGTGGTTTGCGATGGTATGTTTCAGGGTTTTGCCAACAACACTTAGAAAGGAGCCGAATGGGTACAAGATTGAAGCAAAACTTGTGGAGCAGGAAGATGCAAATGACTTCAACCGGAAGTTGGTAGAGAGGGTGAATGCGTCAGGCAAAGTTTTTATGACTCACACTCTAGTTGAGGGCATCCATGTGATACGGATTGCTGTTGGTGCCACTCTGACGGAGGAGAAACATGTCATCAAGGCTTGGAAAGTGGTGCAAGAGACGGTTGATGGCATGTTGGCTACTTTCTCAGATAAGTAAAGCAACATAATATCTCCATTCAGTCCATCAGAAATACAGTTAGATACGTGTGTGCCTATATATATAAGGTATTTGATTCAATATATGCCATCATTTGGAGGCAGCAAATGCACGTTGTTTTACTCAGATCTTTTTCATTAATAACTATCAAAATAACTTACACTTTACATTTATTTAATGTTTTCTTTGCGATCAAAAAGAGTTTTCTTAAAGAATTATATATATTGTATATGTTTGTTTGTGAAAAATAATAATAAAATTAAATCCAGTTCGTTTTAAAATCTGATTGGAGGGTAAGATCCCAAAATTTTGAGTCCTATCTAATCATCAACTCCATCACTCTTTCATCTAAAGTTTAAGTGTGAGAAACTCTAATCTAGAGAGAAGGAAGAGTCCTTGGTAAGAGTTGATGATTTTGTAGCATTTCATCATCTCATCTACCGTTTAAAAACTTTTGAGCGGTTGTTGAGCCATTAATATGACTATTTAATGTTATCTTCATATTTGGACTAAAAATGTGGTTTTGTATTTCTGAGAAAGGAAAAGAGAAGATTGTGGAGTGAAAGTCTTGGAGGAGCCTTCTTCCATTTTTGTTGTTTCTGAAAGGTAAGTTTTCATGGAACTTACTATACTTTCTTAAATATCACACATGAAGCATAAGGATAAAAACCATGTACAGTATATCACACATGAAGCATGTACTTCTAAGCTTATCTTGCCTTGTATGTCTTGTGGTTGTTAATGTTATTATTAGTGTTCTTAAGGTATTTAGTATGCTCACCTCAAGGCAAGGTAAGTACAGTGAATTTCATTTGAACTTATTAAGCATTTTATTTCTCGATTTTTACAAGAAGAGCAATCCTTTTGAGTTTCATCTTTCTTATTCGGGTGTACGAATTTGGAAGTATTGTGTTAACCTTTGGGGGCGACATCTATTTTCAGTTACACCAATCAGGGCGAAATTGCTTTTAGGACAATGAGTCTTTCACGGTACAATGATTGTTTTATTTATTTACACTTTGGTTTCTTATCAGTGTTAACGGTTTTGTTTGCAGTATTATATTTCCAACATGAGCAACTTGGATTCCTACTATGAAGAAGAAAACAACTCTTCCAATAATCACAGCCCGAGATTTGAACTTGACCCTGATATCACTAAATGTAACATCCCAAATCCAACCTAGAAGTTATATTTAAATCTGGAGAGTTATAGTGATCAATTTTGAAAAGTCCAACATTTACGAATAAAATTAAAACTAATAAAATTTTTTTTTAAACAAATATAAAAAAGGATAAAAATCCAAACTTCAAGATGACACTCCAAATTATCTAAAATAGCACTAGTCCAAATGGAATAGAAAGATTACTGAGGATAGAATGATCGAGCTCCCGATGCACCGATCCGCCTAAGTCTGAGGGTTACTTGAAAATCAAATAGACAAACAAAATGAGTTTACAAGCTCAATGTGTAACATATATAAGCGATGTAGTAGAAATAATATCATACATGCTTTTGAATATGTATTCAGATAAGGGTTAAGTAAAAAAATAACAAACTTCTAAGGGTGGAACTTGAACCTATGACCTCAAACACACAAATAAGGCCCTAAACAACTAAAGCAAATACAATACTTATGACAAGACTTAACAAACAAAAGTTCAAATTCTTGGGGCGTTACAGTCATTTTTTAAAGCTCGTTGATTTACGATCACATCTTTAGCTCATTGATTTACGATCATGAACACTTCATTAAGAGTTCGTCGGTTTACGATTGCAACTCCTTTTAAACAATTCACTGATGCACGATCACATTTGTCATTTTTTAAAGCTTGTTGATTTACGATCACAACTTCTGTTTTTTGATTTACGACCATGAACACTTCATTAAGAGTTTAACAGTTCTCCGATTTACAAGCACAACTAACATTTTTTAAAGCTCATTGATTTACGATCACAGTTTTAGCTCATTGATTTACGATCATGAACAATTCATTAAGAGTTTGTTGATTTACGATCGTAACTCTATTCTTATGGTCCGTTGGTTTACAATCACGGCCTTCTTCTTACGAAAATTTAAGAATCTCATGGTTTTTAAAATCAATTCCCCAATAGCCTTTTAACTTCTATACCACGCTGTCGAACAACAAAACTCACTCAGTAAAGTTTCAAATTAAAACTTACATAGTAAGCTCCTATTTACACATTGCATGTGTGTAAGTTTGTCTCAAAAGAGTCACTTTATAACTCTTCTTCGACAAGACGAGAGGGAAATTATTATAGAATATATCATAACCCGACTTGGAATCCTCCTCGGAAAAAGCTCCTTTATATACACTTCTAAAGACTCTTAAAGAGAAGTTTGTTCTTTGGAGACTCTCTTTTTTTTATCTCATATCCTTTACGAGAAAACCCTATTTCTCCATATTCTAACCAACTAAATATCATGAAAAAGATGGATTGGCTAACTCAACTACCAACTAAATCTTGTATCAACAACGATATATGAACATTTATAATTATTAAACTATTTTAGATATAGATAAGAGAATAAATATAGGAGTAGATTATAAAAACCAAGGGTTATAATTTTTAAATTATTTGATGGTGTCTTATATAAAATGAAATTATATCACTTCAACTATGAAATATAAGTAAATTACCACATGAGTTATTACATCAACATTTGATGTAATTTCTAATAGTTCCATTAAATTGTATAAAAAATTGTCCAATTTGACAAAAGTAAAATGTTAAAGTTATTTGAAAAAATAGTATGAGTCAAATTGCTAATTTCTAAATAAAATGTTATGCAAAGGATTACAAATGAGGAATTTGAAAAAAATAAAGTAACCATGTTTAAGCAAATAAAGATAAAAGGATTATCTTTAAAATATATCCTTTAAAATAAATTAAGTAATAAACATAGTTTAAATATCATTTTATGAACTCCAAATCACAATTTAAAAAAAATAGAATTCAAAATATTCTCATATGTTAGTGAAGTCTTAGCTTAATTGACATCAATGTTGTTATCGATATAAACTTTATGTGTTGACTTAATGGTCAGGGTGTTCACCGTTCCCAGATATAGTCTGAATTCAAATCGTGCTAATCGCGTTGCTGTTAAAATCTTATCATTCTCTTGTAATTTACAAATAAAACATTGTTATCGATATGGAAAACATATGAATTGCAATTATAAGTATGCATAGTTGATGCCAAAAGGCTACCATTATCAATCACGAGTCTCTCTCGTTTGTAGAATTAGGTAAACATAACATCCTACAGAAAACTGTGGGTGTATCAACTGCGAATTTCAGCTTTATGTGTGATTTTGTCACTATATTTTGCTATCAAATTTAGTACTTTTAACTTGTTATTTTATACATCCACTTTTTGCTACCAATAAACACCTCACATGTATATACATTTCACATCAACAATATTATGTTAAAAGAAAAATTCAAAAAAACACATATAAATCTAAAACATCATAAAATTATCTATTAAAAAAAAAACCACAACTTTAACTTAAAATATTAAATACATTTATGAAATTATAATAATGCAAAAAAAAAAATAATTAAAAGTCTACAAATTTCAGAAAATTCTAAAATATCAAAATGAAATTATAAATTTATAAAATATTTTTCTGAAATTTCAAAAATATCTAAAACTTTCAGAAAACTACAAAAATTCTTTTACTTTAATTTTCTGGAAAAAAAAAATGTTTTCCTAACCTATTGTGTGGTACATATAATTGCCACGTTCGATACATCATATAGCTTAACAACCTTCTTTCCTTGTAACTAATTTTTACATAACGTGTTGATGTTAACAATAAAGTATACATAAATTATTATATTAATACTATTAAAATTTTAATAGCTTAGAAAGTTTTTATTTTTAAAAAACAATTTGATTAAATTTTATAAGTTGAAAGTTAAGATGATTAAAAATTTCAAAAGTTTTGAGGATTAATGAAATTTTCCAAAAAAAATTAAGAGGTCTAGCTAGAATTTTTAAGAAAATTGAGAAAATTAATGAAAATTTTCAAAAAATTTAGAGTTTAACTAAAATGTTTAAAACTTTGACAGTGCTCTATTAGAGTTTTCAGAACTTTTGAAAGGGTTTAAGTAAAATTTTCAGAAAATTAAAGGGCCTAATGACAATTTTCATAACTCATTCTTAATCATTTGGATTCTCTCAACTCAATTATAAAAATATTACGCGAATAAGAAACAATAAGAACCGAGAGAAGTGGTCAAATATTGATTGTGATAAACTCCGTAAGATAATTTTTATTTTTTATATAATGTCTAGAATTATTTATAATTTTTTATGATTTCTTAAATAAAAGAATAAATAAATTTAAATATGCTTGAATCCACGTCCTCCTGTATCGATAATAATATCAATACAAATTAAATTAAAATTTATTTATGTTAAAAATGAACTTTTGTCAAAAATGAAAGTTTGGAAGACTTATTTTTAGTCAAAAGAAACTGATATTATTAATGGCATAAACGGTTGGCTTGATAGAACCAAGAAACAGTTGGCTCTTCACTACCCAAGAAATCTGCAAAAGGCAGCTGAAAAGACAACATTATGAAAAAGCAAATAATAAAGAAAGTAAACAGGTCCCAAAGCAACAAAGATAAACAACTCCTCAAAAGACTCAATCTGATCAAGCCAAACCCTAACGAAGCTAAAATACCAGAAGTTCTCTCTAGCAAGCCATAGTAGTATCGAAAATACTTAGAATAGCTGAGAGAGGAGACAAACTTTGACATGTAACCAGGAGATTCAAAACGAACCTTCTCCTTTTCAAAGTTTGTAATTATCTGTTGGTCGACTTCAAAATCTATTGTTCCCAGTCGCTAGCAGCCACCACGGTAGTGTTGGTTGGGGCTTCTTCCACCCAGAACAGTGGTTCTGTTCATCTATGACCATCAAAAGCAAGAGCGTGTGCAAATTTGTTCGCTTCTCTGTAGACAAAACAAAAGGTAATCTTCACGAAATATTTTTTTAAAGATCTGATGCTCTGTATAATCGGTCTAACAATCGAAAGATCTTCTTTGTGTTATCTGATTTTCTTGATGATGGTTTGCGCGTCGCCTTCAACAACAATACTGGTGAAACCCATATCCAACGCGAACAAGACGGTCTGTCTTTTCACAAGCTTTGGCCTCTGCGACAAACGCATCCTGTATGCCAAAAAGAGGGTAAGAACAACCACCCATTATCTCCCCCTTTCATTTCTCGCAATCGCTGCAGTAGATGCCATAGATGTTTGGTTTTGATAAGATGCATCAAAATTTATTTTTATAAAACTCGGTTCAGAAGGACTCCACATCTCATTAATCCTAGGTAGCGTAGGTGGTAACAGTGAGTGAACCAGATTTATTTCTCTGCTTTAGCCATGAATAAAACCTACAAGTTCCTGAAATGACTCTTTAACTCCAGTATGCACTAATTTATTTCTTTGATGCCAGAAAGCCTAGTAAAATAGCTAGTAACTGTCTATTTGTTTTATCCTTTTTGATGAAAGAATTTAGTAACCATTGTTTTAAGTCTGAGGTATCTGCTGGTGGGTATTGTGTAATACCCAAGAGCCTCCATGCATGCTGTAAATCCAGACAGGACTAGATAAGGTGATTCGAGTCCTCAGGAGCTTGTTTACACAACGGGCAGTCAATTGTAACTGGAAGTCTTCTGTTAGCCAGATTAATGTAATGGGCTAGATAGTCATTTAGTAATTTCCAGAGGTTTATTTTGATTTTTTATTGTAGTTTTAGATCCCAAAGGGATTTGTAGAAATCACTTGTATGCCCCATTGTACCCTTACTGTCAGCCAAGGCTGTAAAGGACTTAGAATCCAAAAACCTGTAGTAGCTCTTCAATGTAAATTCACCAGAAGCATCAAATTTCCATACCAAAGTATCAAAATCAGAAGCAGTGGACAAAGGAATGCTGATTATACGATTATGATTATACGAGTAACATAGGAGGTTTCAAAAAGCTCATTTAAAAGCTCTATCTTCCAGGTACCTTCCTCCTGGCTAATAAGATCTGAAACAGTAGAGTATCTTATGTCAATATGTTGTATGGACACTATGTTTCTGTCTGTACTAGGCAACCATGGATCATTCCATATATTCACCATTGCCCCAGAACCAATGCGCCAAATCAGACCTTCCTCAAAGATATCTTTCGAGCTGCAGATGCTGCGCCAGGTAAAAGAGGGGTAAGAGCTAAGCTTTGCATCAATGACACTTGAAAAGGGATAATAACGAGCTTTAAAATCACGGGCTAATAAGGAGGTGGGCTGGGATAAAAGACGCCAGAATTGTTTTGCTAACAATGCCTTGTTAAAAAGGAAAAGATCACGAAAACCCAGTCCGCCCCTGCACCTTCGATTTGCAAAGACTGTTTCAACTCGTCCAATGAATTCCTTTTGCAAATTTATTGTTGGTCCACAATAATTTATTTAAAACACCTTCCAATTTACAACAAAGTTGTTTTGGCGAAGCAAAACAGTGCATAGCATAAATCGGTAATGCCTGAAGCATTTTTAATATTAACTTCTTTGCCACCCATAGAAAGGTATCGATTATTCCAACACTCAGTCTTCTTGAATCTGTCCATATAAGAAGCAAATGCTCAGTTCTTTTTTCGTCCAACCATCATAGGCAAACCTAGATACTTCTCTGGATTTGAAGCCGTTCAAACTCCCAAAATGGCCTCCACGTCTCGACTCTTATCAATATCAATATTAGAGCCAATATACGACAAAGATTTGTCAAAATTAACTTTTTGACCTAAAAGGGCTTCGTAATTTTTAATAATTTCACGAACAACAGTAGTTCCTTCTCTAGTCGCATCACCAAACAAAATGTTGTCATCGACAAAAAGGTGGCTAATCGCCAAATACCCTTTACCAATACGAACTCCATTAAATCTTCCCTTTTGACAAGCATCCTTTAACAGAATCGAAAATCTTTCTGCACGTAGTAGGAAGAGGTACGAGCTTAAGGGGTCACTTTGCCTCAAACCCTTTGATGGGAAGAAAGTGTCACTAATACTGCCATTGACCCCAACAGTATAGGAAACAGTGCAAAACACATGTCATTACTATAGCTATCCAATCTGCATGAAACCTTAAATTATGCATCATCCCAACCAAGAAATCCCATTCCACTTGATCATACATTTTATTATATCGAGTTTTAGCGTAAAATGTCTTTATCGACCTTTCTTTTTCATCTTAAGTAAGTGCAACACTTCATAAGCAATAAGAATGTTATTGTATATTTGTCTTCTTGGGATAAAGGTTCCTTGAGCTTTATCAATGCAAAAATCTAAAACACCACTCATATGATCCACAGTTGTTTTAGCAATGATTTTATAAATCACGTTACATAAACTAATAAGACGAAATTGGGTGATATTTTTAGGATTATCAATTTTAGGGATTAGGATGATGTGAGTAGTGTTAATATCCCCCATCTTTGTTTCACCATGAAAAATTAATAAACAGTATTTAGAGACGTATGAACCAAGAATATGCCAGTGCCTTTGAAAAAAGTGTTGGATATCCATCAAGATCGGGTGCTTTTAGAGGTGCCATAAATTTAACAGCTTGCCAGATATCATTTGCTGTAAAAAGTTTCATCGAAGTATCATTCATAGTCGAGGAAACTCGTTTCTCTATAAGGGTAAACAAACATTCATCATCAATCGCAATGTAAAAAGTTCTCTAAAGTACGAAGTTGTAATATTTAATGTAATACTCTAAAAAAATTATAGGGAATAAAGTAAGGTGATTAAAACAATTTAAGGACATATAGGGTAAAAATTAGTTAATTGAGGAAGTTAAACTTGTTTGTGATGGATGTGAAAGTTTTGGGTCAATTTAGAAACTCTAGTATACTTCAAGGATCCTTATGAAAATAACCTAAGATGCTTAGGTATTTAAACACCCTTAATTTTTCTTTTGGCCATTATTTTACCTTTGTTCCCTTGCCTGCCAATCTCACCTTCTTTTCATTTTAGATTTTCTTTCTTTTATTTTCAAAAGCAATCATCCTTTGTTCAAAGTCGTTTCACCATCCGTGCTTGTCACCGTCGCCACCAATCTTCTCCTCACACTCGTACGAACCAAACCCCTCAAACTTAAACCTCTTAAACCATCATCGTTGTGTGTTGACAAGCGGGACTTTTAATTTTGTCTCTCCCTTTAGGAACAATTGTTAGTTGTTTTGGAGTTGGTGATCACGATTTTGAGACAGACGATATACCTCTACCTATTCAACCTGTTCTTGCATCGATTTTGAGAGCTACTCGTAAGTTACTTTAGTTTAATTTTGTGTTTAAGTGGTGGCTAGGTTTGTATATATTTAATTGTATTTGTAGGATTTAATTCCGTTAGATTGGGAACTCGTACAATGCATGGTGGACGAACTTCTCGTCGCTAGAGTTTTATTTGCTTGAGGTGTGTTTCTAATTGTAATATACCTTAATGTTTGTGATGTTGTTGAGATATGTGATTTCTTGCTGCGGAGGTATGTTTATATTGAGATGATTGTGTTGTGATAAAAATAAATAATGGTATAATTAATTGAGTTGTGCAAGTATATGATGTTAATGTCATGCATACGTATATATGAACATTGAGCATGTGACGGATAATTATTGTGATTATGCTATAAAGATTGTGATAAATGAGATATTAATTGAGAATGAGATTGATGCGATATATATTTATATATGATTATCATGTGGTCATACCATTGTGTGTTCATGGGGCGGGATTGTAAGGTGGAAGAAGTGATTATCATTCCTTTTAAGGTTGATACTAAAATTACACTGCGATTGGTGACGTTGGCTGGGAAAGGGTTTTGGAGAATCTTTTTATTGTGTTGGTGTGATGGTGTATGGGTGCATTGCATTGTGCTTGTGTGTGAAATATGATTTGTGGTTACCTTTTTGTGATATAAATTGTTATGTTGATTTATAATTACATTAGGTTGTTTGTATATTAGAGACACACTGGGTTTATAGCTCATACCTCCACAGTTCTTTACAGGTAATCAGGAATTAGGAGATTTGGTATTCGGAGGCTTAGTTAAAAATTTATATTATTTTATTTATTATTAATATTACTTTGATTTTGGATTATTATTATACTTTGTTAGAAGCTATTCATTTTGGGTTGTAAATACAATTTATTTTGGGACTTTTGTTATTTGTTTTTGGTAGTTTAATTTACTCATTTTATTTTTAATTATAGATTTAAAAATTATATATATATATATATATTTATGTTTATCTTTGGGAATGAATGTGAATTATTTTGGGTTGTTGAGTTGGTGTGGGCAAATTTCTTAAATGAACCCCTAGATCTAATCGTATCATTTGGGTTGGGTATAGGGGGTTACATTTAGTGGTACTAGCCCCGAGTTTAACCCACAAACTGTGAAGCTGTTGGTTTTGAAAATTTAGGGGTTAAATAGGGATTTTGAATAAACTGAGTTATAATAATTTTTGTTATATATATATATATATATATGATTTATTCTTAATATCTAGTACCGATTCTTACTTTAGTACTCTTATTAATGTAGATAGATAGTATGCCACCATGTAGGAGTGTTAGACTTACGATTGCTCGCGGGCAAGGTCGAGGTCGGGATCGTACTGCTAGGGCCGTTAGTGACCTTACTCTTATGTTCGACCCTGAGGCGAATGTGGATAGGTTGCCTAACGTTATTGAGGATGGGCTGCCATGGGTGCTGAGGGACAATCAACTGTTGGAGGAGACATAGCGAAAGAGGCTCCTGTTGAGGATGTCCCCGATACAGGGGATAGTGAGGCCGTGAAGTTGGACAGTACCACGGTTAATCGAGAGTTATTGAGATTACTTCGTGGATCCGCTGGGGGTCATTCTGAGGGTTCGAGGAGTCTTATTTCTGTTGATTTTATTGCTGTTGAGATTAAGGTGTTTGAGGGTAAGACTAGTACAGATCCTTCAGTGGTTGAGTATTGGCTGAAGGATTTACAGAGATTGTTTATAGAGATGAAATACCTTGCTGGACAGAAAGTTAGAGCTGTTGTCTCTTTGCTGAGGTGTGAGGCCCAAAATTGGTGGGACATTGTGGAGTCTACTCCTGCTGGTTAGATTACATGGAATTATTTCAAAGAGGCCTTCCAAGATCGTTATGTGGGTGAGGAGTTTCTCGACAAGTGCAGGGACGACTTAATGATTATGAGATAGAGTTCCTGAGATTAGTTCATTATGCGTCAGGGCTGGTGACAAATGAGAAAGAGAAATGTGATTGGTTTAGGAAGGGACTACGATTTTCACTATAGGTTGGGTTCAACATGCATCATGACAAAGTATTCAGTGACCTGGTTAGTCGAGCTAGATCAATCGAGAGTTTGGAGGATCGTACTAAGGCTCAGAGGGTTTAGGATTGGAAACGTAGTAAAAACCCAGTGGGTACATCAGCTCATCCAGTTACAGGTGGTCTTTTTGTTAAGAGACCTAAGGAGGAGACAGTTCAGCCTAGTTATCCGAGAGTGAGGCTTACGATTTCAACAGTTCCGACAGGTAGTGTTAGTGATTCTTCTAGATCTTATCCCATGCATCTCTGTTCTTACTGTAATAAAAGGCATGGGGTGAATGTTGGAGAAAAATCGAGGCTTGTTTTAAATGTGGATCACAGGAGCAGTTCTTTAAAGATCGTCTTCATCCTCCTACTGGATCGTTTATGCAGAGTCAGTCTCAGGTTTCGGTTCAAGCTCCTTCTAGGGGTAGAGGGCAGGTTAGATCGATTGCTTCAGGTTTTGCTAATAGAGGTAGGTCGATTCAGAGTAGTGGCGCTTCTAGATCTGGGGGATATAAACTAGGTTGGTATATGCTACTGAGAGGCATGAGGATCGTGATGAGCCCGACGTCATAGCAGTTACTTTATCAATTCATTCCATTCCTTATTTTACGTTGTTCGACAATGGTTCGACACATTTTTATGTGACTAGTGTTGTGTCTTGAGGTCTTAAGATTATTTTCGAGAATGTTGAGTCTGCGGTAACCGTTTTAAATTCGGTGGGTAACTCTGTGGAGGTTACTAAAATATAGCGTAACTATCCTTTAGAGATGCAAGGGGACTTTTCTGTTGATTTATTGGAATTACCATTCAATGAATTTGACCTTATATTGGGTACGGATTGACTTTCAAAGCACCGAGTTAATCTGGATTGTGAGAAGAAAAGGGCAACTTTGAGAACTATTGATGAGCGATAGATAACTCTAATTTGTGAGCATTGAAGGTTTTTGTCCAATGTGATCTTAGCCTTTAAAGTCGAAAAGTTGATTAGAAAGGGATCCATGGCTTATTTGGCTTACATTCTTACTCCAAGGCAATCTGATTACGGGATTGATAAGATTTGAGTGATGAAAGACTTCCCTGATGTGTTTCCGAAAGAATTGTCTAGGGTTCCACCTAAACATGATGAGGTTGAATTTGGTATAAAAGTTTATCCTGATACGACTCTTGTGTCTATGACACCTTATAGAATGTCACCTAAAGAACTCAAAGAGTTGAAGATGCAGTTGCAAGAGCTGTTAGATAGTGTTTTTATTCGACCGAGTGTTTCATCTTGGTGAGCTCTAGTTTTGTTTGAGAAGGATGGAAAACTTCGGTTGTGCATTGACTATCGAAAGCTGAATAAGTTAACAATTAAGAATAAGTACCCTTTGCCTCGTATTGATGATCTATTCGATCAGTTTCGGGGAGCTATTGTGTTTTTTAAGATTGACTTGAGGTTTGGATACTATCAGCTTAGGCTGAAAGATTCAGATGTATTCAAGATAGCTTTCCGAACTCTCTATGGGCACCATGAGTTCTTGGAAATGCCCTTTGGGTTAACTAATGCCCCTGCTGCTTTTGTGGACATGATGAATAGAGTGTTTCAACCCTACTTGGATCAATTTTTGGTAGTGCTTATAGATGACATTCTGGTATACTCTAAGTCTAAGGTTGAGCATGAGAAACATCTAAGAGTTGTACTATAAACTTTGAGAGAGAAGCAACTTTATGTTAAGTTCAGCAAATGTGAATTTTGGCTGTCTGAGGTAAGAGTTGTTGGATAAGGGTTTTATTCGGCCGAGTGTTTCATCTTGGGGAGCTCCAATTTTGTTTGTGAAGAAGGATGGAACACTTCGGTTGTGCATTGACTATCAGAAGCTGAATAAGTTAACGATTAAGAATAAGTACCCCTTGTCTCGTATTGATGACCTATTCGATCAACTTCGAGGAGCTACTGTGTTTTTTAAGATTGACTTGAGGTTTGGATACTATCAGCTTAGGCTGAAAGATTTATATGTGTTCAAGACAGCTTTTCGAACTCGTTATGGGCACTATGAGTTCTTGGTAATTGCCCCTATTGCTTTTATGGACATGATGAATTGGGTGTTTCAACCTTACTTGGATCAATTTGTGGGGGTGTTTATAGATGACATTCTGGTATACTCTAAGTTTGAGGCTAAGCACGAGGAACATCTGAAAGTTGTACTGCGAACTTTGAGAGAGAAGTAGCTTTATGTTAAGTTCAGCAAGTGTGAATTTTGGCTGTCTGAGGCGATGTTTTTGGGTCATATAGTTTCTATTGAGGATATTTGTGTGGATCCAAAGAAGATTAAGAGTATTTTGGTTGGAAGCAACTTAAGAATGTTTCTGAGATTCGTAGATTTTTAAGTTTAACTGGCTATTATCGAAGGTTTGTTGAGGGTTTCTCAATTATCGCAACGCCGTTGACTAAGTTACTGGGGAAGAATGTTCTATTTGTTTGGATCGAGGCTCAAGAGGCTAGTTTCGAGAAATTAAAGAAAGTGTTGACTCAAGCACCAGTTCTGATCCAACCTGAACATGAGAAAGCTTACACTGTTTACAGTGATGCTTCTCAAACTGGATTAAGATGTGTGCTAATGCAAGAGGGAAAGGTCGTGTTTTATGCCTCTCGGCAGTTGAAACCGCATGAGATTACTCATGATCTTGAACTTGCTGCAGTAATCTTTGCTCTTAAAATTTGGAGACACTATCTCTATGTGGAGAAGTGTTATATCCTCACTGATCATAAGAGATTGAAGTAATTGCTTACTCAGAAGGAGATTAACTTAAGACCACGTCGTTGGTTAGAGCTACTTAAGGACTATGACTGTGAGATTAAATATCTCCCTGGTAAGGCTAATGTGGTTGCCGATGCCTTAAGTCGTAGTGCTATAACTGAGTTGGGGGCATTGTTTGCCAGGATGAGTTTGTTTGAGGATGGTAGTCTTTTGGCTGAACTCCGAGTTATTCTTACTTTACTCTTGAAGATTAAGTTTAAGCAAGCTAATGATCCTTATCTAGAGCCCCGTATGAGGGAGGTAAAAGAGGGTACATCTGCGGAGTTCTCTGTAGATCAGAATGAGTTATTATGCTTTTGTGGTCGATACTGTGTTCCAAGGAATTCTGAGATTTAAGCATACTATTCCCTGTGAAGGTCATGATAGCTATTATTCTATGCATCCTGATGGAGATAAGATGTATAAGATCCTTCGTGATAGGTACTGGTGGAAGGGTTTGAAGAGGGATGTTGTGGATTTTGTGTTTAAGTGTTTGACTTGCTAGAAAGTTAACACCGAGCATCAGTGTACTTCAGGGTTACTGCAACTGATTGAGATTCTTCAGTGGAAATGAGAGAGGGTGACAATGGATTTTGTGAATCGTTTGCTTTAACACCATCCAAGAAAGATTCTGTGTGGTTGGTTGTGGATCGACTCGCTAAGCCTGCATATTTCATTCTTGTGATGGTCGATTATCCTTTGAGTAAGTTAGCTCGACTCTACATCTCGGAGATAGTTCGTCTTCATGGGGTATCGTTATTTATTATCTCTGATCGTGATTCGAGGTTTACTTCGAGATTTTGGGAGTCATTGCACCGTGCTTTGGGTACTTGGTTAAACTTCAGTACCATTTACCATCCGCAAATTGATGGCAATCTGAGCGGGTAATTTAGTTCTTGGAGGACATGTTGAAGGGCTGTGTGATTGAATATCAAGGGAGTTTGGTGGATTTCTTACCATTGGCTGAGTTCGCTTACAATAACAATTATCAAGCTAGTATTAGGATGGCTCCTTATAAGGTTTTGTATGGGTGCAAGTGTCGTACCTTATCGATTGGACTGAGTTGATAGAGCATCGATTGTTAGGATTAGATCTAGTTCACGAGTTTGAGGAGACTATTAAATTGATTCGTGAGAGGCTTAAGGTTGCTTTTGACCGGCAGAAGTCTTATGTAGACCTGAAGTGTCGGGATATTGAGTTCAGTGTTAGAGATGAGATTTTCTTGAAGATCTCTATG
Source organism: Kokia cookei (assembly GCA_039519145.1). Classification (NCBI taxonomy): domain Eukaryota; kingdom Viridiplantae; phylum Streptophyta; class Magnoliopsida; order Malvales; family Malvaceae; genus Kokia; species Kokia cookei. Next base: position 6,921,064 of record CM076907.1, on the reverse strand, counting down.
GAAGGAGCTTAGATTTGGACGGAGGGGCAAGTTGAGCCCTCGTTTCATCTACGCTTACCGGATACTTCATCGGGTGGGACTAGTGGCTTGCCAGCTTTAGTTATCGCCTGAGCTTGAGAGGATTCATGATGTTTTTCATGTCTCCATGGTGAGATGTTATCGATTGGGACCCTCTCACATTGTGCTTATTGAGGAGATTGAGGTTCGTCCAGACTTGAGTTTTGAGGAGGAACCAATAGAGATCATTGATCAGGACGAGAAAGTTCTTAGGAGGAAGACCATTAAGATGGTTAAGGTCTTGTGGTGCAACCATGGTTATGAAGAGGCTACATGGGAGCCTAAATCCGTCATCAAGGCCCAGTATCCACATCTTTTTGATCTAGGTAAATTTCGAGGACGAAATGTTCTTTTTAGGAGGGAGAGTTGTAATACTCTAAAAAAATTATAGGGATTAAAGTGAGGTGATTACAAAAATTTAATGGCCTATTGGTAAAAATTCGTTAATTGAGGAAGTTGGACTTGTCTGTGATGGATGTGAAAGTTTTGGGTCAATTTAAAAACTCTAGTATACTTTAAGGATCCCTATGAAAATAACCCAAGATGCTTAGGTATTTAAACACCCTTATTTTTTCTTTTGGCCATTTTTTTACCTTTGTTCACTTTTCTGCCGTTCTCGCCTTCTTTTCTCTTTAGATTTTCATCCTTTCTTTTATTTTCAAAAGCAATCATCCTCCGTTCAAGGTCGTTTTGCTGTCCGTGCTTGTCACCCCGTCACCAATCTTCCCCTCACACTCGTACGAACCAAACACCTCAAACTTAAACCTCTTAAACCATCACCGTTATGTGTGTTGATAAGGGGGACTTTCAATTTTGTCTCTCCCTTATGGCTCCATTGTTAGTTGTTTTGAAGTTGGTGATCACGATTCCGAGGTAAACGATTTACCTCCACCTATTCAACCTGTTCCTGCATCGATTCCGAGAGCTACTCGTAAGTTACTTTAGTTTAATTTTGTGTTTAAGTGGTGGGTAGGTTTGTAATAATATTTAGTTGTATTTGTAGGATCTAATTCCGTTAGACCGGAGACTCGTACAGTGCGTGGTGGATGACCTCCTCGTCGCTAGAGTTTTATTTGCTTGAGGTGTTTCTAACTGTAATATACCTTAATGTTTATGATGTTGAGATTATGTGATTTCTTGCTGTGGAGGTATGTTTATATTGAGATGATTGTGTTGTGATAAAATAAAATAATGGTATGATTAATTGAGCTATGGTAGTATATGATGTTAATGTCATGCATACGTATATATGAACATTGAGCATGTGACGGATAATTATTGTGATTATGCTACAGAGATTGTGATATATGAGATATTAATTGAGAATGAGATTGATGCGATATATATATATATATATATACATATATATGTATATATATATGATTATCATGTGCTCATACCACTGTGTGTTCATGGTGTGGGATTGTAAGGTGGAAGAAGTGGTTATCATTCCTTTTAAGGTTGATACTAAAATCACACTGCGATTGGTGACGTTGGCTGGGAAAAGGTTTTGGGGAACCTTTTCATTGTTTTGGTGTGATGGAGTATGGGTGCATTGCATTGTGCTTGTGTGTGAAATATGATTTGTGGTTACCTTTTTGTGATATAAATTGTTATGTTGATTTATAATTACATTAGGTTGTTCGGATATTAGAGACACACTGAGCTTTATAACTCATATCCCCATAGTTCTTTACAGGTAATCAGGAATTAGGTGACTTGGTATCCGGAGGCGTAGCTAAAAATTTATATTATTTTTATTTTATTATTAATATTACTTTGATTTTGGATTATTATTATACTCTGTTAGATGCTATTTATTTTGGGTTGTAAATATAATTTATTTTGGGACTTTTGTTATTTTGTTTTTGGTAGTTTAATTTACTCATTTTATTTTTAATTATAGATTATATATATATATATATGTTTATCCTTGAGAATGAATGTGAATGATTTTGGGTTGTCGAGTTGGGTGTGGGCAAATTTCTTAAATGAACATCTAGCTCTGATCGTATCATTTGGGTCGGTATAGGGGGTTATATTTAACAACTCATCACCATCAGTAACCTACGTTCTCGCATCATTTTCCAGCGCCTTAATCTTTTTTCGGTTCTATCGCCCTACGGGCATTTTGTGAAAAAAAATCGGTATTCATGTCTCCATATTTTAGCCAGTTAACTTTGGCTTGTTGCTCTTAAAAAACTTTTCTTTATCAGCCTCAAGATTAAGGTTGATCTGAATATCAGCAATTTCAGATATAATGTCCTCTATCAGATCTTGATCATAGAGATCTTTGAGTCTTTTTTCGAAATTCCTACGGGTCTTCTCGGTATCATGCTTTAATTTGTTACTCCATTGGATAAGATGGTGACTTAAATGCAGTAATTTATTAGGAACATGATCATAACTAAAAGACCATCCTTTTTTGATCTCCTCTTCAAACGATTCTTCAAGGCACCATTTTGATTCGAATCGAATTTTTTTTTATTTTATAAAGTTATCACCTTTCAATCTGCCCAAAGTATCAATCAGAACCAGGCAATGATTTGATAAGGCATGTGGTATATGCTCCAGCAAAAAATTCGAGAATAATTGCCACCAATCTAGCGATGCAACACCTCGATCTAATCGCTCCCTGATATTAGTGGAAAAAATTTCCCCCTTCCCAAGTGTATCATCCTGGTAAAACCCCAAGTCACATAGTGCACAATCATCTAAAGCCACTCCAACGTCGTTCATCGATTTTTCAAGTCGAAGACGTCCTCCTCGGACCCTCAAAAGAGAATAGAATCTCATTGAAATCCCCCACCACTAACCATGGACCCTCAAAACCATTCTTAAGATGTCGAAGTAACTTCCATGACTGATGTCTATTGCTTTCTTTCGGGGACTCGTAAAAACCTGTCATCCTCCATTTCTTATCACTGTTGGTGTCATGAATATCAACGTCAATATGGTTCTACGAAAAGCTTCTGATAACTTATGCAAAATGAATGGCCAAGATTTAAGTGATAGACAAATTTCTGTAAAAATTAAATTGATAGTTTTTTATATTAATTGTAGAAGGGTCCATTTACTTTTCAAGCCGGAATGATGAGTACATTCACAACTTTTTATTAATAATTTATGCAAAATGAATGGCCAAGATTTAAGATTTTACAATTAGTTAATGTATGATAACACTTTGCTATCAAATTTAATGCTTTAATTTAGTATTTGATAGATCCATCTTATTATTGTTGTTAATTTATTATTTAATGCTATCAAAGTTAAACATATTTTATCGATCACCAACAAGTGGTTGGGGGCAATGGTAAGGTACATTGCACTCTTAAGGGAAGGATTTAGGTTCGAACCTTGGAGACGACATTGTTGGAGGGACAACCACGCACCCCGAACATGGACCCTAAATAAATTAGGTTGTTTCCTAGCATGGGTTGGTTTCATTTATTAATTAACTAGTTTGTATACTCATGCATGTATGCGATGATGGTATGTATTAATTAAAATATATTAATTTATTTTTTTACAGTTTCTTAAAATTTTTATAATGTTTTAGGAATAATATTATTAAGAAAATAAACAACAATAATATAAATATTTGGTATTATAACACTCACCAATTTTGTAACTTTACCGTTGTACAAAGACTAAATCACTTTTGTTCTAAGTTTCTCCTTCAAAAGCTTTTCTACAATTCAAGATATTCTCTTGATTGCTTACAGTACCAATGCATACATACATGTTCCCAACTTGAAGAAATTGGTGCTCTATCAAGAACTTAATCTCTTAGTTACTCTCAATGATTTTTTTTAACTTAGTCAAAACTTAAGTTTTTATACTACTCAAGTTTTGTTTACATAGGAGTTATAATTTAATCACTTTTTTATAAAGCTAAAAATTAAAACAAGATACTACTTCCATAATAGTCTCGATGTAATTGAAAGTCAACTATAGAAAGCTACTTTTCTTTTTCTGCAAGTAACTCGACATAATCTGCAAGAAACTAAACTTCAAGTCTTCAATCTTAATTTAATTGGTATTCATGTTTTGAGATCTAGAACGTCCAAATATCATCAACACAAATAGCCCAATACTTTTATTTTAAAATTAGGCAGATAACGCAATGAAATAGTGTCTGAAGATATGGTCGTTGTTTCAGTCACATAATTTACTTTTCCTTAAATGTGTCAATAATATATTAAATTAAGATTTGTTTCATAAAAAATAAAATATTATTTTTATAAAATTATTACTTTTTAAATTAGTTTAATTAACAATCTTCTGATATATTAAAAAATAAAAAATTAAATGTAAAAATTGAGAGAATGCCACTTGGCATAAAAAATAATATATATACCTTGTTATATTATATATATATATATGATATAATTAAATATTTTAAAATATTACTTTGCTCATACATTTTAGAAGAGTGAGATTAATGCAGTAATAAATTAAACTAAAAATTTGACTAAGGTAAGTGCACCTATTAATTAATAGTATAGTTATGGTGAGTAAAGATATCGTTCCTACAATGACTAAAAGTATTAGTAATTACCGTCTTTCTATTATTTAACTGATAAATTAGAGTGGTTGATTAAAACTAAAATTAACTAACTAAATTAACTAAAGAACACGACAAAGAACAAAACACAAAAATAATCGAATAAACAACCAATAATCGAAACAATACCGAGGAAAGAATTCAACTAAATTTCCTCTATCGTTATCAATTTAAATTACGTAATTTCTTTACTTAATATATTGATCCGTAAAAATCCTTAAATTATGCTAATATCTTTTTCGAGAGTAAGAACAACTGACTCTATGTTGATTAATTGAAAATTCTTTCTAATTAAAACCTCAATTATCGCATTAACTTGATCTATGGATTCTCCTATTAAATTTGATTCTAATATGGTAGATTTATATCGTTCTATTTATAGGATCACATGCAACTTCACTCAATTACACTAGATCTACTCTTAAACAGGGTTTATTCCTCCTTTGATTTAATCACATCAAACATGGATCATCGATAGTCTAGAAATATTAAACCAAGAATTAAGCACACATAATTGAGAACAAGACCTAAGTATTTATTGCGTAAAATAAAAATCAAACGACAGAACCCATCATAGGGTTCATCTCCCTTAGCTATTTAGAAAATTAGTTCATGCTTGTAAATAAAAAAAATCAAAAACATAGTATAACCATAAGAAATAAAGAAACTCAAAGAAATCAAAAGAGAATCTTCAATATTGATGGAAATCTGCTTCAGAATCGACTTCAAAGATGTTTTTCAAGTTGTTTTTTTAAATATTCTATGATGGCTCATTCTTATTTTCTTATTTTTTTTCATATATACGTCTTAGAATACTCAAAAAATGTAAAAATCACGTTTTTCGCAGTTTAGGGTGCAATCCTCGTGGCTCACATGACCAAGTGACCAGGCTTGTGGAAGAGGTCAGCCTGTGTGGCTCCTTTAGGTCATTTCGATTTCCGCTTCTTTTGATCCTAAATGCTCTCCAAATTATAAAAATATGAATTTAAAGGATTAGAGCATAAAATTCACCATTTTAAATCGAATAATCATCTAAAACGTATTAAGAATGATGTTAAAACATGTTACTTTCAATTCCCATATTTATTTATCTATCTAAATAAAAAGGATAAACTAATAATTAAAAATTTTACCTAAAAAATTTAAAATTTAATTGATAAGGTTATGAAAGCCAATAGGGACAGAGAGTTTGTTCAACTCTACACGGCTATGCATTGATTAAGCTCTATTATTCTACTAAGTTTTATAAATATATAATGGCATGTTTGGTAACTCTTGATAGTTAATAGCTGATTACTTATTACTTATTGTAGTGGTTGGTTTCATCAATTAATTTTATTAATTGATTTTATTAATTGATTTTATTAACTATTTATTTGAAAGTATTTGGTAAAACTTAATTGATAGCTGAAAATAATATAAAATGATAAATAAAGACATGATACATTTTATTATTAAGTATTTATTTTTTTATAATATTTTAATCTTTATTGAGTAAAGTTATTGAAATAAAATACTATTACCAATGAATTAAAATATTCATTATGGAAATTAATTATTGAATATTTTTGAAAATTTAAATAAAAAGATTTCTTAAGTTTCTTATTAGCAAATATTAACCTGATAAAATTTGATAAATATTAATAATGTATCAATATAATTGTAAACTATATTCTTAGTGATAATTATATTACACTCTGAAAATTTTGTCAAGTAGCATATTTCAATTAATATAAAGTTACACAAGAAATCATTTTACATAAGTAAATTGAAAACAAATTAAGAGTATATAAATATTCAATGATGAATGGGCTCGATTGAAAATATCTCACGACAATATTGATTTTTATAGATTCACGATAGATTTAGTTGTTAAAAAAAGTTGTTCATCCCAACATTTTTTGTTTTAAAGGTTTTAGCTCAACAAGCTCTTGTAAACCTCCATTAATCAAATACTACAATTAGAGGATTTGACTACCTAATCTTCCATTTATGCCCAAATCAATTAAAAAAATCCAAAACTCTTGTTTATCAAACACCTCATCAAGGATTATAATAATATTAAGAGTTTAATAATTAAACATTTTCTAATATACATAATGATTAAATACATATATTTATAATTAAATATTTTAAAAAATTATTTTGTTCAATTTATAGTTCATACTTTTAAATAGAGATATACATAAAAAAAAGATAAATGTAAATTTTTAGTGTCATAAGTTAATTTTTCGAATTATCTATATCTATATCTATATCATTATTCAAGATAAATTATTCTATTAATCACTTGAAAATGATATAATTTTTCTTTTAATCATTTAATTTTTTAGTGGTTTGATCATTATGATTAATAAATTTGTTCATATTAATCCTCCAATAATTTTTTTATAATTAAAGATAATATAATATGTCACATCATCAATTTTTTTGTAACATCCGTGTGTTCGAACCGGATTTGGAATGGTGATAAAATAGAATTGAGAATTAGAAATGTTTAGTTTAAGTAAGGAAGGTTAGAAAAATTTAAGGATTAAAAAGTAAAGGAGACAAAATATGGGGGACTAAATAGCGAATTATCCAAATTAAAATTTGAGTCATCATGGGAATTAGATTGATTGAGGAGGGGCAAAAGAGTGATTTGGTGGAAGATATTTTTAAAGGCAAAGTTTTGGGCCAAAGTGTAAAGTTGAGATATGTCAAAGGGACATTAAACTATGAAGTGAAGTTTAGAAAGACTGAGGAGCTGAAGCTGGTTAGCTATTCAGATAGTGATTGGGCTGGTTCAGTTGATGACATCAAGAGCACATCAGGGTATCTTTTCACTTTTGGTTCAGGAGTTTTTTGTTGGAGTTCAAAGAAGCAACAGACTGTAGCTTAATCAACAATAGAAGCAGAGTATATTGCAACTGTTAATCAAGCCATTTGGCTTTCATGGCAAGACCAAACACTTTAAGATCAAGTATCATTTTGTTAGAGAAGCTGAGTTAGCAAAAGAAGTTAATCTGAAGCATTGCAGCTTCGAAGTTCAATTTGTAGATATTTTGACAAAACCTCTTGCTTATGCAAGGTTTGAGTCTTTGAGAAGAAGCATATGAGTTTGCAGCGTGGTAGCCAAGGAGGAGTGTTGAATGTTTGGCAACCACGCAGCAAAAACAAAAAGAGTAAACTGCACCAGCAAGAATAGAGCAGAATCAGCAGCAGATGGCAGAGTTAACAACTTTTGGAATATTTAGTTTTTAATGTAACTATGTTAATTTAGTTTGTAACATGTTGACTTGTTTAGTTAAGTTGTAATCTTGTTTTTAAGAAAAGATCAGCTATGACAACTAAATTTGTTAGGCTAAGGATGTGACTTAGTTGACTTAACAGCTTAGAAGCTTGAACAAGTCATTCTAGTTTTAGTTTTTTTGTAAATTTCTATTTATGTCTTGTTTTGTATTTTATCAGCAGATCAAGCAATGAAAATTTGAGTGACTTTCTTCTCAATTTTTGAATTATTTTAGCTTTGTTTCCTTTCTTTCATTACATGTTTTGAGTTGTTTATGTTTGTGAGCTGATAAAAAACCAACATAAGAGCCGAATACAAAATCAAAGAATATTTCCGTATCTCCATTGTTTGAAAGAATTACTCCTTTTGGAAGTCCATATTGAAGATTTGGGAGGATGTATGAAGCTGTGTTGTATGGTTGGTTGGCGATGGTCGTCGAATCAAATTCTGGACTGATAATTGGATCAATGAACTTGGATCACTTGCTCAATTTTGCACCAAAGAGGAAGTTGGCAATAAAGATTCGTCGGTTCGTGAGATGGTGAATGAAGAGGGAAACTGGAAGAGGGAGTCTTTTGCTGAGTGGTTGCCGCATTCTGTTGTTCTTCACATAGCAGGAATATGTCCACCTGGTGAGGGTGTTGGACCTGATAAATGTATTTGGAGGTGGAATAGGACTGGACAGTTCTATACTTCTGAGGCTTATGGGTATATTTCCTCAACAGATCAATTTTAAGAGGATAAAATCTGGAAAGTAGCATGGAAGTTACCATGTCCTCAATGATTTAGTCTTTTTTATGGATATTGCTGCATGGAAGCTTACTGACAAATGTAAAAAGATGTCGTCTTGGTATGATAGATGATCCTTGCTGCATTGTTTGTGGGTGTCCTCTGGAAATAACTCTTCATGCACTTAGAGATTACGAAGCGGGGAAAGCAGCTTGGCAGCAACTGATTCATGCGCATTTCGCTGACAGGTTCTTCTCGCCACCCTTTAAGGAGTGGTTGATGGAGAACATCCTTAACATGAACGGTATTAATCACGACAGTATGGACTGGAGTATCCTGTTTATGGTTGTCTGTTGGCGAACATCGAAACAAAGAAATGTGTTCATTTTAAGCATGAATGTTGGAATTCGCAGGAAATTATTGCGCAAAGTAAAGCTTGGACTACAGGCATTGCGCCAATGGAGCTTGCCGCGTAGTGATCAGATCCAATTAAATACGGATGGTGCAGTTCAACGACTTATTAATAAGGCCGCGGCAGGTGGTGTGCTTCGCTATCATGCGGGGAACTGGCTGCTAGACTATAGCAGAAATATTGGTTGTACCAGTGTTGGCAATGCTAAATAGTGAGCAATCATGCCCACTTTTACGACGTTTACCATTTTCGTTTCAGGGAAATAGTTAATCATGAAATATGCTTCATTTTTATAAGTAAAGATCGAACTTCTGATCTCATAATTAAGAAATAAAGGAAACAATCACCAAATCACACCTCATGATTAATTTACACCTTTTGAATCAGACCAATTTAGTTGGGATGATCTGTTTTTGTTTTTATTTTTTCAAAAATTAATTTTATATAGTATTAAAGGTGTTTTTTTCTTTCTAATTTAGAAATAATTTTTTTATATTAGAAAAAATAATAATTAAATTAAATATTAAATGAAGATATATTCAAGTTGTGTAAAATACGAACCTGAGATTTTTAAATTATTAACAAAAAAAAATTGACTCAAATATATTTAACTAGTACCCAAACTGAATTAAAGAAAACTCGAATATTTAACATTATAATAGTCACTCTCAACTCATAAATAGGAGGATAATGAAGTTCAGTGCATTCGAATTCACATTCTCTTATATTGACAACAATACTCGTACTAATTGAGCTAAGATTCAATTTGACACATTATGAATCAACTTTAGTCAAAGTAAGATTTTAGCAAATTGGCTAAAAATGTTAAACTTTGGGTGAATAACGTGTGATAAACTTAACTCTCACACGCTCTTTGATCCTCTCTAAAACTCCCTCTATCTTTCTTCTCCTTCACTTCTTTTGTTTGTTTGGCTATCCACAACGTTCTCTTCATCTTTGATATCACTCCGAAATCAAAAGGCAGTTTAGAAATAAAGTGTAGTTTTAAAGATGCGGAGAAATTGGGTGAATCCTTATGGAGTTGCTGCCCTTCTAACTCAATTTCAACTGCTGCTTCAATTCCCTCCAAATAATCTCTTCTTCTGGCGCATCATCACATCTCAAACCCAGTTTTAAAGGTGAAATTCTTACACCATTTTATTTACACAATGATGTGAAACGCTTTTGCTTTCTGCAAAGCTATGCCATTAACTCTCTATTTGGCGTTTCCTTTTCTGATTGATTATTGGTTTCATTTTGGAATAGCGTGTAGGTGCTCACCCTATTGGCCTGGCAACGTGCGCATTATGTCGAGCACACATTCACAATGACTCCCAACATTGATCCCTCATTTGCGCAACGCAAGTCATTGTGAATGTGTGTTCGAAAAAATGTGCACTTTAGCTATAGTGTGCTGCAGATTCTTCTTAGTTTTTCAAACACTCCTCCAAGTCTATGATCAAGTCTGTCGCACAATGTTCGGGGGGAATAAGGATCGATTGCAGAAATGTCAACTGGAAAAGAAATTGTAAAAGGAATATAGCTACCATTTTCATTACCATTATCTGCCTCATTTCACAACTTTGTCAATAGTTTTTAGCTTCTTTCACATCACTCCTGCAGAACATTGGTAAACTTATCCATGGCTGAAGCTTGTTCCCTTGTACTTCTGCTTGTCTTTGTTCTCTCCGGTGCACCTGTTGAAGGCAGCCATGGGAGTAAACTCTCTCATAATTACTACAAATCCACTTGTCCCAATGTATTCTCCATTGTCCAAGGTGAAGTTGAAGCTGCTTTAAACAAGGAACCGCGCATGGGGGCATCTTTGCTTCGCTTGCATTTCCATGATTGCTTTGTTAATGTGAGCAGTATTTCACAAACTAGTGTTTTTTGATGTCTTAGCTTCAATCTTTTAACCTTTTGAACTATGAAAAATCTGTAGGGTTGCGATGGATCAATTTTGTTGGATGACAATGCAACATTCATCGGTGAGAAAACCGCACCGCCAAACCTAAACTCGACCAGAGGATTCAATGTTGTCGACAACATCAAAGCTCGACTAGAGGATACATGTCCAGGAGTAGTTTCTTGTGCAGATATTCTGGCAATCGCAGCACGAGACTCAACTGTCATAGTAAGTCCATGCTGCAATTGACCGCATTGTCAATGACAGTAATGTAAACGCTTGGAAGGTGATATTAAGTGCCTTTTTTATGATTTGCAGCTAGGAGGTCCTTCGTGGAAAGTTAAGCTAGGGAGAAAGGACGCTACCACTGCTAGCAATGCAGCTGCAACAGAGTTCATCCCTAGACCGAACCTGAATATTAGTGCTCTTGTTTCAAGCTTTGATGCTCAAGGACTCTCATTGAAAGATTTGGTGGCACTTTCAGGTAATCAGATTCTAACTTGGCAAAAACTAGCCTGTTTGTTTTGATAAATTATTGGTTCATTTTGGAATGGTATGCAGGTGCTCACACTATTGGCCTGGCAAAGTGCGAAACATTTCGAGCACACATGCACAATGACTCCAACGTTGATCCCACATTTGCCAAGTCCCTTCAACGCAAATGCCCCAGAACCGGAAAAGATAACATTCACCAACAGCTCGACTTACAGACTCCTACTTCTTTCGACAATTCTTACTTTAAGAATTTGTTGAAGAAGAAGGGTCTCCTCCGCTCTGATCAAGAGCTCTTTAGTGGCACCTCTGCTGATTCTTTGGTTAAGAAGTATGCTGCAGATTCATCCGAGTTTTTCAAACACTTCTCCAAATCTATGATCAAGTTGGGTAATATCAAGCCTCTCACGGGAAGTTCTGGTAAAATTAGGATCAATTGCAGAAAAGTCAACTGAAGAAGAAATTGTAAAAGGATTGTAGCCACCATTATCTGTCTCATTTGACAACTTTGTCAGTAGCTTTTAGGTTGTTTCATATTACTGCTGTAGAACATTTGGTAAAAACTTATCAGAAACAGTGAATTTATTTTTACTTTCGTGATTGCTTAAAGATGTCTTCAATTATACGACTATGATTATGTTTACCAATTAACACTGCACTGTTAATAATGTGTGATCCAAATTTTAATTTTAAAAAAATAAAATACAAGTGGTAAAATAAAAAGATCTGTGAGGCGAAGGTCGAGGGTCGAGGGTCGAAGACCTGAAGTCATACTTGAAAAATGAGAGGGTTTAAATAAAATATAGGCTTGAGCAAAAAAGTAAAGCCTATTTAGAAAATAGACTGAACCTCGGATAAACTTTTTTTTGTCCGATCCGAATTTACAAAAAAAAAAAATTATTTTAATGTTTTTTATAAATTATATTATTAAAAAATAATGAATACGAATAGACCGTGCTAAGTCCGAGTTTTAATATTTTTATCTAAACTGATCATGAATAAAATTTTAAACACATCTTCGGAGCGAGATCTATCAAATAAACATAAGATTTTGTCAGAGACGGACCTGGTCATACACGGCTGTAGGTAAGACAAATTACATATTTTGATTATCTGAAATAAGAAAAAAATAAAATTCGTTTCTTTTTCAGGAAAGGAACTTGTTCGTAGTTGGGTACAACTTAAAGTCATTGGCATCAGCCATCAAAATAGAAATTAGTTCACAAGGAGCTTAATTACAAATACATGGAGAATTGACCTTTGAAATAAAATCCAAGGAAGACGAAAATGAAAATTGCTTTCCTTTCGCGCCATAGCATCTACTGCACGATTTGCTTCCCTATATATATATGCTTCAACGTCCATTGCTGGAAATGGTGTAGGAAAGTCCTGCAATCATCAGTTAGAGTTTGTAACTAAACTAATGACTGCGGAAGCATCTATTTTCTCTTTAATTTTCAGCATGTTTCTTGAAAGAGCAAAGTTGAGTCCATCACGAAGGGCCTATAGCTCTGCTTCGACATTCCTGGCTCTTGGGATGCATCCAAAAGATCCAACGAGCCAATCTCCTTTATAGTCTCTGATAACAATACCAGCTCCAGCACGCCCAGGGTTATCTACAGCGGAGCCATCAGTGTTTATTTTAACAAAACCCAATTTTGGTTTCTGCCAACTGACGGGGATGGATTTGAGTTGAAGGACTCTTTGGATACTCTGAGCAGCGACATAGTATTCTATGGCTTTTCTCGATTATCGAGGATAAGAGAAGGTCGGGTCTTGGATCGTTGTTGAAGAGGATAGCATTTCGCAACAGCCAAATCTCATGTAAGCCACTTATAAGTTTCCTCAAAGGGCCTAGGCCTCACCAAATTTCCTTACTGAAATGGCTTGTTTTTTGCAGGGCTTTTCAAGTAAGCCGAGCGTGCCGATTCTGGTGGATAGAGTTCGAGGATCTAATGTATTCCGCAAAAAAGACTTTTGCCCATATATATATTTTTAATATACGGGTGTAATTACATGGTAGTAGAGTTGATAGTGGGTCGGTTTGGGTTGGATTTGGGCCAAATTTCAACAAAATGTTAGGCTCAATTGCTAGGTCCAAGCCCAATCCAGCCCAAATGGGCCTAAAATTTTGTCTAAACTCAACCCCCATTATAGAACTCAAACCCGAGCCCGACCCGAACCGTATTAATTTTTTAGATTATTTTATTATATAAAACAAATTTAAAAAATATATAATATATAAAATACACTTAAAAAACATTAAAACAAACATTAAAAATAAAACAAATTTAAAATACATTAAAAATTCTTTATATTAAGATAATTACAAATAAAGTAATAGAAAAATTAACAATAAAACAAAAGTTCTACAACATTCAAATAAAATTAAAAAAACAACGAAACAACAGTAAAAACACATAAAAAATAACATCCAAACAACAAAAATAACAACCAAAATAGCAATAAAAACAACAGTAAAACAACAACAAAAATAACAGCAAAAACAATACTAAAACAGTAAAAAAATAGCACTAAAACAGCATCAAAACAACAACTAAAATGGCATCAAAATTGCAACTTAAATAGTAAAAAAAAAAACCAAAACAACAATATAATTTTTTATTAAAAATGGTTAATTTATTCGGGTCGGATTCAGACTAAAAAAAAAAATCTTACTTGAGGCCCAACCCGTTTAGAAAATGGGCCTCATTTTTGTCTAAATCTATTTTTAAGGCCTATATTTTTGTCCAAACCCTCCCATTTTTTGGGCGGGCCTTCAGGTTGGTCAAGCGGCCCAGTCTATAATTAGGTCTACATGGTAGTATCTGTTCATATTTTCTTAACCCTTTGACAATGCACACACCCATTGCACACACAGATGCTCAAACTCGGGTCTTCTAGGATGAACATTATCTTCTTTTTCACTTGAGCCACTCGTTGGGTTCTTACCCACAAACTTTCTTTATACTCTGGAAAATTATTTTTGAAAAATATTTTTTATTCTTTGATAGATTTCTTGAAAATATTTCATATAAACATGCATTTGAGATTTTTTTTTTTATCTTTACATTGTTTAATGGAGTTTATTTTATATTTATAAATTTAATTTTACATTGTACTTTGTAAAACAAATGCGACATAAATATATTTGTTTTAAAATATTATAGTGCAAATTCCTTTTAACAATCAAAATGTATTTTATAATAAGAAAATATCTCGTACCAAGTAATGTCATATATAAACTTAATAATAAATAACGCTTAATTAAAACTTAATTTAAATTACATATATTACATATATGAGAGTACAAATTGACACATTAGAGTTGTAAGAAATAAATGAAGCTAAGCATTTTTTAAACAAATATTCATATTTATATAATTAAAATATTCATCTTCAAAAAAATATAATTAAAATATTCATAATTTTATACTAGGATAAAATATTTCATAAGTCCTTGTACTCTTTGTAAATTAGAAATTTAGTTCATGTACTTTTATTTTTGGGTTAGTCATACTTTTTAGATATCAAAATTTAGGTTTAGTTGTTAGCATTATTAAAAATATTTTGTTAAATTCATATTCATTATAACGTTATTTTTTAGTTGCATGAATATCGAGTATTTATTATTTAAAAATGTGACATAACAAAATTGACTAAAAATTTTAACAATGTTAGTAATTGGACTTGATTTTCAAATCTAAAAAAGTAAAGGGACTAAATTTTAAATTTGTGAAGAGTACATAAACTTATGGCATATTTTAACTTTTATACCGCAAAATATTTATTATTAATATATTTATAATCGTAATATATATTTATTATTAAAATATTAATATTGAATATTTTTAATAATACATGAAGAATATTATTTAAAAATTATTATTTTTAAAATGTATTATTAAAACAAAATTGAAATATTAAATATTTTATTAAAATAATAAATTACATTAATAATTTATTATATGATTAGATATAGATAATTAAATATATATGTTTAATAATATTGAGAATTATGATATTTTATATTAATATTTTTTTAGTTTTAAATATTTTTAAATAAAAATTATTATTAATATAATAATATTAAGCTTGAGTTATGTTAATTTTTATATAAAAATAAAATAACTCATAAATGAACTATTTTCTAGAAAATGATTTACGCTTTTCAAAATGATAAATTATTTTACAAAAAAAAATCTATTAACCTGTAAATCATTTTCCATAAAACAAACAAAAAATGTTTTTCGAAAATTATTTTCAGTTAAACAAACAAAACCTTAATCTCCAGCCTAATTTAATTGATTGTGCTTGGTTTCTCTTTTTTGATTTCCTTTTAACTCTAGCCCACCAAAAACCACCAAAAGTTTTTGGTTTAGTGACTTGAAGTGAGATTTTATGAAATAATTATAAAGTGTGCAAGAAGTGAAAATTTAAAATTGACCGTGAAATAAATATGATACGTGATATATATAAGTAAAAGAATGAATCCCATGTATTGGCTTGATGACCAGGATATTCATTACTCTCAAATGTGATATGGGTTCGAGTTGCGCTAGTCACGTTGCTGTTAAGACTTTACCTCCTCTTGTAGTTCACCTAAAAAGAATAATTCATAAATAAATTAGGTAATCAATAACATAAATTATTTGTGTAGAAATATAAGTGACATGTGAAGGCTTAAATGACTTGGTACTATCTTTGGTTACATGTACAAATGAAAACTTAAATGCCATAATAAATGGAGATAATTGACATGTGATAGCATATCATTTAACCCCAAAATTATTGGTTGGAATATGATAATAGACAAGACAAAACAATTTGAACGCAAAGCTCGGAAGATTCAAACTTTTTGTCATTGATTTTTTTGGGTAAATAAAGAGCATTAAAATGTCTAAGTCTTAAAAACAATCAAGACAATGAAAGGTCATCAGATAATAGCTTCCTCACATGAGTACTAGGAGAATCTATAATATGAACATCCATATAGTCGCTTCCACAAGACTTAGCAAGGTGATCCACAATTGTATTAGTCTCCCTTCATGCAAATTGAACTTTGAAAGCTTCAAACTGTCCAGCGGCATCTTTTATTTTTCGAACAATAGTCTCCGAAGGCGCACCATTAACGCAATCTTTGATCAAATTCACCGTCGTGAGGCAATCACTCTTAACACAAATCTTGTTGTAGCCTTTCATTAAAGCAACTTGTAGACCATGAAATATTGCCCACAACTTAGAATTCAGAGTCGATCCCTTACCCAAAAGCCTTTGAAAACCCAGAATCCATTCACCATGGGAGTCCCGAAACACCCCAGTTGCAATAGAGCTAGTCTCATCAGCATTAGCAGCACCGTCCGTGTTGACCTTCACCCATCCTAGATCTAGACAATGCCATTTGGAAACCTTGCCCCTGCCAGCAGTAATTGACCCGCCCCTAGAACCAGCTACTGTAATGTTTGTTGCCATGCACGCAGCAGAGTTGATGAGCACTTACATGTCACCCATTTGATTTTGAAAAATAAAAGCATTGCGTTGCTTCTAGAGAAGCTAGCAAAGCACTAGAAACAAAACCACGCTCTCAAGATCGTAACTACAAAGGTATGTCCTTCCTCTCAACATAGACAGCAGCCAATTAGCAACATTAAGCTCAAAAAAAGAAGAAACAGAATCTGATTGGATCACCTGACGCCAGACTACAGCTGCAAAGTAACAATCCCGCAATACATGCACTATTGTTTCATTAATAACACTACACAAGGGACACCCTGCATTATCAATTAATTTTCGACGAACTCGTTCACTGTTCGTGAGAAGCCTGCCTTTTTTAACAATCCGTAAAAAGTATTTGATTCGAGGAGGGAATTGGCTCTTCCATACCAGATTCCAACTCGTGTCCACCAAGATTGAATCATTTCGTGACACATTTTCATACGCCGACTTGATAGTATACTTCCCATTCTGATTAACTTTCCACATACAAACGTTATTGCCAAGAGTAGGGCAAGGTGGATGATAGTGAGCTATAATTTCTATAACATCTTTGTGAAAATACTACTTTAGAAATTTCCAATTCCAATTTCCAAAGGAATCCACAAAATCAACATCACGTGCATAAGCAAGTAAAATCACACCTGGGAGGAGATAAGGGAGAAACGGTCCAACAGAGGGAATCTAATCATCTAAAGTGTCACGGACCGTTCACCAAGGCCTGAGACCAGCACACATCAAGCTGCCCAAGAAGTACTCCATAGCATTTTGGGCTTATCACCACTTAGCCCAACACTTGGGATTGAAGAGCCTTTCAAAACAGATATGGCAAGTGGCACATAATCAGGAATATTCCTTTTTTATTCTTTTCATATCTTTGTAAACTCTTTCCATTGTATCTTAACCGTCGATGTACTCTAATCTTAACCATTGGATGTAGGGGGTTCAACTATAAATAGAGGCTTACCCCCACCTTATTTACACACTTCACTTTTGAGGAATATACAGAGCATTCACTCAAATTTCTTCCTTGTCTTTTGTTTTGCCTTTTTCTTTCAATGTTCCTTTGCTTCCGCTAGGATCTAAGCATTTTAGCTTTGATCAAGTTCCAGGCTTACTTAGGCGTTGTTTGATCGAGAAACGTCTAAGGCCGCACGCTCCAAGATTCAAGTTCTAGGGACGTGACAAGTGGTATCAGAGCCTGTTCGAGTGAGAGAAATGAAACTACAAAACTCAAGCGAGATTCCAGCAGTTGAACGAGAGACTCGTGTTACTGTTGAGAAGAAGAAGAGAGAGAGTTCCAGGGACATCATTTTAGCCTTAAAGAGGGGGGTCGCTAGACTTGAAGATTTCGTAAAGAAAGTCAAGGAGGCCCAAGAAGAGACAGAATCGTACTTTGAGAGAGTGAGTTCTCTTAAAGAAGAAGTCATGATTACGGTTTAAGGACTTCTCGACGACATGTATGAGAAGTTAGACCAACGAGACAATTCTCTTGAAGTAGCAGGGGAAGCTACCAAAGCCGAGTTGGTAGAGGAGATCAAGGATCTCCGAAGTGAGCTTGCCATTTATAAGAAAGCCGTAAAGAATGACATGATGTCAGAAATAGCGTCACCCACCTAGGATTGATGTCCCAAAGCCAAAGATGTATGCAGGGACACGATCAACCCAAGATGTTGAGAATTTCATTTGGGCCATGGAGCAGCACTTTCGAGCCATGGGGTCAAGGACGAAGCAACAAAGGTAAACACTGCTCTTGTTTATTTGACTGATATCGCTCTTTTATGGTGGCGACATAGGTGTTCCGAGAAGAAGAATGGGGAAATTTCCATTATAACATGGAGTAAGTTCCAGTCCGAGCTCAAGGAATAGTTCTATCCCAAAAATACGCAACTAAAAGCCCGAGTAAAGTTACGACAACTCAAGCATACTGGCTCAATTCAAGGCTATGTGAAGTAATTCACCGAGCTCAAGCTTCAAATCCCAAAGTTGGGCGAGGAAGAAGGATTCTTTGCCTTCATGGATGGACTCTAACGATGTGCCAAAATGGAGTTGAAGTGTATAGGGGTCCAAGAGCTTTCCAAAGCTTTGTCCGCAGCTGAGTCCATTGCCGAGTTCGAGATCAAAAGGTCCGAGTGTACCAAACCAAAGCCAAAATCTAAAGGCAATGGTGGGGGAGACAAGGAAAGACCAGCCAAGAAGGGGTCTGAGAAGCCGACAGGTAGTAATATCAAGTTTCGCAAGCCTTGGAAGAAGAACAACGAGCCTTTCAAGTGCTACAATTGTGGAGGAAAGCACTTGGCGAGGAACTGTCCTCAAAACGAGAAAGTTGCTGCCATCCAAGGGAAGGATGCTGAAGATAAGAAGACTCTTAAGCTTAAATCCATCATTAGCTCCATGGAGGTTAAAAAGGGTCATAAGAAGAAGGGACTGATGTTCATCGACATCACCGTGGCAGGCCAAAAGATGAGTGCACTGGTGGACACCAGTGCCTCAGAATTGTTCATGTCCGAGTGGGTTGCCAAGAAACTTGACCTTCGTGTTGAGAAGACAAGTAGGTTTATTAAAACCGTCAATTCCAAAGAGGCTCCGATTACGGGGGTGGCAAAATGAGTCATGCTAAACCTTGGAGGTTGGACCAGTAAAGAAAATATTAAGGTAATCCCTCTAGATGACTTTGATTTCGTGATTGGACTTAACTTTCTTGATCGGGTTAATGCGTTCCCTGTTTCCTTTACCGATTATTTGTGCATTTTGGATCTGAAACATAAATGCATTGTTCCGACAACCTAAAAGGCCGGAGTTGAAGCCAAGATGCTATCAACCATCCAGTTTAGCAAGGGGGTGCCCAAGGAGGAACCAACTTACTTAGCTGCGTTGGTTGATGAGCAACCTACCAAGTCAGTCGAGGTCCTAGAAGAGGTGAGACAAGTGTTAGCAAAATTCAGAGATGTGATGCCTACCGAGTTGCCCAAAAGCTTGCCATAAAAGAGAGAGGTGGATCGCAAGATTGAACTCGTGCCGAATGCGGAGCCACCCGCTAAAGCTCATTACCGAATGGCTTCACCCGAGTTAGAGGAGTTGCGCAGACAGTTAAAGGAACTCCTAGATGCGGGTTATATCCGACCGTCTAAGGCACCCTATGGTACACCAGTACTCTTTCAGAAGAAGCACGATGGGACGTTTCAAATGTGTATCGACTATCGAGCTTTGAACAAGCTCATTATGAAGAACAAGTACCTGATCCCGCTCATTGCTGACTTGTTCGATCAACTTGATAGTGCAAGGTGGTTCACCAAGTTGGATTTGTGGTCCGGATATTATCAAGTTCGAATAGCCGAAGAAGATGAACCAAAGACTGCTTGTGTGACGCGCTATGGTTCGTATGAATTCTTAGTGATGCCCTTCGGTCTCACGAACGCTCCCGCCACTTTCTACACTCTCATGAACAAAGTATTACAACCCTTTCTTGATCAATTTGTTGTTATCTACCTTGACGATATTGTGACTTATAGCAAGACACTTGAGGAGCATTTGGAGCATTTGAGAAAGGTGTTCAAAGTCTCGCGAGAGAACGAGCTCTACATCAAAGAAGAGAAGTGCTCGTTTGGTCAACAGGAGGTCCCTTTCCTAGGCCACATTATGGGAGGTTGCAAGATTCGAATGGATGGGGCCAAAGTCCGAGCTATTGAAGATTGGGAGCCACCAACCAAAGTGACAGAGTTGAGATCCTTCTTGGGGTTAGCCAATTATTATCGAAGGTTCGTTAAAGGCTACTCCAAAATAGTCGCACCCTTGACCGAGTTACTAAAGAAGGACAAGGCGTAGGATTGGAGCATCGAGTTCTAACAAGTCTTTGTAAAATTGAAGAAGGCCATGGTCAATGAACCAGTGTTAGTGTTGCCAGGTTACACCAAGCAATTCGAGATCTACACCGATGCGTCCGATGTTACCATTGGTGTTCTTATGCAAGAGGGACATCCGGGGATGAACTGGACATTGACACTGATTGTAAAGAACTATTACTGGCCGTACATGGGCACAGATGTTAAAGCCTATATGAAGACTTGTCTTGTGTGCCAACAAGACAAGATAGAGATGAAGAAACCAACGGGACTATTACAGCCATTGCTCATTCCCGAGCGACCATGGGAAAGTGTTTCCATGGACTTTATTGTCGGTTTGCCCAACACTGACGATTTGTCAAGTATTATGATTGTTGTTGACAGGTTTTCGAAGTATGAGACGTTCATTCCAACGTCCAATGTGTGTCCAGCCGAGGAGGCAGCTCGTCTTTTCCTCAAGCACGTGGTCAAATATTGGGGAGTTCCAAAGACAATTATTATTGATCGGGACACACGATTCACGGGGAGATTTTGGATCGAATTATTCAAGCTCATGGGATCAAGCTTGAACTTTTCAACAAGTGCTCATCCCCAAACCGACAGGTAAACTGAACGAGTGAATGCACTCTTGGAGATCTATTTGAGGCACTATGTGAGTGCAACACAGCGCGACTGGTCAAAACTATTGGATGTGGCTCAGTTTTCTTACAACTTGCAACGAAGTGAGGCCACAAACCAAAGTCCGTTCGAGATCATGATTGGGCAATAACCGCTTACACCCAACATGGTTGTTACCAAGTATGAGGGGCCAAATCCAGTAGCACACAAGTTTTCCACGGAGTGGCAAGAGCATCACGACTTAGCCTGAGCTTGTTTACACAAGGCAGGGAAGCGGACAAAGAAGTGCGCAGATCGAAAGCGTAGAGATGTAAATTTCCAGGTTGGTGATCTAGTCCTTTCCAAATAGACAGGAATCTTGCGCAACCCAACCGTGCACAAAGGGCTTATGCGAAGATATGAGGGTCTGTTCCGAGTTGTGAACCGGGTAAGTATGATGGCCTGCAGATTGGAGTTGCCACCGACCATCCAAGCTCATCCAGTGTTCCATGTTAGCTTATTCAAGCCTTACCATCAATATGAGTCAGATCAGGATCGAGGCAAATCACATCGAGCGCCAGTCGGAGTGAAGATCTCATATGAGAATGAGGTTCAAGAGATCCAAGCAGAGAGAGTTATTCGACGACTAGGTTACTGGCCAAGGCACGAATATTTCGTTCAATGGAAGGGACTTCCCGATAGTTAAGGTAGTTGGAAATTAGCAGAGGGTCTATGGCAATTCAAAGACCAAGTGGACAGATACCATGCTAACCGAGTGACGATGGCGTCACTAAATTCAGTAGGGGAAAATGTCACGGACCGTGCATCGAGACCCAAGACCAGCACACATCAAGCTGTCCAAGAAGCACTCCGTAGCATTTTGGGCCTATCACCACTTAGCCCAACACTTGGGATTGAAGAGCCTTTCAAAGCAGATATGGCAAGTGGCACATAATCAAGAATATTCCTTTTTTATTATTTCCATATCTTTGTAAACTCTTCCATTGTATCTTAACCATTGGATGTAAGGGGCTTCAACTATAAATAGAGGCTTACCCCTACCTCATTTAATCACTTCACTTTTGAGGAATACACAGAGCATTCACTCAAATTGCTTCCTTGTATTTTGTTTTGCCTTTTTCTTTCAGAGTTCCTTTGCTTCCGCTAAGATCTAAGCACTTTAGCTTTGATCAAGTTCCAGGCTTATTTAGGCGTTGTTTGATCGAGAAGCGTCTAAGGTCGTACGCTCCACTTAATTTTGTCCCAAAACTTACTCCAAATTTTTACCATCGATCCACAAGCAAAAGAACAAATCGGTTGATCAATCACATCCGAACATACATCAACCATTTTGCATTTTGAACGCAAAACCCGAACCTATAGAGCGTCTACTTTGGATACAAAGCTAAAAGCAAGTGTCATCAAATACGACTCATTCTGCAGGATCATCTTCCTATGTCCAATACCTTTTTTAGGGATCGGCTGACAATAAGAATCCCATCTCACGAAAGATATTTTAGGCTCAAGAATAGTGGAACCCCATATGAACCTTCTCACCAACTATTCAATTTGTTCACAAACACCCAAAGGAACCATCATAGGTTTCATGAAAAAACCAAGAATTGACAGCAAGACTGACTTATCCAACGTAGCTCTCTTGCCAGTGACAAAATTTTGGCATCAAAAGTATTAAGTTTACGTTGTACCTTTTCAATAATGAAATAAAAAGTGCTTTTCTTGGCTTTAGTGTCAAATAACGGCATGCCCAAGTAAGTCCCTAAATCATCAGTGATTTCAAATCCTAATAAATTGCCAATCTTAGCTTTAGCACTATCGCCCGTGTTAGGGGAAAAGAAAAGCTTTGACTTGGAAGCATTTACCTTGAGCCCTGAATAAAAACAAAATTCGTCAAGAATATCACGCATTACCCTTGCATTCTCAATATTAGCTTCACCGAAGAGGAACAAATCGTCGGCGAAAAAGAGATGGGACAAAAGAGGCCCACCCCTCCCAAGCTTCATAGGACTCCAAATAACCTTATTGACTGCATCTATAACCGCATGACTAAGTTGTTTCGTGATCAAGACGAATAGATACGGGGACATGAGATCACCTTGTCTCAGGTCATGAGAAGGAACAAAACTCTCCGTAAACCCCCCATTCCAAAGCACTTGCATAGTAGGAGTTGTAATACATTCCATGATCAATTGGACTATCTGTAACACCCAAAACTCGAAATCGTCACCGATTAGGGTCTTGGTGTCCTACTGTTCATCTATCACCGTTCGTCCTTTATTTTCATTTCAATCAGTCTATTTTAACAAAGATGTGCACCTAACATATCATAAATTATCAATCGATTAAAAATCACAACTCAACAATGGCAAAAAGGTCATTTCAATGATTTTTGAACACTTCTACCGGTACCTGATGAACATGTACCGGTAGTTGTCAAGTCAAAAAATAGTTCAAAAATATTGCAGAGTTCTATCGATACTCAAGATGATTCTATTGATATATGTGACACAACTACCGAAATAATTCATGCATTTATCGATACCAAAAACTCCAGAGAGCAAAAATCCTTATCCTGCAACTTCTACCGATACAAACTTTCTTACTACCGATACATCAATACCATAAACTACCGATACTTGTATCTTAACTATCGATACAACCCAAGTCAAAGAACAATCTCTCTCTTACCCTGCACTTCTACCGATACATGCATAAGTTCTACCGAAACAAATATACAGGATCTCAAGAGTAACGCCAAGATATAAGTTTAATATCTCATACACAACCAGTATAAGTTATGCATTAAAACTTTACATAACATACATAACTTCTAAGTCTTACAAGCATTATAAGCTTGAGCATTTAAGTCATACTTCATGCAATTTACAAAATCAAAATAGAAGGATTTCAACATCTTTTAGTTCAATCTCAAGTTAATATCATCCTAGTACATGCCATAAGACCAAGTGATGTAAAATCTACCATACAAGCTCCACAATAGTGTGATTTCCTCGAGATGATCCGATCTTCAAACAACAAAACTTATCTACAAAGTAACAACATATTCACGAGTAAGCTTATTAAGCTTAGTAATTTAGCGATTATCATTTTCTCACAGAATAAACAGACCAGTTAAAAGATGATAACGAGATAATGAGTATGTATTCGTAATCATGTATAATAACGAACTAAATCTCTTCAGTTCTCCAGACTTTAACTCATTACGAGCACAGACAACATTTAGCCCACATGAGCCCAAAATGATTAGCTTTTACGAGCCCAGAATGGTTAGCTCTTACGAGCCCAGAATGGTTAGCTCTTACGAGCCTAGATAGAGTTTAACCAGTGTACGATGTTGCTCACGCAAGCTGATGAGAATCCGAAACATATGCGAAGACTCAACCATTGATACGGTCCAAAATTTCTCACTATCGATGCTGCTCACACAAGCTGATGAGAACCCGCAACATATGCGAAGACTCAGCCATTTAAGGAATGCATAATTCATTATTCATTCAAAATCTGTTAATTTGTAATGCTGCTCACACAAGCTGTTAGGATACTGCAACATATGCAGGATCCTAGCCATCGCTTCAAATCAGATAACCGGTCTGAAACCTGACATTTCGTTTCTTTCTTTGCCTTTCCATTATCACGAATGTTTAACATTTCTCCATTTGCTATGACAATAGTGAAACACAAGAAATAACCATTGTATATAAACTATCACTACGAACTTACCGGATGAAATTGTAGTTTAGTTCAACTTGAGGGACTATTTTGCTAATTTCCCTTTTCTGCGATTCATGGCACGATTGTAATCTAAATCAACAATTCAGCCAAATTTCACATTAAAACACATAATTAAATGAATTAACATAATTTGGTCTTTTTTGGAAAAATTACTATTTTACCCCTAATACTTTCCTTTTATTTAATCTAGTCCTTTCAACACAAACATGCAAAATACTCATTTCCTCCTCAACTCATAGCAGCCAAATTTACCATGATTCCCATACAAGTCCCTACAATCCATTTTTCACCAAAAGTACACTTAATTTCATCTTTTAGCATTTTAGTCCTTAAACCTTAATTTCATCAAAATCACTTTACAAAAAGATCCAACCTAATCATCAAGCATCCAAAACCATCAAGAACTTTCAAAGACAAGCATATCCAAAAATGGTAAGATCCACAACATTTGACAGATTCGCAAATTTGTCCCTAGATTAGCTAGTTCAAGCTAACACGGACTCAAAAACATGAAAATTACTAAAAACAGGTAACAATAGCTTACTCAAATCAAAGCTCAAAGCTTAAGAATGAAACCCTAGCTTTCTCCTTGTGCTTGACGAAGAAGATGAAGAAATTAGAAGAAGAAAAATAGCTTATTTCTTCTTAAATTCACTTTTATACTTAATGGCAAAAATTGTAATTTTTATGACTTTCATAATTAGACTTAATTAATCCCTTTTTAAACCTTAATTAGTCCTAATTTAAATTAATTTAACTCATAATAATCCACCCACTAAAATGCCATAGGTTAATTTACCTATTTGATCCTTCATTTATATTAAATTCCAACTAAACCCACTTATTTACAAATTAGCCTTAAACTAAAAAGGACTAAATGAATAAATAACCCAAAAGTAAGTGGAAAATAATCATGTCACCACCGCTTGGACTTTTTAACCGTGGTTTAATTATCACTTTGGTCCTTTCTATTTTTAATCTATAACAATTAACTTACTTCTTTTACAATTTACTCCTTTTTCCTTAATTAAACAATTAATTAACAAAATTACCCAACCGAACTTCAACTCACATTTAATAGGATTCTGTAAATATTTAATAAAAATATTTACGGCACTAAATTTCAGAAACGAGGTCTCGCTACCTCATTTTCTAGAGCTACTTGTCTTTTGAATCAAACCACTTATACTAAATTTTTAATTCAATAAATAAAATCCTCCAATTCAAAATTCCACATAAAATTATTACTGACTAATTTAATTTAATCACTCATTTATAAAAATTTCTCGTCGAGTTTGTGACCCCGTAATCACTATTTTCGATACCACTGAAAAATGGGTTGTTACTCTATTTTACAAGGAAAATTAGCCACATCCATGGAATCATGAATAAACTCTCACCTCAAACGATCATATGCTTTTTCCAAGTCGATCTTCAGTGCCATCCAACCCTTCTTACCCTTGCGAATTCTCATGGAATGCATTGCCTCTTGAGCGGTGATAACATTATCTGTAATGTGTCTTCCACGAACAAAGCTAGACTGATTTTCGGTCACCAACATAGGCATGATAGGTTTGAGCCGATTTACTATAACTTTAGTAAAGACTTTGTAGGGCACAGTACAAACACTAATGGGTCGAAATTGTGTCACCACCTCAGCTCCGATCACCTTTGGAATAAGCACAATCAATGTTTTGTTAAGAAAATGTTCCACAACATCATCCAAGAAGCCCTTCTTCGCCATATCTAGAAAAGACTCACCAACAACGTTCCATTACGATTGATAGAATTGAGCATGTAGCCCATCAATGCCTGGGGCCTTCAAAGGCGCCATTTCAAAAAGAGCGTCATGGACCTCTTGACTAGAAACATCTTTGCTTAGAACAAAAACCCATTCAACATCCATAAGAGGGAAAGCATTCCTCAAACGAAAAGCACCACAAGCAGTACCATCCTCAGTATATAACCGTCTATAAAAAGAAATGACTTCCTGCTTAATTTTGTCTTCATCATAACACCAACTCCCATCCTCAAGTTTCAAACTACAAATATGATTAAACCGCCTACTTTTGTTCACTTGACTATGAAAATACCTCGTATTTCGATCATCGAGAGAAAGCCAATCTTTTCTGGATTTCTACTTCCAAAGCAATTCCTCAATATCTAGAACCCCTACCAACTCAACCTGTAATTCCTTATCAAGCTCAATAAGTTTCTAAGATCTATAATTCTCCAAATATCTTTGAATACCACGAATCCTAGACAAGAGAATTCGCTTTCTCCTAATGATGTTACCAAAAACTTACCAGTTCCATTTTTTAGCAGCTTCGACAAAATTAACCACCGATCCTTCCAAACAAATATATCTACGCCAATTTTCTACCACTAATGAGCTGAAACCATCATGAGTCAACCACTCACTCAAGAAACGAAAAGGACGTTCAACTTTAGGCACGGGAGACAAACCAAACCTAATTACAAGAGGCCAATGGTTCGATTTTAACTTATGTAAATGAAACATAGTGGTTTCAGGTGCCATAGCTTCCCACAAAAAATTACACAGAGCACGATCAAGACATTCGAACACTAAACCATGATTCCAAGTAAACTTCGACCTCGAAATCTCACATCCTTTAAACAAAAGTCATTAATAAATTTATTAAAAAGGTTGCAAGAAATTCTACCAACTCGAGAACCCCATTGCTTATCATCGTCATTCAGCAAAGCATTAAAATCACCAGCTATTAACCAAATAGAATGAATATTCTGAGCCACAACACCCAAACTCTCCTAAAGGTTTTTCTGAATTGCCTATCTAGGACTTCCATACACAGTGGTAACAAACACCTAATTCTTCAACCCCGAGAATCAAACTTTCAAATGGACAAATTGAAAAGTATTAAGAACTACCGATACCTCTACATTACACTTACACAAAATCCAAACTCCACCCGAAAAGCCTCGGGCCTCCACCCTATGAGAATTTCGTAGTCTTATCTTCCAAATAACATTTTCCACCTTAATGCCACTGATACGAGTTTCAAGCAAAACTACAATCTCAAGATCAAAATCCTTCAAATACTCCTTTAACACGCGAGGAAAATTTACCTTCCCAACACCCTAGCAATTCCACACAAAAAGATCAACTTTCATGAGAATAAGAAAAAATAATAGAACCTGGACAGTAAGCATCATGTGAATGAAGCATCCATCGCCATGTCTCCATCTCCTTCATTCGAAATCCCCAAGGAGCCTACTGATGAATTACCATCGTTTGCATGCCCAGCTAACTTAGTATGCTGATTGACATCAGCATAAATTTTTGACCTAGAAATAACATGCTCCAAACTAGACATAATGCTCGATATAGCTTTGTCCAAAGGAATTGATCCACCTTTCTCTTCAAAATGCGCAATCCCACTACTCCCTCCAATTTTGAATTTATCCTTCGACATTTTAATTTCAAAGAATCAGGAAGGGAGACGGATGAAATTAAATTTTTAACACCAAGAGAGTTACCCGTAGTATTTTTGCCATCAAGAGAAACATTTGGATCATGATTCTCATTAATCGCCACCACTGAGTGGTTTTTTGGATCCAAGATTCTAGGCCCAGCTAACTTACTCTTAGATTTCTTTCCCAGCACAACATGAAAGCCCACTAACCCATTACTCATTGCAGCCCGAGCACCCTGCATGCGCACCCCCAAATTAATTCCTTTCGACCCAGCCACACCCATATTGGGTTTTCTATCTCTCGTGCCTCCAAATGTTCCACGACCATCCCCATTAAGATTTATAAAAACCGAATCTACCTCATCATCAGCCTCATTAATTTCAGAAATTGTTTCCACATTATCCACCTCATCAATGTTGACTTGGTGATGATTGCCAAATTAAAAAAAATTTGCTTCTCCCTTTACTCCTTATCCTCATCAACTAAGGAAAGAGCATTAAACCGAGATCCCAATCAATTATTACTAAAATTAACCCCCTTCCCCAAAGCCTTCTGTCCTAACTGTGTCTTTTGTCGGTGTTCAACCACCATCCAATCACCATAATCTTCCTTCTCAACTCTCTCTTGAGCTTGAGCCCTACCCTTAACCGACACAGAAGACTGTTTACTTAAATTTTCTTTCGTACCATCATCTACCCTCTGCTTCATATGACCATAAGGACAAACTTCCTTGGTATGCCCAAATTGTCCACAGCAAAAACAGATAGAAGGAAGAGACTTATACTCTACCCGATGGAGCTTACTAGCCACCCTAATTTTAGGCACCAAAAGGTTGGCTAAATTGACTTGGATTGCAAACTTGGCAAATTGGCCCCGAGTCCCCGTGTCAGTTTGCACATCAATCTTCACAAACTTTCCCACTAAACTTCATATTTCCTGCAACAGACTTCTTTTATAAAAAGCTCCCGACAAACCCGGTATATGAACCCAAGCGACAACATTTTGTGGGAAAGCTTCAGATGTCGAAAACTGAGTAGACCAAGGTTGGACAGTGAGATAGTGACCATAAATCACTCAATGACCTTTCTAGATGGCGTTATTGTAATCCACCTTTGATTCAAATTTTGCCAAATAAGTCATTTTCAATGTCAATGAGTTGAAAGCGCATAGATGGCTTCCACAAAGCACACACATTATTCCACAGAGCATTGTAACCAATTTTCCGACCAAGCAATTTCACCACCAACGTTTTAGACATACTATCATCAATGAGATTGTAAATCCTTCATGAGAAGTCAATGGTAGGCACCCCATCCACCACGGTCTTTGTCACGTCATCCTTTTGCAAATCGAAATCATCCGATTCCCATGCACTCTCCATAATAGGAATTTTCAATTCATTATTTAAAATCGCATCCCTAAAAGAGAACGGTTTAGCCCGCCCTCCTTCCTGCATCTCATCGTCACCTCCTTCATCAGAAGGTTCCTCTTCTCTTCTTCTAACCTTCTTGGAAGCCCTTCTAGCCACCACCGCCGGGAAAGCAAACCCGCAGCCATTACTGTTGCTATTCATATTTTTTTTACTGAAATTGTAAAGCTTTTGATAATTCTTTCAAAACTAAAAAATCAAATCTTGTTAATTTGTTTTCTGTCATTGACTTTAGACAACCTTAAAAAAGAAATATTATATTTGAACATATATTGTTATTTAACTTTTTTTAAGAAAGTTATTCAACTATTTTACATAGGTATAATGATTTTTTTACCCTCCAACTTTATAAAAGAATTATTTTAATCGTTCATTTAATTTTTTATATTTTTAGCTTTAAATTTATATTTTTTTGTCGAATCACTTTAAAATGGATGAAAAATTAATTTTCATTAACTTTGTTGACGTGATATACACATGAATTTTCATATGGATGACATGTTAGCATTTAATTAATTTTTTAAATTTAAAAATATTATTTTTTTTCAAATTTTAATTATTTTTAATTTTAAATCTATCTACCTTTCTACAATTAGGTACAGAGCATTCTACAAACACTAGCATATTCCATTGTCGCTGTATGAACTGACAGCAATTTTAAGGGCGTGATGTGTGATTTTGTGCATTTTGCTATCAGATTTAATGCTATTAACTTTGCTACCCACCAGCTTAGTCTTGCCCATAATCAATTAAATTTTTTTTTTTTGCATCGTTCAATCTGTTTAACACAGATACAAGAAAATCTGCAACAGCAAATGGCCAAATAATAATATAGTTATTAATATTACATTTGAACATGTATTGTTATTGCACTATTTTAGATAGATATCATGATTTTTTTGTCATTCAACTTTATAAAAAATATCATTTTAGCCATTCATTAAATATTTTATTTTTTTAGTTCTAAATTTGGAATTTTGTTAAATCATATTAAAAAATATAAAAAAGTTCATATTTGTTAATTTTATTGGCGTGGTATACTCGTAAATTACCATATGGATAACATGTTAGTATTTAATTAATTTTTAAAATTTAAAAAATATTAATTTTTTAAACAAATTTTAATGATTTTTAATTTTAAAAATCTTTTTTATTTGATTTTTAAAATTAAAAAAAAAATTAATTTGTAAAATCTATCTTCGTTTCTACAATTAGGTATAGAGCATCCCACAAAACCTATATTCCATAGTCGCTGTATGATTTAATGCTTTAACTTACTATTTCAGACGCCTAGTTATTTTGCCACCCACCCACCCACCCACCCTGTTAGTCCTACCCATAAACAATTTAATACATCCAGTTTTTCAAAAAAACGAGGCATATATTGTGCGGCACATGTTGTATTTGTCGGACATTATTATTTGAAATTTATTTTCATGTTAAAATTCTAACAAACTTTTAGGTATACTCATGTTGGAATGATGAATACATTTTCCTAAACGTGTTTCAAATGTTTTCCGCATTTAATTCATGAGATTTCGTCGCCCACCCGTCAGTTGGCACCTACCCGCAATCGGTAAGGAAATTCAAAATAAATGAAAATTTGACATCTTTTGAAAATATAAAATTGAAACATATGTTTTATTAAAAAAATGTTAATAAAAATAAAGATATATTATTGTAATAAGACTATCTTAATAATTTTATTGAGAATATTATCTTTATAAATTTAAAAATTATTTATTATCTTACTTTAATTAAAATAAAATTTTAATAAAAATAAAATGCAAATGAAAAAAAAATCTATTTTGAGCCATCATAAAATGCTTTGAAATATATCATGCTTTGTACTGTGATGTTCAGATTGTGTGTTATGCTTCTAGGGAAGGGTTAGGTTGTCGTGGGAAAGTTACCATAATCGCAGGTGGATGTTGGTAGTAAGCTTGAATCGTGATATTTATGAATTGTTTGAAGAGTTGATTTCTAAATTGTTCGTCGGTTACCTTGCATATCTGTGGTTTTGGTGAGATTTCTGCTGTAATATTGATGCATGCTAAGTTGGTATACAAATGCACGCCCGGTTGTAGCATTGATAAGTTGTTACTGGGTAAAACACTATTGATTATGTTACATTGTTAAATGCTTGATACGTGTTATTTTGGTGAAAATGAATGATATGCGAAGGTTTGGTTGGAGGGCACGGAAAATGAATAGGCAAGTTATTTGGCTTTACGGAGATTTCGTTGGACTGTATGGGGATATATGCGCACAAATATGTGATGACTCTACGAAGGCTCTTCTTAAGAAAAAGACTCTACGGAGCCTAAGACTCCAAGTCTCGTGTACGCATAGACTATCCTTCAAGCAAGAGTCCGCATGGATTATCTTTCAAGCAAGAGTCTGCAAAAACTAACCGATGCGCATGGACTGTCTTTCAAGCAGAAGTCCGCAGGAACTAACCGATGAGTATGAATCCTCTAAGTTTAAGTTTAGATTATGGAGCGCATGGGGTTTCACAAATGCTGGGTTGATTAGATGATGTTTTATGTTTCCATGGTTAAATATTTTGTTTTCTTCCAATGATAAGCTTGATCCTATTTCTCCTCACTGGGGTCGTTGTCAACGTGATTTGCTTTTTCCCTATTTCTTTATTTTCTTCACATACGACCTTAGCTTTTTGTTGTGAAAAGCGGAGAATAGAGGCGATATGCCAAAAGCTTTTTATTCATTCATGGAATGTATTTTTGCTTTTTATTTCACAAATAATCTTAAAAAATTGGCATGTGATTTTTTTTTTTAAATACTTATTTTTTTAATATTTTACCATACCTATATAAGTCTGTTACGTATTATGTTCATCGACTAGAAATCTGGGTGTGGTCTGAATCGCCTACCCACGACCCGGCTGAAATCTACCAATGGGACACGTTCAAGTCTCGTAGCGGTGGTTTGTCAGAAGAGTTCGCAAAGATTGTTCGCATATATTAAGAAGTTAGCGTATGGGGGCTACGAAGTATAGCAATCAGACCATAACAATACACGTGTCCAACATGCATAAAACCTACTAAGAACGTCAATTTCATGAACAATAATCATGTGTATAAATATTATATTATCCCTTCAATGAGACACAATAGAAAAACACTCGACAATTGATGTGGTGAACGTGAACATACTTTCGACCGGCTGAATTCTTTCAGTTTGAGAAAATTACCAAAAGTACATGGCTCACCCAAATCAAAATATCCCTTTTGATCTTTCTTCCGGACAGGCTAGAGGCTTGAGTCTTTACGATCTTGAAAATAAATGGAATAAAGTGGGATAACAAATTAAAAATTGTTTACCGTAAGCTTGTTTACCAAAAAAAATCTGAAAAAATATAAATATGAATGGTAGATATCAAACTTGTTACCATCTTTATTTTAATCAAAAGTAATGATTACAAATATTAAATGGAATAATTTACCTCAAACTAACCAAACTAATCAAACTTAACTAATAAACAAGATTACACATAATTTTTACGAAATGAGATTCAAAAACTAAACCCTCAAAATTTAGTCACTTCAACTTTTACTATACAATCATAGCTGCATTAACTAAATAATTTAAGATCAACTGCGTAAGAGAGCAATGGATAAGACTATTTAATAATTAAATTTTAAATTCAATTCATATAATTTATTGTTCTAAATATGATTTCAGTTTGAATCTCATTAATTATATTTATTATTTGAGTTTTGTCAATCGAAAAAGAAGGATTATTTAAGGATGGTAATGAATAGCGGTGCAGAGAGTTGAAATTCTAGCAAACTTTTAGGTAAAGAAAAATAATTTAACATAATCATGTTGGAATGATGATTACATTTTCCTAAACGTGTTTTCCGCATTTAATTCATGAGATTTGAAATGCCGCCCACATTGTAATTATTAAGCACACTTCCATGTACTCAATTTGTTTGTTTAAATTTTACTTAATTGATTTTTTTAATAATCTAGTATACACATAATGTTTGACACGTCATACTTAATTAATTTAACAACTACATTTAATAATGATTAAAATTTTAAAATTCAAAATTTAATGAATTTAATGGCTACATTTGATTAGGATTAAACATTTTAAATTAAAAAATCTTAAAAATTAAAAATAATTCAACTAAAAATGAAGAAAATTAATCTCATGTATTGACCTGATGGTCAAGGGTGTTCACCACTCCAGGTGTGATTTGAGTTTAAGTCGCGCTAATCGCTGTTTGTAATCCACCAAAACAAATGAAGAAAATGTGTCGCAATTTTTCGACTAAAATAGCAAACTATTCAAAGCATATCAAATTATTTGCTTGATTTATATTCGATTGAAATTGAACAAAAATATTTTCTCAATTGAATCTTTTAATTCAATTTTAAATATGATTGCATAGTCAAAAGTTTATCGACTAAATGTTGGTAAAAGTATTATAGAGGATCTTATAATAGGATTCAAATTGCATTTTGTCCTTTTTACTCAAAAAAGAAGGAAACTAATTCTTGTACTTTAGATCAAAGATAATTGACATCCTCGGTTGGGTTATTAATGTAATGGAAGAGTGGTTTATCTCCTCTATATGTAGATGGTGCACCATTTGTGGATTCGATACGGTTAAGCCTGACCACTAGCAGTTGATTTTTGTCGTCCTCTTGAATAGCTTTAACCGCAAATGGTTTTTGGCCATAAGTAAATCGTTTCGTTAGCCATTGGCAGGAGTTCATTGCCATATTTTCTATTAAATTGTACCCATCTTCATACGTTCTATTCATTAGTGCTCTCTTGTTGCTCCATCTAGTCCTGATGTCGCGTGTGTATCCAACCCGTTATAGAACTTTTGCAACTGCAACCACTCAGGTAAATTGTGATGTGAACACTTCTAGATTAGCGTCTTGAAACGTTCTCATGCCTCGTGAAAAATTTCTCCTTCCAATTGTCGGAAGGTCGCAATCTCTCTTCTCAGTTGAATTGTCTTGCTTATAGGGAAAATTTTCTGCAGGAATTTTCTCGCTAATTCATCCCATGTTATGAAGGATCCTGGTGCTTGTGAGTGTAGCCAAGAAAAAACATTATCTATTAGTGAAAAGGGGAACAACCGAAGACGTATAGCGTTATCAATAACCCATTGTATTTTAAAGTATCAAAAAGCTGGAGAAACTATTTCAGATGTTGGTTTGGGTCTTCTATCATATGTCCCTAAATTGCAATTTTTTTTTGGATCATTTGAATCATTGTCGGTTTGATTTCGAAATTATTTGTTGTTGTCACCGACCTAGTTATACTACCCTGAACCATATCAAGATTGGGCATCGCATATTCCCTCAAAGTTTGCTCGTTGCGCTCCATTGGTATATTTACGTGTAGTTAATGTGGTGGTGAATCTTCAAAATTATTGTTAGCTTTGTCGAATGGTGGGTTGTCTTGTAGTAAGTTTCTAGCAATCTGCGCTTGATTTTACATCTGTTGCTGTTGTGGAAATCAGCTCGCTTC
This sequence comes from Kokia cookei, assembly GCA_039519145.1. Lineage (NCBI taxonomy): Eukaryota > Viridiplantae > Streptophyta > Magnoliopsida > Malvales > Malvaceae > Kokia > Kokia cookei. The sequence goes on along the minus strand of CM076907.1, from coordinate 6,885,524 downwards.
ATCATGCTTCGTCAACTGTTGCTTTAGGCTTTTCTTCAACCAACTAGTTATTACCCTAGCAGGATCTTCTAATACGTCCACTAAGATAATGAGTCAATAGAGATTACTTATCTTTCGACCTCACAATCCAAACTAGATCGAGGTTAAGGTGTTCACTAATGGGGCATATCAATTTTGGGTTAATTCACATCTTGGTGACTTCTCAAGGTTGTTAGGCCTGGGGTTTGTTTCACGTTCTTCCTTTCCCAAGCAGTTGATCAGTTGAGAAACCTTACATAGCAGTTAAATTATCATGCCTCCACTCACTAATCCCTCATAGAGGGATTAGTTCTTCATGGTTTTCCTAAGCATTATAAGATCAATATAAAGAGTAAACATACAGATCGAATCAAGAATATAAAGATTAAGAAAATTCTTGATTTGTATTAAGATAAAAAAAAAATTCCACAATGTTTGTACGCGTCTATAAATTGAGTCTCCGAATAATGAAAGAACAAAAACTGAAATAAACTAAAACCTAAATAAAGGAGAACTAAAACCTAAATTGAAGAAAGAAAATCTAAACTAAGGGAATGGTGTGTAAAATGAGTGCTCAAGGGACCTATTTATAGAATTCTAGTAGTTGTTGTTGTCAACTCTAGGTCAGCTGATGTTCCCAAGCTTAAAGTTGCATTATAAAGACTAAAAAGCCCCTTACTTGATTTTATTTTGCGTCCAAAGTCGATGTCGCGACACTCAAGACCCATGCCACGACATAGCAGTCAGTACACTTTTTGCTGGACGTCTTTAGGGGTACGTCGTGACACCTACGTTTTATGTCGTGACATTGAAGGTAGCTTCAAGATTTCTCCGTTCTGGACCTATGTTGTGACATACGATATCCGTGTCATGACATAGTGATCGGTCTTGATATGATACGACCTCTAATGGTATCATGCACACTTACAAAATGTGTTAGCTCACCTTTAGGCCTCATTCGGCCCCGAGGTCAATAAAAAAACTCGATTTTGCACTTTTTACACATTTTATTGACTCTAATGAAAATTATTAAAGCCTAAGTAAAATCTAACAATAATACTTAATTTCATGCTCACAAAGTGTGAAAACAAGTTTAATATGCCACATCAAATTACGACAGATCAACAATATAAGGTTCACCGGTTTATGATCGTTTTAACACCCAAATCTCGAAAACCATCATCGGTTAAGGTTTCGGTGTCATACTATTCATTTATCATTGTTCATCTTTACATAATATTATTCAGACTTTATTTCTATTAAAGGATTGCATTCCACACGTTATAAATCATTATTTGATTATAAGCACCAATCAATAAGGGCAAAAAGGTCATGTTAAACATTTTTGGAGACTTCTACCTATACCTATTGGACAAGTATCGATAGTTGTCAAGTCAGTAAATAGTTCAAAAATAGTGCAGATTTGTATTGATACAAGTGATAGTTCTACTGATACAAGTGACTCTTCTACCGATACAAGTTTTACCTCTACAGATACTAAAAACTCCAGAGAGCTAAAAATCTTACCTTGCTACTTCTACCGATACAAGTATGCAAGCTACCGATACTTCTAAATACATGACTACCTATACTTGTTATTCAGCTACCGATACAACCCAAGTCAGTGAGCAACCTCTCTCCTACCCTATACTTCTACCGATACATGAATGAGTTCTAAACAAATATGCAGAATTACACGAATCATGCCAAAACACAAGTTTATCAACTCAAAACATTCATGTCATCGATATGCATTAAGTTAACACCAAATACGTAGATTTCAAATCATAACATAGTACTATTAAGTCTTTATTTCAACTTACACAACATGCATTTGCTACGTTCATCAACATAACAAGATTGTCACAATCTCAAATACATAAAGCAAAAGAAAACATCATCCTAGTACATGCCATAAGATCGAGTGATGCAAAAACTACCAATGAGCTTCGCGATTATGTGACTTCGAAGAGTTGATTGATGATAATCCGATCTTCAATCAGCAAAACGATCTACAAAACAACAACAACAACAACATCTTTGGTAAGCTTCATAGCTTAGTAAGTTCGATAGTTTAAGGAGTTACCAAACATTTGTAATAAGCAACTAGAGCTCAACCGAGCCAGGATAATCCCATTGTTTCTTGAGCTAAATACAACTTTCATTTTCCTGTCTATAACTTTCTATTACCAGTACTCGATGCTGCTCACACGAGCTATCGAGGACTCGTAACATATGCGGTACCCCAGCTATCGATATGGTGTCTGTCTGTAAACTGTCCTCTAACGATGATGCTAATACGAGTTGTCGGGAGTATGCGTAAAGCATCAATCCCATCCATTGAAGGGCCTATAATCCATTTAGGATTCATATCTCTTTTTCTGAATCACGATGCTACCCACACGAGCTATCGAGGACTCGCAACATATGTGGTACCTCAATCATCGAGTCAGTACTTTTTTTAATGGCATAAAACCTATTATCTCTTTCGTTTCATTTCCTCGATCTTTTCATTGTCAAGTGCTTCTGATTCACTGAACATTGTCAACATACACACAAGAATTATTAAGTAAAATTTACATTACGAACTTACCAGACTAACTTGTAATTACAATTAGACTTAAGCGACTACTTCACTAATTTTCCTTTTTCGCGATCTAAAGCACGATCGTAGTCTACATCCATAAATCATCCAATTCTCACATTAAATCACATAATTGAGTCATTCAACACAATTTAGTACTTTTTAGAAAAATTATAATTTTACACCTAATATTTTCCTTTTATTCAATCTAGTCCTTTCAACACAAAGCATGCAAAATACCCATTCTCTTACACAACCAACCTTAAATGAATTCTCTAGAGTGTTTACCCAACCTTTTCACACATTCATTTGTATAACAATACATGTATTTTCATCATTTTCACATTTTAATCCCTAAACCTTAGTTTCATCAAAGATCTCTTTACAAAAAGATCTAACCCAAGCATCAAACATTCAAGTCTATCAAAAGCTCCCAAGAACAAGAAATTAGTCCTTAGATTAGCTAGATTAAGCTAACACGAACTCAAAAACATAAATATTATTAAAAACGATCAAGGTTTTCTTACCCAAATTAAAGCTCAAAGTTTCAACAATGGAAACCCTAATTTCCTTAGCTCTGCCATGGAGAAGATGAAGAAAATGGGTGAAAAATATCATTTTTCTCTTTTAATTTCATATATGTAGTTAATGAAAATTTTGTAAATATTTGGACTTTCATCATTAAGGTTTAATTAATCCCTTTTTAATCTTAATCAAACCTATTTACTCTTAATACAAATCATGCTAATCCACTCACTAATAGTTCTTTGGTTAATTTATTCATTTGGTCCTTCTAATCAACAATCTCTACTTTTACACATATTACAATTTAATCCTTTCTACTCAATTAACTATTTAAACATTAAAATTTCCTTACCAACTTTTACTATGATGCTAGTGAAGTCATAAATATTCAAATAAATAAATTAACGGCTTGACTCGTCGGAATTGTGATCCCGAAATCACTACTTTCGACACCACTGAAAATCAAGCTGTTACAATCGTAGCCTCTAGCACAACTAGCGGACCTACGCTCCCACCTAATGTCATAAAGGTTTGACAGTTTAAGATTACAACCTTTAAAACAGCTAGCGGACTTATGTTTCCAACTAACATTATAAAAACTTGTAGAGTTAAGCTCGTATCTTTAACACAACTAGCGAACCTACGCTCCTAGTTGATGTTATAAAGGTTTTCGATTTAAGATCGTAACCTCTAAAATAGTTAGCGAACCTATATTCCCAGCTAACATTATAAGAGCTCGTAGATTTGAACTCGTAGCTCCAACAAAGCTAGTAAAACTATGTTCCTGGTTGATGCTTAAGGCTTAATCAATTTGAGGTCACAACTTAATTTCCTTTAAGTATGCTGATTTAAATTCACAAATCAGAATGTTTAAGAACATCTGGATCAAAATTGGTGATAAGTCACCTAAAATAGAGTCATTAAATTGCCTTAAGTCAATAAAATGTTTCTGAGAGTATATTTGAAAATTTATTTAAGCTCAAACTTTTGATATGAGCAATGTTGTTATGCGAAAAGATGAAATAAGTTCACAAAAAGATATGGTGTCATAACAATAACAAGTAAACTTGAAAATTTTCAAAGTTTAATTTTTCATTCCATAATGGGAAAGTTAATACAAAGTTACAAATAATTAGGGCATATTATTAGCCCCTTAAAGATCGCAGGGGATCTCATTTTCTCCTTCTCTTCTTTCAATAACTTCGATGTTGTCGCTACCATCAACAAGAGCAATGTTGGCCTCAGTTGGGTCTTCATTAGCTTCGATGTTATCGTTGTTACCAGAAGGTGTAATGTTGGTCTCATCTAAGTATTCATCTAGGTAAAAGTCTTTCGAGTTCCTCCACTTGGATGAGAACTTATCCCAGGCAGCGCTTAAGGGGAAGCGGACATTGAAACCAAGTTGATTCATATCCACATCGTAAAAGGCATCGAAGTCAACTCGGTGAGCATTAAAAAGGCCACCCATAATTTGGGTATGCAAAACTATGTTCGACTTGAGCTCATGAATGAGGTTGCTCAAGTTTTCCAAAGTCTCCTTTTTGAATTTTTCTAAGGCCTCTGTTTGTTTCTACTCTTAGCTCGCCATCATGGCCTTGTGTTCTTTAACAATTCGATTTACAGTAACCATGTGCTCTTCAGTCGTTTTCTTCAACTCAACATCAAGGCCTCTTTCCTTTCTTTTTCAGCTGCGACCTCAACAGATAACTCATCAATTTTTACCTCAACAGCTCAAATGCCCGACGAGCTTGGCATTCTACTTATAAAGCTCTTCATTCTCCTCTCTCATCTTGAGGTATAGCTCGCGAGCTCTCTCCAACACTTACTTAGTTTCCTCGAACTCCTTCTGATTGGCCTCAGCTCCACCAATGTTTTCATTAAGACTTAAGCTAACCATGGAGCTCAAACTAGGAAAATTTCCAAGGATGAGGTATTCTTTGATAACGGAGGCTTCTTCGCGCCACTTGATGATTTAGCGATACACATCTGCCTTTTTGCATTTTTTGGTAAAAAAATCTTCCACTTGTCCACCACTTCACTAGGATTACAAGGGTACTCTCGCGTGCTCAGATGCCTGTGCCACAGGAATAACTCACCATCCTCTTAAGCTAATGGTTCCTCAATAAGGGACAAAGAAGAAGGAGGAAAACAAGTAGGAGCAAAAGAAGGATAGCTACCATGAGCAGTAACCGAAGAACTTGCATGAGTTATTGATGGTAAGCTCGTCAAGGGAGAAGTAGGAGTAGCAACTATCATAGTAAAAGGCCCAACGTGATCTACTCTCCTTTTATAATGATACTTTAGCCTTCTACTATCCGCCTCTTCTTCACTATTGATAACCACATTCATAGGTCCCACATCAATTCTTCGCTTCTTGCACATATCCCTTAAGGAAGCTTGCACATCCATGACTTTGTCAATTTTACGGGATGAACTAATAGTTTCCTTCGAGTCATTTCTAAAACTACGAGCTATGCTTGCACCACCAATACTTCTAGGGTTAACAAGATTAGTTATCAAATTAATATTCGCACCACTTCTTTAATGCAATGAGACCACTAAGATCCAAGGGCAAAGTTTCATTCTGTAGAAACTGTAGAAGAAGTTCATGTGTTCATCTTAATGTCTTGTCAACATCGGACCCATGTCATCTTTGGCCTCATGGGGTTATGTATGTCTTTTAGACGGCGCACCAACTATTTTGGCCACTTCTCTACTATTGCCCTAGCTCCACCCATTGGGGTTAAGGCCTTCTAAATAATACTGAAACACATTCCTCGCAGTTATAAGATCCTCTAGAACCAGAGGACGACTAATGCAAAGCCTTTGATATTAGGGTAAACCATTCCTAATGCAAAGCCTTTGATATTAGGGTAAACCATTCCTTGTGGTAATGCTTTGTTTAAACAAGCACATGTCCCTACTTGGTAAGGACCACTCGGGTAGAAAACCAAACCCGTCGATAAGCCTACACTTCACCCTAATGTATTTTCCTCGATTCAGTAGAAGATTAGAACATTGATTAGAGATAATGATCTCGACCTTTTCACAATGGGTGAAATAGTAAAAGCCTAACGAATTCCCTCGATTCTAGGCCTTCAACAGGTACAAGTGTTGAAAGACTGCGAGTAATGGTACTTCGTTGCGTTGACAACAGTCGATGAAGTAAGCCACCGCGAGCCACCAAGAGAACTTGAAAACTTTTTCGAGAGCGGTTTCGTAGTCTAGAGAAGATGAAAGAAGAATGGGTTCAGAGGTAAATGAAATTTGACTTCCAGAACGTGGAAAGGAAGTAGGAAACTACCATAACTGGTGTCGTTCAGCTTATGTGGCCCTTAGGAATGGAGAGGTCATAAGAAAAGTTGGGTATTTCAATTCCTTGCATGGCCAAAGTCCGAGACATTTCTTCCTTTTTGGTGGTGCAAACGTAGAAATTGGCTTCTAAAGGGACCTTTGATGCATGCTCTCATGGTGGATAGCTAGAAACTATCCGATCGTTGATTTCTCTCATTCTTAACATAGTTTCGGTAAAAGAAGAAAGCTAAAATATGAGACGTAGAAGTTTACAAAATTTACCTTGAAGAAAAGCCTCAATCGAGTCTAGTTGTAGAAAATGCTAAGTTTGTGAGTTTTAGGGTATTCAAATTTCCCCTTTTTAAAAAGTTCTTCTTCCCCGCATTTTGACGATTCAAATAATCGAGCAGCACCAACGATCAAATGCAAACATATGTGATCCATTTGTACACATGGCGAGGCTAACGTCATGCGTCGGTGGTCACAACTAGACTTGTTCATGGGCCAAATACCCGCCCAAGCCTGAAGGCCCACCCAAAATTTGAGAGGGTTTGAGCAAAAATATTAGGTCCTAAAAATGGTCTTGGAAAAAAATTAGGCCTTGTTTAAAATATGAGTCAGGCTCGGGCTTGAACATTTAAGGCTCGAACCCCGCCCGACCTATTTTAAGTATATAATACTTTATTATATATTATTTTTAAATATTATGTAATTTAAAATACATTAGAAACTAAACTTATACTAAATATATAATAGTACTCTAAAGTAAACATTAAAAAAAATATTAAGATGACTATATAAAAATTATCAATAAATAAAAAAATTATTAAATTATTAAATATTAAAATAATTTAATATAAATATTTTTAAAAAAATTAAAAACTAATATGTGCGGGCCTAAAATGGGCTTGGGTTTGGACAAAATTTCAGGCCCAGTTTTTTAGTTGGGCTGGGCTTGAGCAAGCATATAATATATTAATATCATATTTAGACCCAATCCGAACCCGGCCCGACCCATGAACACCTATAGTCGCAACGTATTTAACAAGCTGCATAAATGCAAAGTAATGGCTCTAAGAAGCGTCACTTTATAACCCTTCTTAGACCCAATAGGGGGACTAGATTGTTACATATTTATGATCACTAACCAGAAACACGGGTGTGGTCCAAATAGCTTACCCGCGACTCAATTGGGCTCTATTAGTGGGATGCATGCAGGTCTCGTAGCAGAGGTTCGCCAGAAGAGCTCACAAGGATATTTCGCAGTTCCAGTTTGCATATACTAAGGAGTTTGTGTGTGGGGGCTACGATGTATAGCAAGCAGACCAAAACAATACACTTGTTCAACATGCATAGAGCCTACTAAGAACGTCAATTCCATGAACAATAACCATGTGTATAAATACTCGATTGTTCCCTTCAATATGACACAACGGAAAAATATTCAACAAAGTCACTTGTCTATCCCGTAACTCTACTTGTGAGTCTAAAAATTCCATTGGTAGTGTACCAAATATTATACCATATCTACCTATCTATATATTTGTAGTCGCGTAAGCTCTTTATCTATTTTTATCTATATCTATATATTTAAGTGTTTTACTGAGTTGGTGTCCATTAAATTTATTATTAGGCCTATAAAAAGTTCACGTTAGATTTTTGTTATTAAAATAAAAATAAGAATAATTAAAATATTTAATAAAAATCGAAAAATTAAATGAATAAATAAAAGAATTTAGTAGTTGCTATTGTTATATTTTACCATTTTAACTTTTATACTTTATCATTAAAAACCAAACTCTCATTTATTATATATATATAATATAACGTCTTTAATAGACATCTTAGTTACATAATTCTCTCTTTTACCTGCATCAGGTGCCAATTAATAACTATTTCCCTTTATTCTATTCTCCTTGGATAATTTTGTTTAAGTTAAAAGTCTATATGGTATTTGAAATTTTAGAATTTAATTTTTATATTTTTATTTTTAAAATTTTAATTTTTTTATTTTTTAAATTTGAAAATTCATATCAAATTATTTAATTTCATTAAATTTCTAAAAATAAAAAGTACAAAAATTAAATGCGTATTTTAACATTTTGTTTAAACATTGTGGCCTATATAAACCACGGCCAAATGGCGTAAAACACAAGCCACGCATCCTTACATTGTCCATTATAGTTTTATATTTCTGTCATTCAAACTTCGATTATAGCCGGAATGGGCAGCTTGGATTCCCACTATCAAGAACAAAACATCTTTTCCAACACTGCTAACCTTCTAAATCCCGAAGAATTTAGGAGGCAAGGTCATATGATCATCGATTTCATAGCTGATTATTACCAAAACATGGAAAAGTACCCTGTTCTAAGCCAAGTCCAACCTGGTTACCTTGCCAAACTTCTACCAAAGTCCGCCCCTAATATTCCAGAGCCCATTGAAACAATCCTCCAGGATATCCAACAGTACATCATTCCCGGCATAACTCACTGGCAAAGCCCTAACTACTTTGCCTACTTCCCTTCAAGTGGCAGCATTGCTGGCTTTCTTGGAGAGGTGCTTAGCTCCGGCTTCAATGTGGTGGGGTTCAATTGGATGTCATCACCAGCCGCGACTGAGCTTGAATTCGTAACCATGGATTGGCTTGGCCAGATGCTTGGGCTTCCTCAAAGTTTCCTTTTCTCTGGAACTGGCGGTGGTGTTATACAAGGGACTACATGCGAGGCCATCTTATGCACACTAGTAGCCGCCAGAGATCAAATGTTAGCCAAAGTGGGGAGAGAGAACATAGGGAAGTTAGTTTTTTATGGGTCAGACCAAACTCACTGTGCACTTTTAAAGGCAGCTAAAGTCGCTGGTTTAGAGTGTAAGAACTTTAGGGCGATTAAGACAATGAAATCCACAGCCTTTGAACTATCCCCAGAATCGTTGCGAACAACAATTAGATTGGACGTTGAAGCTGGACTTATCCCAGTTTTTCTTTGTGCCACCATCGGGACAACATCAACGACTGCCATTGATCCAATACGGTCGTTAAGTGAAGTAACCAAAGACTACGGGATGTGGATCCATGTTGATGCTGCCTATGCAGGAAGTGCCTGTATATGCCCTGAGTATCGTCATTTCATTGATGGGTTAGAGAATGTAAACTCATTTAGTCTCAACGCCCATAAATGGTTCTTCACTACTTTGGATTGTTGTTGTCTTTGGGTTAAAGATCCTGATGCACTAACAAAGTCACTCTCAACAAATGCTGAGTACCTCAAAAACAATGCAAGTGATTCCAAGCAAGTTGTGGATTACAAAGACTGGCAAATAACCCTTAGCAGAAGGTTTCGCTCCATGAAATTATGGCTTGTATTGAGAAGCTATGGTGTGGAGAATCTTAGGAACTTCCTAAGGAGCCATGTCAAAATGGCAAAACATTTCCAACAACTGGTTGAAAGTGACAATAGGTTTGAAGTGGTGGTGCCAAGGAACTTTGCGATGGTATGTTTCAGGGTTTTGCCAACAACACTTAAAAAGGAGCCGAATGGGTGCAAGATTGAAGCAAAACTTGTCAACCAGGAAGATGCAAATGACTTCAACAGGAAGTTGTTAGAAAGGGTGAATGCGTCCGGCAAAGCTTTTATGACTCACACAATCGTTGAGGGTATTTATGTGATACGGTTTGCTGTTGGTACCACTCTGACGGAGGATAGACATGTCATCAGGGCTTGGAAAGTGGTGCAAGAGACGGTTGATGGCATGTTGACTACTTTCTCATATAATTAAAGCAATATAATATCTCTATTCAGTCCATCAGAAATAAAGTCAGATAAGTGTGTGCCTATATTTGACTACGTATTTGTATTTTTATGCCATCATTTAGAGTGAGCAAATGCATGTTGTGAACCCCATTTATTTGTATGGAGTTTGATTTATCTATAATTATTAAGTCTAAGTGGATATTATTGGACTGAAATGTTTTGCACACTGTAAAAAGAAAATTTAACACTCCATTTCTCAAATTTATCTTTCCAAACATAGTGTACCGATTGTGCTGAACAATTTAAAATAATGAATTTTATGTTCATAATCTTTTAAATTCATTTTTCTATACTTAAGAAAACATTTGGGAGCGAAAAGAGCGAAAAACAAGCGAAAACCGGACAAAAAGAGCAGATTTTAGGAGCCACACGAGCTGGACACATGGCCATAGACTAAATCGAAGATAAAAAGGAAAATTTGGGGCAAAAGTGTGAATGTGGAAGAGTTAGGAAGATATTTATTGGATATAAGACTTTATTTAAATTTAAACTTTATTTTTTACGATTAATATTTAGTATTATTATTATTATATTGTTTATATTTTATCTTTTAGGCTTTATAATTTAGAGTTTAATTTGGATCCAATTAGGGAATTATTGTTTAGATTTAATTCAAATTATCTTTTTAAAATTTAATTTGTATCCAACTAGAGTTTTTTCATGTATTATAAATAGGGGATAGAGTGATATGAGAGAGCACTTTCAATTTTCTACAAAATCCTTCATTCCCCAAACCCTAATCATCAGAGATTATTGAAGGAAACAACTGAAGAAACACCATAGAAGTCGTATTTGAAGCATATCTCCACGAAGATTGAAGATCTCTTTCTAAATTCTTTTGATTTTACTATGAGTTTTTCCTCATCTTGTGGTTATATTGTTTCTGAGATGTTTCCATTTATTAGCATGAACTAAATTCCTAAATACCTAGGGGAGATGAACCCTAGGATGAATTCTATCATTTGATTTCTGATTTTACGTAATAAATACTTAGATTTTGCTCTCAATTATGTGTGCTTAATTCTTGATTTAGTATTCTTGATATATAATTCTTATTTGATATGCTTAAATCAGAGGAGGAATAGACCCTATTTAATAGTAGATCTAGCATAATCGAGTGGAGTTGCATGCCATCCTAGAAATAGGACAACATAAATCTATCGGATTAGAGTCAAATCTAATAGAGGAATCCATAGATCGAATTAATGTGACAATAGGAGTTTTAATTAGAAAGAAATTTCAATTAATCAACCTAGAGTCAGTTGCTTTTATGCTTGAATAGAGGTATTAGCATAATTTAGGGATTTCTACGGAACAAAATACTAAGTGAATAAATTGCTTAATTCAAAATGATAATGGCAGATGAAATCTAGGTGGAACCTTTCCTGGGTATTGTTTGCTTCTTGGTATAAAAACACTTATTATTTCTTGCTTTAATCTTTGACGCACTTTTTATGAATTTAGTTAAATTAGTTTACAACAATCACTTTATTCGACCGGTTAGATAATAGGAAGACAGTTATTACTAGTACTTTTGGTTCTCGTGGGAACGATATCTGTGCTTACCGTAACTATACTATTAATTATAGGTGCACTTGCATTAGTCATATTTTTAGTTAAGTTTCGACTGCATCAGTAACGATTGTGCTGAACAATTTAAAACTAAAGTTTTAATCACTGTTTGCATCTACCAATCAATGAAACCAGCAAAACAAAAGTCTCGATTCAAACCAATCCAGTCACCAGGGAAAGACAGGCGAGCTACTCTTTTGAGCATCTCGTGAGAGGTTGGTGACGCTGATTCAACATTCTTCATTAGTTTTAAATCAACGTAACTAAATTTATTATGAGCCGTGGCTGATAAAAATGGCAGCTCAATTCCATCATAGTTTTAGATGCCTTTGATGTTTGCAAATACTAGAAAACGACCTATTACTTTGTTAAATGAAAACCTAAAAGCGTAAAAAGCTGCAGGTCTATCAAGTAACCTCGCTCATATTCAACTACGGTTCACTGGGAGAAGTTAATTTTTTTTTTTCCCAATTTAAGTTATATATCCTTACAATACTAAAAAATATATATATATTTCATTATTTTAATAGTTTAGATCGTTATAAATTTTAATGATTAAATCAAAATTTTATCATATTTAGATTCGAATTTAAATTTTTACAACTTATAAAGGAACCGAAAAAAGAAATTTCCTATTAAATCAAAATATTAAAGGTTTGGCATAAATGAAATTCTGATTACTTAATTAGAAATATTTTTGTTTAAGCAGCTTCTAGTGTAATTATGTGAATCTTACGGGCTGATTGGGTAAATAGTTAAATTTTAAATTTAGTCCCGTCAAAATAGAACTAATAATTTTTGTTAGTGGGAGACATTATGATAAATGGTATCAATAATACGGATTGATTTGGGGTTAAGGACAGCGGTGGTGGAAAGATTATGTGTAGGAAGTATTCTTCATGCTAATCTTCATTTTTCTCTCATTCTTCTTCTCCAGTCCATTCTGTAAGAAAAGGGAACTAAAACGCGGGTTGCATGAAAGGAAGAATCCAAGGTGTTAGCACAAATACTTGAGAACTTAACAATTTGGTAATCTTTCTAACTCTTGCATACCTTTCGATTTAAGAAAAAAGAAAGAAAGTCAAGGGGTTTCAATATAATTTATTTTGAACTGTGATGTTTAAGTCGTAGATATCATCTATAACTTTTCTACATGCATGTGGATTAAGGTTTCTTACATATGTATATCATCATTTTTGTCTTTATATGATTGTTATATTTAGTCGATCAAGAAAAAGGAGGTCCAAGTGACAAAGGGAAGGCTACGTAGCTGCTAGTTGTGTCGACCTAGGTTTTTTTTATCCAGTTTCTAAACTCAAACTTTCTATCATTGTTATATATATATATATATATATTGTGTCTTCATGTTCTGCTGATGAGTTGCATTATCGTGGATAGTTTATCTAAAGTATTGTTTTACATTCGCATGTTTGATTATACTCTCTAGTTAATTGTTTGATAAACTTTCACTAGGAAAAATAATTATTGTTGAAGTTATTCTTGCCATGTTCCGCTAGATGTTACATTTGGTAAGAAATGTTGTATTATCAATAAAATGATCAGTTGAATGCTTGCTACATGTCTTTCATAATTATGAATGTAATGTGGAGTATGAAGGGTTGTTTTGACGGATGAAAAATGAAGAAACATCATATTGTGCACTCTATGTCACGTATTATTTAGTTTTGCGGAGATTCGGACGACTAGTACAAAGAATGTATATGCATGATTTTCGACATTACGGAGGTTCGATTGAATTGTACGAAGATATATGTGTAAATGAATATGATAACCCAATATGAGTTCTGATATGTCGTAATTCTTTGTAACAAATTAAACTATTTTTCGTACTTAATGAGCTTGTAGGAAAGCAATTTGGTTATGTATTTAAGTTTTCACTTTTAGCTTGTAGATAATAAAAAGCAGCGAAGTTGAATGAAGAGAATGAAAGATTAAAGAAAGAGAAATTGGCTCTGGAAGCTCAGATCAAAGAGTTGACTGAAAAACATGTTGTAGAGGTTGGTTTCAAAAACAAGGAATATGATGGCGAAAGTGCTCGGATAAAACATACTTATAAAATCGAGATTGTAGCCATCGAGGAAGAAACTAGGGAAAGCTTAGCTAAACGAGATGAGGAGGTACAACCACTGCAGGTGTCTTTACAGCCAACTATCAAGAAAAAAGATGAGGAAGTTGCCAAAGCCAAAGAAAAAACCAAAAATAAAAGAGTTGTTGAAGTCCATACATAATCTGTAAGCGAGGTTGGAGAGACTTTTTAGTGGACTCAAAGAGGTGCCATTTTAGGCATCCAAGTGGCTCACAGTCCAATTGATATCTCTAATGTTCTCTTCTCTTGGGTAAATTACGTGATGCGAAGGTGGACTTCCACATCCACAATCCTTCTGCTCCTAATTGGGAGGCTTTTAAGGTGGAAAAATGAGCAATAGTTTTATTGCCAATAGGTACTCTTGCAACTATGGCTTGTTAATTTTCATGAGAAACCCTTCTTTCTGCATCAATGTATTTGTTTCTTTCCTTAGGGTGTGTGGTGCCATCAGCAACAGTTATTGTGGGTCAAGTCCACCCATCTCCATTAGTTCCCCAAGCTACTTCGTTGACAAATATAATAAAAGCCCTCATACGAGCCTTTCAATAAGCATAGTTTTCTGAACTAAGCAGCAATGGGGTCAAGTAATTGAACTAACTTCATTCATGGATTTCATGGTCTCAAGACCATCAAAGGATCACCTTCAAATAACTTTTGAAGCCTATTCTACTACTGATTGACAAAAACTTTCGGTTTACGCTTGAAAAATAGTTTCGTTCTAATTGGTGTTAGAATAGAAACAAATAGAAAGGTTAAACGAAAAGTAATGCGGTGAGAAAAATAAAGAGAATTAACACACGATATTTGTTAACATCATTTAGATCACCTATTGGTTAAACCCAATCTATGTCCCCAATGCCGATCCTAATTGTCACAAATCACTCACTCAATTACTTCACAAGGCAATCAATCAACTCTCTAAAAATTACATAAAAGAATGTCACAAAATAACCATAAGAAAACACGCTAACAACAAAGATACTCCAAAACTTCTATCCAAGTGACGATACAAGCAACTTATTTATAAGTTGATAAAGTCCATCAAACAGAGTTTTGATAAGCTTTAAACTCTTATTTAAAAGCTAAAATGATCCCATTAATTATCTTGAATATTTATCAAATAAAAGTGTCCATAAATCAGTCTTTCAAGTGCTCCAAAACTCTCTTATGAGAAAATGATAAGGATAAACATTGTCCTCACTAGTTAAAGAGCTGAAGAGTCCTAGCTGAACTGCAACTGTTGTTTTGTCAAACAAGTCATTTCTTGGTAGGCCAAAAAGACGTCAAACACACATGAGGTCGAAACAGTCCACGACCCAAGCATAAAATTCGTTCTTGTTCTAATAGAACATGGAACGAGTAGGTCAAAACCCCCGATAAAAATTACAATTAAATTAATTATTAAATAAGAATAAACTCTAAAACTTGCTTAATTTACTGTTGTATTGGATATTCTCTCTGCCAATGTAAGAATTTACTTGACTGGTATTTTATAGAGTTTAACAATATCAAATATGCTAGCTTATGGAAATTGAGTAAAGTAGTGTAAATTGAAACTAGAAAAATTAGGGTAAAATATATCTGTGGTTACCTAACTATTTTTTTTATTACCAATCGTTAAACGGTTAACGGAAAGACGGTGTGTCAATCTTTGAAACTGAAAAATAAGATCAATTTTAACCCTTAAAGACTTATACATGATGTCAATTTAGTATTGATTCTAAAAAAATTTAACTCTCAACGTTTACACCTTGTGTAATTTAGTTTGTTTTTATTTTTAATACTTTATTTTGTGACATTCTTACCTAAAAAAACTAAAAAGAAAAAAGAAATTTATCAACTAAAATTAATTAAAAAATTAACAATATGAAAACACCAAAAAAGCCAAGATCATAATTTTCACCTTTTTTTTTCTCTTTTTTTTCTTTTGATAATCCGATTCTCCAATGTTGGATTGAACATTGATGACTAAGATGATTCAATTCTTGTCAATTCACTCTTCTCTGATCTCATAAGATTCGCACTTGAATCATTCAACGTCGGTTTAATCAAGTTACTTTTATTGCTAACCTCTTTATTGAGCACAGAGAGCCTCGTCACTCGCTTAATTAACCCACTACTAGAAGGAAAATGGAAGTGCATTTGAAATCATCAACTTCCAAAGTCAAAGCCATAATAACCTTAATCAAGTCTAGATAGTGGATAAGCTGAATGGCTTGGGGACATAGAAGTTTAAACAGAGTCATGAATGAACTTGCATTACTAGTTGCCAAAGTCGATATCAAACAACGAATTTCATTGGTAAATAGGAGTTAGTAGAATAGTATCACTTCATTCTTTTGTGACATCGTCCTTACGTTTGACTCAATGAGAAAAAATCAAGAACGAGAGAAAAGGCAAAATGACCCAAAATTTGAAAAACAACCAAACAATTCCTTGAAAATAATAAGTACACAGTTCGTCAAATAACCCACTGACCACTTCACTAAGCTTTGATTTGCTTCATCAATGACAGACAACTCAAGCTAACAAAAAATGAGTTCATTGTCATTGAGAGATAACAAGCTCTCGGCCATTTAAAGTATAAGGTGAGCAATGTATTTTGGAATTAGCTAGTTTATGCAACAATTAGAAATATTGAAAAATGTATAGTGAATTAGTGTGCAGTTTGGAAACACCTTTGGCATCTCATGATCCTTCCTCTTCCTGTCCATCTACTCTCACAACTACTTCCACGAGGCTCCCTCACTCTACATCTGCGAGCTCTACCTACCATTTTCCTTAGTAATGGTGGATCAATTTGATTCCATATTTATATTTTTCCCACACTTCTCCTCGAAAATAGTAGGATTACATACCTACTCAAGACATAATCATTCTTCCACAAAATAACAGTAATTGCATGTGGACATGGGATTCAAGTCAAATCTTAAGACCCACAACTCTATTGTAGTTTGTGAAGTTGAATTAATGCAATGCCAGTACCCTCTACTTTTAGTATTGCACAAAGTCTCGTAATTTATTATATTAAAACAAAATAAAATATGGAGTTGTGATTCCTGATAATACTTTGGATGTGTGTTAGTCATTTTTTAAAATCGGTTCATTTGAAGCAACTTATCTTGAAGACAAGATTAAATCAGATCAGTTTAAGTAATCGGATCCCTTAAAATAAGAAAATTGAATCTGAACTGCATTGAAGACTTATCTCTAATATCTGTATCGAAATATGAGAGATCGATTGTAATTGATTCAACATGGTACTTTTACCTTTCTATATAAGTATTGCGGGTTTTTATATATATTATATTTAAGATTTTTTATTAAATTAGTTTCATCTATCAACCGAATCCCAATTCTGTTAATAACTCTATTTTTACAAAGTAATATATTATTTTAGGAGTGATTTTACCTTTCCACATAACATTTACAAAAAATACTAGCACATGAGATTTGATTTAACATTTCATATCAATTTTTTCTAAATATTGTATAAAATTTATAATCACATCGTAATTTAGTTTACTGCATGTGAATATATTTCCTCCCTCCCATCAGAATTTGGCATTGGAGAGGCCTTTTATCAGAATCATTGTTATAAAAAGTACATTTTAGCATACAAATTGTGGAGACTTTTAGCCATTTTTTCTTCATGTCATTGAGCACCTAAATCTTTATTTTTGTTCCCTAATGATGGGTCATTATTCTCTTTATCCATCTTTGACAAATAAGCCATTTAGAAACAAAGCTGATGTTTTCTTTCTTAAAAGTCCTCAAACCCAAGTACTATTGGGAACTTTTAAAAAAAATTAAATACACCATAAATTTTTATACTCTTCATAACTTTAGAATTCAATCCTTATATTTTTTTTATTTTAAGAATTTAGTAAAACAAGTTCAATAAAGGCAAGGAATAGATATAAAAAAGAAAAAGCATGGGTAATGTTCGTCTCTATTAAACAAAGGAAACAAGATTTTAAAGAAAGAGAAGCTTGAAAACTTGGAAAGTTTTTCAACATAAGAACTATGGTTCAAATTTTAAGATACTTAAAGCCTCTTCAATTAAACTACACCTTCAAAACGGCTACAGACACAACGTTTCATGGGCCACTTCACACTCAACACGTGCCACCTAAAAGACCTTTTATCATTAGCACCATTTCCCAACGAACGCACATTTCTGAAATGTTCAATGTGTGATACCTTCTCCTCCCAATGTTACTTTCACATGCGAAAAGCTACCTTTTCGGCCACACAAACCATTGGAGCACCAAACCCCTTGGGAACCCCTTTGAGAGCCCTTGCGAATGTAAGTTCAACTATGCTACCTACCACATCCTTTAACCCTCGGGAAGGTCTCGGGGTAGGCCATTTTATAACCTCTCCCTCAACCACTTGTGATTGTTAGTTGAAACTTTGTCATCTCACACATCCTTTAACCTTTCGAAAAATCTCAAGGTAAATCACTTTATAAACTCGATCGAGGGAAATTGTTATACCCCGCTAATAGGAGACACATGGTAGATCACACATGCCATGCATATAGAGCCCCTTAAAACGACTCCTTCAATGACCCCCTCACAACTCACTTGAGCCTACTTACTTAAAACCCCTCACCTAAATATGAACCAGCTCACATGTCACCTGGTGCATTAAAGACAATGGTGTCAAAACAAGGCAACCTACGACATAGGCAGAACCACACCACCTACCATAACAACAACCAACCTACAACAGCACTGCTCATTTGGCACCTAACGTCTGAGCACTAACTTATCCGCACAACCATAGAGCTCGCCATGTGGCACTGTGAGACAATAAATAAACCTCCATATAAGCCTAAGTGCATGAGAGAGCAAGGGGCTTCTTTTTCATTAAGTCACCTTCACCTTCCTCCTTCCTTCCTTCCCACCGCTGGCTCTTCTCCTTATAGCAAACCAGACCTCATCTTTTCCTCCTTCTCCTCCTTTTTAATACTTAGTATCAACAAACTTGTTTTCCAATTTTGAAGATTTGACACACTCAATCAACAAAAGGGAATGTAACATCCGCGTTCTTGAACCGGATTTGAGTGATAAAATAGAATTGAGAATTAGAAATGTTTAGTTGAAGTAAGGAAGGTTAGAAAATTTTAAGGATTAAATAGTAAAGGAGAGAAAATATGGGGGACTAAATAGCGAATTATCCAAATTGAATTTTGAGTCATCATGGGAATTAGATTGATTGAGGAGGGGCAAAAGAGTAATTTGGTGGAAGATATTTTTGGAGGCAAAGTTTTGGGCCAAAGTGTAAAGTTGGAAGGCTCAAGGACTAAGAGTGCAATTTTACCATTTTTATTAAGTGAGATATTTTAATTGAGACTTCTAGAGAATTTGAGAAAGGTTAAAGATCAATTAAAAATCAAAAATATCAGCTCTTTTCATAGTGTAACCGTTCTTGTCATTCTTTCTTTCATCCAACTTTTGATTTTATTCCAAATAGGTCCTTCCATCATTTTTAAGCCCTCCAAGCTCCAAAATCTCCTATTTTCTTTGAAATTTCTAAAAGAAAAGTATAGAAGGGGGTTAGTAGACACCTCAAACTTCTTATAGAATTCATTTTGAGGTGTTAGAGAGCATAGGGATTAAATTGAGAAATTTTGAATTCAAGGGTTAATTTAAGAAATGGTTAAATTCTCATGACATACATGTATTTTACTGTTATTTAGCATGAAAATTATTGAATTATAGCTTATAGCTTATATGTGTGTATGTGAAATTGAAGAGAAAGAGAAGAGAGGCAAGGATCAAATTGAAGAGAAAGGAAAAGAGAAGAGCAAAGAGTGAAAAGAGAAGGAAATCAGCCTTTTTGTTGTAAGTACTACAAGAGTTTTGAATTATAGCTTAATTTCTCTAATGGTATATGAATTATTAGCATAGAAATTGTTAGATAGGTACATAATTTGAATGTTTACAATGATAAAATGAAGGGATTAATGGGTGATTTAGTAAAACAGTTTGGACAGAACAGAGGATTAACTTCGAAAATTCATCAAAAAATTGTATATAATGAGTTAAGGGTCAAATTATATATTTAATTAAAGCTTATTGAGTGTAGTTTCATATGGAAGAAACAGTGAAAGAAAAGGAACTGTATATTTCGAGATATACTAGTTTTAGTGTAATAAGGTCAGAGTAGATTCGAGTTCCCCTGTTCTGACTTTGAAAAATCATAGAAAAATATAGAAAAATTATTAGAGACTGAAATTTATATGGATGAATCCTTAATGAGTATATTTTTAATATAAACAAACGGGAACATTTTTTGATCTCTGTACTAAAAGATAGATAATTTTTAGTGAAGAAAGGTCGAAACTGTCAGGCAGCAGAGAAAGGGTAAATTGAAAGAATTTACTGTACAAATTGGCTGAAGTAAAAATTCTGGAAATTTTATGGTAAAAAGATGATTGAGTCTAGTTTCAGAAACATCAAGTGGATTATGATTAAAATTCTGTAGCTCAAGATATAAATAATTTAGTGACTGTGACACAAGTGAACAACTTTAAAAAAATAAATGTGAAGTATTTGATGATGTATTTATGTGAGATATATCATTTATGAGAAATTATGCTAATTGAGATTGTGTCCAAGTAGACAAATTAGAACCATTGTGATATTAGTGGCATGCCATTAAAGAACACTAGCGCGCGCTCTGTTTAGCACGTCTCGTGCTCTCTGTTATTAGCATTGTGTGTGCTCTCTGATTAGCACTTTGTGTGCTCTCTGATTAGTATTTTGTGTACTCTCTGTTTAGCACTGTGTGTGCTCTCTGTTAGTACTTTGGTACTCTCTGTTTGTTCCATATATTCCAACGGTTCTATGATAGTCTACTATGGGCTAAGTTACAGAAAGTGGATAAAAGTGTAAATTGTGCCATTGTGGTAAATTACAGGTTACATGTAAGTAAGACAAGAAGTTTATATGCATGAGTACTTAAATGATCATTCATTACTTTTGTAGTGTTTACTAAGCCTTCACCGGCTTAACGCGTTTATTTTAAAGCGTAGGTACAAAAGCTACGAGAAGTGGAAGTCAAGCTAGGGGACCTCTCATCACATCACATCACTATTGGAAGACTTCAGTTTAGGTACATTACTTTTGGTAAAAATGGCATATACAAACGATACTATTATGTGTCTTCAGTGGGTGGTTATAAATATTGTTTTGGATTACTACGAGTTAATGAATTGAAATGATGTATTTTGAATAGAATAACTTAAAACACATCGTTTGAAAAAAAATTTGTTATACTCGTGTTAAAATCTTCGATACTGTATGTAATGCTTCTATATCGGGTTTATACGTGTGAACCGGGTATAGGGGTGTTACAGGGAAGCTATAATAATGCATGGTCATAAAAATGGGATTAAAGTTGTAATACTCATATCTCGTATTTCGTTGCCCGAATAGGGTTGCGAAGAGTTACTGCACACATCGAAGCATTTTCATAACATACAGTGTTTAAATATCAATTTAATTTCTTTTAATGCAGATATAATTTGAAATAATATTAAACATACATTTACGGGCTTTAAATCGGGTCCTCGAGGCTTTAAAAATAGCTTATGAACAATCAAGGACCAAATCAGAACAAATTAGAACATTTTAGGAAAAACTAAAAATTTTTCCTTACAAGGGTCACACGGCCGTGTGACTCCTCCCCACATCCATGTCTCAGCCCGTGTGCCAGATCGTGTAATTCATTGACTTGGACCACACACCCGTGTCTCAACCCGTGTGAACCCTACACCTAACATACTCAAGGCACATGCCCGTCTGGGTTGCCTGTGTTCACCACACGCCCATGTGGGTTGCCCGTGTGCAGGTTGTGTGTGTCCAAAAGTGACCATACTTAATCTTCACCTATTTGTTTAGGGACCTAAATCAATCCATGCAACAACTTTACCATAACTTTAAACACGCTTAAAAACATCCAAAACATGACACATTCAACCATTTAAGTCATCATTCAAACAATTATGTAATGGCATTTTAACACGATCGTTCCAAACATCAACTAACCTAATAAGTGACAATTCCAACTTGAACATTTTGATCCACTTCAACCTTAAACCACAATTCAATATAACACAAACCATTTTCATGAACACACACATGACTAGCTTACTTCTATACATCATACCAACTCAAGGTCACATTCAACATCATCCACAATAACATGTCAACAACTATCATTTAACTACCCAGTACCTATCAAGCATAGATAACAAAGAATATAACATAGTAACTTTTTTCCTATTACATGTCAAATAAGCCAAGTGTTTACAAAATCTACCAAAAGAGTGTCCCCGAGATAGTGTGATTCTTTAAGTTGATCCAATCTCTCGTCTACAAAATGCAATCTACAAAACAAAGGACAAATCACAAGTAAGCTTACAAAAGCTTAGCAAGTTCGTGTATTAAGTAGAAATTTTACCAAACAACTCAAAAATTCAATTACAAGATTTAACAAGAAATCTTACTAAACAAAGGACAGATAAGAGGGACACGAGTCATATATCAACCTTACACTGATTCTGGTAAAGCATGTTCTCATTTTCGAATTAACAGAATATCGCTAGTTCAAGCCAGTTACAGAATTTTGACCATTTACAGTGCTGCTCACACAAGCTGATGAGAATTTGCAACATATGCAGAACCTCAGTCACCGTTACGGTCTATGTCACCCGCTCACAATGCTTCTCACACAAGTTGATGAGAATCTGTAACATATGTGGAATCTCAGCCATCGCAGGGGTTCAAATCACAAGAATACAGTATCTGTTCAGAATTCATCGACTCACGATGTTGCTCACACAAGCTGATGAGAATCTGCAATATAGAAATAACTCGTTATTTTTTTCATTGTTCAAACTTCGTAATTTGTAGCCATGCTTTAATTTTATGAAATAGTAATAAACGTGACAAAAGAGTTATTGAAATATAGAAATAACAGTATGAATTTACTAGACTGATTTACAAAAATATTGAACTATAGAGACTACTCCGCTACTTTCTCCTTCCTGAGTTTGTCAACAAGTTCTTGACCAATCAAAGACCAAAAGTTTGAAGCCAAACCCTAATTTCCCCTTAGCTTTCGTGAGAAGAAGAAGATGAACTAGGTAAAAATAAAAATGTCTTTAACTTTGGTTTCTTATTTTAACTATTATACATTATAATAATATTAAACTTATAAAATTTCACACTTTTAAATTAAATGAAACTCACTTACCGATTAGATCATTATAAAATGGTCTATTTAGCATTTAGATCCTCTACTCTACCCTTCTATTACCATTTGACACGTTTAATTAATAGAAACTAACTTCTACAACATTTACAATTTATTCCTTTTTATTTAATTAACTATCTAAATAATAAAATTTCATAACCAAATTTTAACACAACTTTAAGGACCTTTTAAATATAAAATAATTAATATTTACGGATAGATTTGTCGGAGTTGTGGTTCCGAAATCACTATTTTTGACTCCACTAAAAAACGATTACAAAAGCCAAAGAAAAAATATATATAGGTTTGAACAGATATCTCCACCAAGAACCTCCATTGATATGGATTCATTAACTTTGCCCCGGAAATCCACCTTTGAAAACGCCTTATATGATGCACTTAATCTTCTTCCCCAACTCGCCATGGTAATTCAAACCTTTTTTTTCTATTATTATTATTTGAAGTTTATAAGCTCAAATTCTGGGCAAATATTTAAAAAAAATGTTGCTAAGAAAAATAGATAATCACTGTTGAAGAAAAAGAAAATAAGATAATGAGAAATTAGGGAAAGTGAAATTTATGTCCACCAAAAAGGATAGTAAGGTAGAAAACTTTTATCGCCTGTCCATTAGGGCTTGCAATGAGCATATTAATTTTTAAAGTTTTATGCAATTTTATTTATTTATTTATTTTTATTTTTTGAATTTTGAATAATTTTATGTGTTTTTAATTTATTAAATCTTTTTTTATTTTTTTTTTAAATTTATTGAATATTTTTATGTATATGTTTTTAGTTTTTTTTTTTTTTCAAAATCAAGATCAACTTGACACAATAAGTAAATGATGAGAACTAAGTTTTTTTAGAATTAGGACCACATTAATATAATTTATAAATGTTAATGGTTAAATTTATTATTATGCCAATTAAGGGCATGCGTGTTTTGCCATGTGTCTCCTATTGGCGGGGTATAGGACTTATCTTGAGATCTTTCTAAAGATTAAATTAGGATGTGCGAGGTAGCAAAGTTATAACTTACAATCAAAAATGACGGGTATAACAATTGCTCCTTGAATAGTTGAATGACCCAATTGTTACGTTTTGAAATTAAATAACCAAAATAAAAATTTACACATAATTAAGTGATCAACGATATTATTTATCCTAATATATTATAATATTTTAATTTAAAATTTTAGAAAAAATAGATCTACATAATCATCACATTTTGGCTTTCAAATAGAGTTATTATGGAAAGAGTTAACCCTAGTAAGCTACATCATGATACATATTTAAATTATCCATAAGAAGGAAAAAAATCTTTTTTTTTTTCAGTAATCTAAATTAATTACGTCATTAAAAAATAATGTTTAAAAATAGGCCCCATGACTTCAAATTTCCACAATTAACTACATAGATGCAATTATTTAGAGAGTGATGTGAAAGGGTATTGCCTTGTACTCATGAAGGAATATCTTAACCAAGGATTTCATTGTTAAGGTTACCTAAAGTGTTAGTGCATGACTTTTAAGCAGAAGCATAAGCATTGTTTCTAATTGGCTTAATTCTCAAATATGGGTCAAGAGAATAATTAACCCACCATTTGGGAACAAAAATACAAATTCAAATGCTCAATGACATGAAGGCTTTCACTTTTTGGCCGATATAATATGATAAATGATTTTTTTTTTTGTATTATGTTTATCCGTTTTACTGTTTATGTTTGGGTTTGGGGTTTTTCTCTCAACGGAAGTGAAGTTAGAAAATTTTTCTAGAAGATCGAAATTAAATTATAATTTGTAATAGTCTATATCTTTATCATTTTTAAAAGATTAAATAAAATTTTATTATTTTTAGGAGATCAAAGTGTAATTTTACCTTTAATTTAAAATTTGAAAATTTTTAAAGAGCTTAAATAGATATTTTTCTATTTCAAGGGATCGAGGCTCCTGCCAGCTCTTTAGATACACCACTACCTCTCAATATTCTCTCCAAAAGATGATAATGCTTTTGTTTGGTTTAGTTAGAAGTTAAGGTGTACTATAATAATTTAATTCTAATCCAATCAGTTTGCCAATAAGTCCAACTAAATTTCATAAAAAACAAACTTAAAAAAAGATAAGTCGGGTCGAGGTCGAGCTCAAGCCCTAATTATCCAAGCTCAAGTCCAATTAATATCTTAAACAAGCTTAATTTTTTTTTACCAAGTCCTTTTTTCAAGTTTAATATTTTTGCTTAAATCCTTCTAAATTTCGAACAGACTTTTAAGTTTAGACAGGTAGTCTAGCCCATTAATAGGTCTACTTATATGCTTTGAAAGGTGTATGATTTTCTTCTTTACATTATTCAAAAATGTTAAATTTCAATTTTAGTCTTTCTGTTATACTTGAATTTGATAACTAATCTTTATACTTTAATTTCTAACATAATTTGGTATCTATATTTATATAATGTTATTAGTTAGTTTAAATAGTTAACATCATTAACTTTTCAATTAAAATGTTGCGTAGTTATATATAATTTGAATGTCCTAAGGATCTTAAAAACAAACACATTTTTTGGGTTTGCTTTTTTTTTTTTTACATTTTAAAACAATTATCAAATTTCAATTTGGCCCATAAAATAGATTAAAGTTTAGATTTAATCCATATACTTCAATTTTTTACATAATTTGGTTTCGCTACTTTTATAATGTCATTAGTTAATCTAAATAGTAATATTATTAATTATTTCAATTACAATGTTAACATCATTTTTTTACGAATACTATTTCAACAAAAAAAAACTATTTTATCATTACGAGATCAAATGGGTGATTTTAAGAAAAAAAAATCCACATTAACATTTTCAACATTATTTTTTTAATTTAAAAAGATCGCACAAGTGAATTTAACACAAAAAATATTAACAACTGTAACAACTGAATCTAAATTTTTAAATTTAAAAAATAAAGAAACTAAATTCCTAAAAATAAAAGTAAGGAGACTAAATTTTTAATGTACGAAATGTGCAAAAAACTTAAAGTAAACTTTACCTTTCAAATTTTTACTTTATAATTTAATACAAACAAATAATTAATCAAAAGCAAAGCATGGAACCGCAATCCATACACCCTAATCATTTTATCTAGTATTCTAATTTTTTCCTTAAATTTAAAAATATATTTTATACCACAACAATTAAGTATTAATCAAAAAAATTATATATATTTTACTTCCATTCAATTCTAAATATGGCAAGTTTTAAGGTACAAACCGAAAATCAAACCAAATATATTCAATTACCCAAGCTAAATCCAACAAAACCCCAATGATGTAATAATAAATTTAATACTTAATGTTTATATTTTTTGTGAATTTTATTTTTATTTTTATTTTTAATTAAATTTTGTTTTTAACATTTTAGAAAAAGTTGAATTTGACTATCAATTTTTTAAAAATAGTTGAATTATTGTTTTTTTTAACGAAAATACTAATTAAAAAATTAATTTTTTAAGCATGGTAGCCCAATTGGGTTATCACGTATACTTCATGCTTTTTTTTTATTTATATTTTTTTTTAATTTTAATTTTTTAGATTTTTTGAACATTTTATAATTTTAAAATTATTTGTTGATGTGGCATATAAAACAAATAATATTATGTCAGCATGAAGTATACATAAGTTGCCATGTGTGTTGCCATGTCAATATTGTTAAAAAATTAATATTTTAATCAGCATTTCTGTTAAAAAAATTGACTTTTTTATAACTAAATTTAATTAAAAAAATAAAAATACAGTTGAAAAAAATACAAATATTGAAGATTAAATTTGTCATTACGTTAAACCAAATTAAAACAATATAAAATGAATCATATTTTGATTTTCTAGATTTTTTTGCTTAGTTGATATATTTAATAAATTGAAATTTTAAGTGCTGAAAATTAAGGAATGAATTTTTTGATTTTAAAAGATTATTTATTTTTAAATTTTAATATTAATAATATAATATTTTATATTAGTTTTTAAATTTTCAATATTGATTAAACACACCATTAATTTTGGACTAATATATCCAATTTGGATTTAGTAATTCATGTATACATGTCACCCTTTATCCATTTCTTAAGTCAAACCTTGTAATATATCGTAATATTAAACATAAAAATAAAACATATATTAAAATATGTCATGTTAAGCCTTGAGTATTACTTCGATTGACATAGATATTGTTGACGATGCTTGAGAATGTAGGTTAGAAGCTATTGTAATGTATTATTCTCTTATTTATGAGTTTAAGAGAGACTATTGTTAATTTTAAAATAGTGTCGTAATTACGGTTATTAAATCTAAATGGATTTTGTAGGATTGAAAAGCTGTTTTGCATAATGTAAACATGAAATTTGTAGAAATATAAAGCTATAAACATAAACTTCAAGTAACAAAGTGCCATTACATTTAAGGATTAACACTAATTGAAATTATTAGTGTTAAGACATTAACCACCGTCGTGTATGAAACTACGTATAACTCTTTTCCCCCTTTTCTGTCAAATACCCAATCACCGAGTATATGAAGAAATTGAGCTATATTAACCATTTTGTTTCTTTGAGATTTCACAAGAATTCATTCCATGGCTAAAGCTTGGTGCTTGTTACTTCTTCTTATCATTGTTGTCTTTGGTGCATTTGTTGAAGGCAGCCATGGAAGCCAACTCTCTCAAAATTACTACAAATCGACTTGTCCCCAGCTATTGTCCATTGTCAAAGCTAAAGTAGAATCCACTTTAAAGAAGAAACCAAGGATGGGGGCTTCTTTGCTGCGGTTGCATTTCCATGACTGCTTTGTTAATGTGAGCATTGTTTCATGAACTTGTATTTTTTTTTAATGTCTTAGCTTCAGTCTTCTGGCTGTTTGGTTTATGAAAACACCTGCAGGGGTGTGATGGTTCGATACTGTTGGACGATGACTCGACGTTTATTGGTGAGAAAACTGCACTTGCTAACAATAACTCGGCTAGGGGATTCGATCTTGTCGACGACATTAAAGCTAAAGTGGAGAAAACTTGCCCCGGAGTAGTTTCCTGTGCCGATATTCTTGCCATTGCAGCTCGTGACTCGACTGTCGTAGTAAGTCTGCTTTTAATATGGTCCTTATTTTACGGTTCTGTTTTCTTTAACGTTGATTTTATTGTAATTGACCGCAATGTGACTGTGAAAATGTCGGACCACCGCAGTTAATGGCCTTTTTATCATTTCCAGCTAGGGGGTCCGTCATGGAAAGTTAAATTGGGGAGGAGGGATTCCATCACTGCTAGCAGGGCTGATGCAAACAAGTTCATTCCTGCACCCAATTCCACCTTAAGTGCTCTCAAATCAAACTTCCATGCTCAAGGACTCTCATTGAAAGATTTGGTGGCACTTTCAGGTAATCAGACTCTTAACTAGGCAAATTCTACACTGTTTCGAGTTATGCTACTCTGATTCGGGTATTCCCATATCTAAAAATGTATCGATAAAGGTGTTTGATTTGAGTACTTTACGAGTGATGAAGAGTCCAAGTCAAATAGAGAAAAAACCGGAAGGCGTATCCTTTTGTTTTGATTAAATACTGGTTTCATTTTGGAATGGTATGTAGGTGCACATACTATTGGCCTCGCAAGGTGCACAACATTTCGAGCACACATCTACAATGACTCCAACATTGATCCCTCATTTGCCAGGTCCCTGCAACACAAATGCCCCAGAACCGGAAAAGATAGCATTCATCAAGGCCTCGACTTACGGACACCGATTACTTTCGATAATTTCTACTTCCGAAACTTGTTGAAAAAGAAGGGTCTCCTCCGGTCCGATCAAGAGCTCTTTAACGGCAAATCGGCCGATTCTCTGGTTAAAAAGTATGCTGCAGATTCTTCCAAGTTTTTCAAACAGTTCACCAAATCTATGATCAAGATGAGCAACATCAAGCCTCTCACAGGAAGTTCTGGGCAAATTAGGATCAATTGCAGAAAAGCCAACTGAAAAAATATGGTGTTTGCAAAAGGATTATAGCTACTATTTCTGTCTTATTTCAGAACTTTAACTGTAGCTGCTGTAGAACATCTGGTAAACTTATCAGAAACAGTGAAAATTTACTTTTTACTTTCATGATTTGCTTAAAGATGCCTTCATTCGAGTTGTTTATAATACAATCGTGATAAATCAGAAAATAAAGCTTACTTAAAAGGCAGCATTGGAGGCTGAAGGAACCTTAAGCTTTCAATAGAAGATCTTGAAAAGAAAAAAACATCACAACAAACTAAAGCCAATCGACAGAAGGAACTTGGCAACCTACGTTACCTTATTTAAACCTTCCACGTATTTCCAAATCCTTTTGTGACAATTAACCCAATCTTTACGCGTTTACACACTATAAAAAGGGCCTCATTTGGTTTCCAATATGATTGGCAACCAGTTTGTATTAACCAGCATGGCTTTGTTTCGGTCACCGTTACTGATTATATTGATTGTTGCTGTTTCTTCGTGTCAGACCAATGGCAAACTCTCTCCTAATTACTATTCATCCACTTGCCCGCAAGCTTTATCTATTGTGAAGGCCGAAGTTGGCGCTGCTATAAAGAACGAAACTCGCATGGGAGCTTCGTTGCTGAGATTACATTTCCACGACTGCTTCGTTAACGTGAGTACTCTTCATTTTTCTTGAAATACCCGTGTTTGACAATCCGACACTGAGCCTTCATGGTGAACAGGGTTGTGATGGGTCGGTACTTTTGGACGATAACTCGACGTTTATAGGTGAGAAAACCGCGGTTCCAAACAATAACTCGGCGAGAGGGTTCAACATCGTCGACAACATCAAAGCTCGACTGGAGAAAGCGTGTCCTAGAGTTGTATCCTGCGCTGATATTCTCGCCATTGCTGCTCGTGATTCGGTTGTTCAGGTAAGTACACTTAGCACCTTATTGCAGTCGGTAATGTTATGAATTGATCATTTTCGTGGTGTATGCAGTTAGGGGGCCCGTCATGGAAGGTAAGGTTGGGAAGAAGGGATTCGACAAGCGCTAGCAGAAGTGCCGCAAATGCCTCTATTCCACCACCAACCTCTAATCTAAGCGCGCTTATTTCAAGCTTCTCTGCTCAAGGCCTCTCAATAAAAAACCTTGTAGCACTTTCTGGTAATCCAAATGTCATTTCGGATAACTATATTTTAGCATAGACACATCATGGGTCATTTTGGATTCGCAGGTTCACACACCATTGGCCTCGCCCGCTGCACATCATTTCGGTCTCACATCTACAACGACTCCAATATAGACCCCTCCTTTGCCAACTCGTTGCGACGGGTTTGCCCGAGAAGCGGCAACGATAGTGTGCTCGCCCCTCTTGACCGTCAAACACCAACTTGTTTCGATAACTTATACTACAAGAATTTGTTGAATAAGAAGGGTTTGCTTCATTCAGATCAAGAGATCTTCAACGGAAGTTCTTTAACTGATGGGTTGGTTAAAATGTATGCAGCCGATACTCCATTATTTTTCAAGGAATTTGTCAAGTCTATTATCAAGATGGGAAACGTTAAACCTCTCACAGGAAATGCTGGGGAAATCAGAATCAACTGTCGGAAAGCAAATTGAAACACATTTCCATGCTTGCAAGAAATTTTATAAAAAAAAGAGTTGTCTGTCTGTTGCTCTTTACATTCATGTGATTTAAAATGTTTGGAGTGAGTGATTGAGATGTTCATATAATTTAAACTTGTACTACCTTTTTTTTCTTTAATAAAATGTTTATGCAATAAAATAGCACTTCTACTTTTAAGATATTCGATTTCAAATAAAAAAATTACAATTCTTTAATTCGAGTTCATAGCTCGAGTTATCGAGTAAGTCAAATTTGAATATCCCAATAATTTATTTATAGAATTAATGAGTGTAAAAAGTATACTGATTTTTGTAAAGCCCAAGCTAACTCATCTTTGAAACAATTGAGCGAATTGAATGTTGGAATTTCTCTATCAAAAAAATAATAATAATAAAAGAATGATTAACTTTTACAGGATCCAATTGAACAAGAAGATTAGATGAGCAAAGTAAGTCTACCTTTTCCCTTTTTTAATGGAAACTGATGAAGAAAGCAGAAATATAAAAAAATAATTAATGTTTTGCTTAAAATGAGCTCCAGTAACAATCTTGGGTCCTTTACCACTATTATTATAATAGAAAGAAACGAATAACCCAGAGCTTATTTAGCCTCTGTATAGGGTAAAATGTTTCTTTCTGTAGGCTCCACTCAAACCCAAGCAAACCACAAATCTACATATAATACGAATTATTAATATTAAAATTTATATAAATGTAATGACGGTTTCGCACTTGACAGAATAACCAGATAATGATGCATGCATATAAAAACCAGTGTTTAACAATGACCAATTTAATATGCAGGGACTAATTTGCTTATTTTTTTTAGTAAAATGGGTCAAATGTGATTTAACTCTTACTACAGGGACTCCATGATTACTTTTACCGGTGCTCTTATAAAAATCCGAGAAAAGATTGAACACCTATGCCCCCACAACAATCAAATCCGATTAACATAGGCCCAACCTGCATTATTGGTAGTACAAGAGCAAAAACTTGGACAACACAGAGAGAAGACAAAAGCTTCCTAACAGCATGATACCAATAATTCGCAATTGAAAAAGGGAATCAAGTCCATGCTTTAATGCCAGTGTCGGCAGAGTATGCTTTTTTATGAACTACAGATTTGCTAAACGTCGAAAATCTGTCAATCAAACACATTAAGAGCTACTCTAAAAGAGTAGAAAGTGTGGTCTAAACTATCATGGTGGCTAATTATAACTGGATGCACATTCGCTATGGGGAAGACTTTCAAGCTTTATATTACACCAAAAATTGTCGGTGGCTATATCCTTATGTTGTTCCGACTCTTTATTTTTCTACAAGTTCCAATGCATCAACACCATTATCCAACACATCAAAACAAGGGTATGGATATACGAGTCTCTCAGGACTCTCCAAATACCCGAAAAGCTTGAAAAAAATTGAACCTACATACTCATTTCCAACACTCACAGTTGAATCAGAGTATCATAGCTCAACTTGTCAATGAAATTGTGGGGTAAGTCGTGCTTGGAAGCATATACCTCAGCGGCTCAGCCTTCTCTAGGTGTTGCTATTGTGGTGACATAACCAAACCACTAAGCTCAGCTTAAAACATATTTATCCAAATTATCTTAAAGGGTTCCTATCATTATGGAAGAACCAAAGCTTCAAAGAGACCAAAGCAAGATATGACTTAATGCAAAAGCAATCATCAACATCAATGTGTAATATCCAATACTAATAACGTAACTAAAGCAAAAAAAAAAACAATTGTAGATTAAAGAAAAGGCATGATATCATTGTTTTGCTTCCTGAAACATGCTTCAACCGATTTTTATGTTTAACACTTGAATTCCACTCCATATCTGTGTGAAAAAAGCAAGACTGATCTAAATGCCATAGCACAGCCTATAAACAAGCCTTCATGACATGTTAACGATTCAATAACAGGCAGAATGTAATCATTTTGGAGTTAAATTGATTCCATGAAGTGAAAAGACAAATTGTCCATTGACACAGCATTTTGTTTGTCCTTTCTTCTTTTTCACCCCTAATGGAGTAAAATGCTGGAATGTGAAAAGGGAAAGAACAATCTTACCGTTACCTGCCATTATGCGTATCAAAAAATTGTCGTGTTGACACCAGGGGTAGCAATCATGATGGGATGAAACACTGTACATATATGCATCATTTACTCAAACTTGGATGTGAGTGTTAAACAAAGGTATGTCAGACACGGTATGTTCATTTCCAAGTTTTGGTTTATGAAATTTGGAGAATCCTTGGAGTCATATCGTTATACCTATATCCATATATGCGTCAAATACAAATACATAAAAAAAGATGAAGAGTCAGAGCAACATAAGTTTTATATATAAGGCTGATAGAGAACTTCTAAATAAATTGTTTTAATGAAAGGCCAAAATCTCCCAAAGATTAATAGCATAACTATCCATTCAATGCAAATTAAGAAACTAGGGGAGTTTTTAAGCAAACCTTTCAAAATAGCATTAGCCATGATTTGGAGATATCAATATCACCATCTCCATCCATCTTTTTCCTATATTAAAGACAAGGCGAAAAGACCTTGGTAAATAAGGTAAGTGAGGGAAAATATTTAAATGAAGATAATCATAATCTAAGCAAACATTAAGTAATAGCGATTATTCTAAATTACTGAAACAGAGAACAAGAATAGTGGTGAATCTTGATAACAAAAAGTATGAAAAAAAGAGTAAAGAAGATTAAATATCTAAATAAATAAGACCATATTTTCAATACCTAAATATAACATGCTATCACAAGTTACAATAGTTCAAATATCTTAAAACTTTCATGTTCCAAAAGTCATTTTCTGAGTCTACAGAGGAACTTGGCTTAGAAATATAGACAAGAGGAAAACTTGGGCATCTAAAGCAAAACCGATTTAAAAGGGAACGACAGTCTTTCACTCTCATCACCTACCATCTCCTTCGAGACTCGATTATGTTAGGAAACGGAAGATATATGAATGAAAATTGATACAAAACAAATATGAGGAAAACCCGGGCATCTAAAACAAAACCATTTTAAAAGGGAACAACAGTCTATCATTCTCATCACCTACTATCTCCCCCGAGACTCGATTATTATATGAAACAGAAGATATATGAATGAAAACTGATAAAAGGAATAAGGATTTGTTAACCAAGTTAGCAATTGTTTCACAGCCCTTTTTTTCTTTCTATTTTGTAATATCCAAACATATGGTCAAGCACAAGGTACCAAAAGACTAAACATTTGGAACATTTCATCGATCAAAGTTTTGGAGTTCTCGTCTTATAATTGTGGCCTAAACACCTAACAACCTATCGAGTTGAGAGTGAATGCTGAAAATCACTTCCATCTTCTATGTAGTTGTAAATATCTACTTACAACATTGAAATACCATTTGATTGCCTCAAGGACTAACATACCATAATATTGATAATCATCCAACTATGCTTTTAAGTTTGCTAACAATTTTTAAGTATCCTTTTCCTTCTAGAGTAATCAAAGACTACAAAGTATCAGACCAACAAGAAATGCAGAGTGTTCAAAGAAACCCACCTTAAATCCAGCCTCGTTGTTTCGCGTGATCAACACCTCATATATCGAAACCACAAAGTACAGTTTACATGCAAAACCCTGAAAGCTAGAGAGGA
The DNA here is from genome assembly GCA_039519145.1 of Kokia cookei. Classification (NCBI taxonomy): domain Eukaryota; kingdom Viridiplantae; phylum Streptophyta; class Magnoliopsida; order Malvales; family Malvaceae; genus Kokia; species Kokia cookei. Next base: position 6,851,056 of record CM076907.1, on the reverse strand, counting down.
AAAGTGGCTGAAAAAAACATAGATAACCAACATCACATAATTTTCAGACCATAGAGTATATCCCAATTACTGCTTCTAAAAAATAAGTAGTTCCATAGATCAAAAACACTAATCAATTCACACAATTACTGTCTAGAATCTAAATAACTATATTCAAACAAATAATGTAGCTTGCTTTGAAAATGAAAAAAATGAAACAATAAAAAACTACTAAAAACTAAATTAATAAAATCAACATCAATTAAAATTCATAGACTTATTGTAGATGCAATTCTATTAGCTTAACTGGGCATAAAATCAAAACCCACTAAGCTCTAATGCAGAAAGAAAGTTAATTAATTCATTAAAAAATAAAATTCAACAAAAAATGTTACTTAAAACCCAAAAAGCTTAATTGTTACAAGATGTTCAATTATACATTAGTATTAAAACAACAAAAGTAACATTCTCTCATAGACAAAAAACCCAAATTCAAGAACTAAAAACCCTAGACCACCCAGACTCGAAAATCAAAACCCTCTTAAAACATACAAATGTAAACCACAGGAAGAAAAAACCGAGAACCAATCAAAATTACATGAAAAAAGGCGTTTTTAGCGATGTAGACGGCGTGGAGCTAGCGTTTGCCTTTTGTTCCTCTGACTTTTTCCCCTGTCCTTGTTCTTGTCATTTTTATTGTTGATGATGGATTCAGTGGCAGTGAACTTGGAATTAGAACTAAGATAACTAATGGGGTATGTGAGAAGGTTCCTTTTGCGGGTTTTACTTCTTCGTTTTGTTAATGATGATTCAGTTTCTTTCATCTTTCTCTTCTTTCCAGAGAAATCTGAGCGTGGGTTTCTTTTGTAGAGTTCATTGATGCAGCTGGTTTTGAGTTGGCGGGAAAATTCAGTTAATATAGCCATGAAAATGGAGGGATTCTGGGAAAGGATGGAATTACTGAGGAACCATTGAAAGCTCTGGACGCTGCTCCAATCCAACAAGTTATTCGATTCCTAAGACTCAACCGCCGACATTTTCAATATCCAATGCTTTTGGGCCAATTTGGTTATCGTATATTTGTCAAATGCCAAAGCAGAGCTAAATTCTTAACCATTCTGTCGCCATGGATGAAGCCCAATGTGCTTCAGTTTGTAATATTTGTTCGTTTCTCTCAGTGTTCTTAGCCCACATCTATAATAAAGTTGAGGGTTAATATAACTTTTAGTCCCTGAACTTGGTGATTAGGTCTACTTTGATACTTGTACTTCTTTTTGGGTTAACTTTATTACTTGAATTTGATAATTAAGGTCATTTTGGTCTTTTAACTTAAATTCATCAAGATTTGAGGACGTGGCACTCTAAGACTGTACCACGTCATAATTTAAATATTTAAAAAATATTTTTTTCAAGTAATCATGTCATCAAATTTTTACATTTACTAAATTCAGGTACTAATTTGAAAAAAAGAAACACATATACCAAATTAGACCTAATTTCTAAATACAAGTTATATGAACAGTAAGATTATTTTTAATTACCTAAGATTAAATTTTTTTTTTTTTCTTAAAATCAAAGTGAGTTTAAGTAATGATTATTTTTTTCTTCATATTCCTATGCACTATGAATAAATATCAAAACATAAAATTAATATTCAAATATGTAATATTTATAAATCCATAAAAAAACAATAGATTAGAAAGTGTTAGAAATATTTAATTTTTTATAAAAATTCACACCAATATTTTTATCTAAATTGTTGACCAATATTTAATTATTTGGACTAAATGGTAGCATAATAAAAGTATAAGAATCAAATTATATTAAAAATCAAAGCAAAAGAATTAAATCTTAATTTTAAATATAGTAAAGAGTTCAAAATTGAAATATCACCATTTTCTTATAACGCAAAAAAGCCACGTGGCCTTCTTTTATAGATGATCGAAGTTTGGGTCATATTATCTAATAAAAATACTAAACTATGGACAGAATTGAATGATTTTATAATTGAAAATCAACAATAGAAAGTGGGTCTGAAAACCAAGATTTCAGTCAAGTGAATAGCTCTTAAAACCTTTGCTAAAATATTGGGAAAAAATTTGTGGAGCACGAAGCTCAGAAATCAAAGCCTATGTGCTGATGTTTGTATACTTTAACTCTATTGATATAGATATAATAGGATGTGAGTTTGTATGCGATAAAATGCATTATATTTTTATTTATTAATTGAAATAGTACTATGAAAATTACAAACAATGGAGCTTGGTGAGCTAATAAAAGAAAATAGTAATTCCCACTACTGCTAACACCACCACCTGCTCAAAGTGAGAAATATCTCAGCTCCTAGTTTTTCAGTTCAGGTTCAAATGCTAATGGCCCACAGGATCAACGCAAATGTCAAAAAGTAGAGCCAGGAACAAAAACCAGCCAACAGGTGAGAAAGCCTCTGGTTTAACCTTATCCAATGTTCCAAGAGATAGTGTAAACCTCAAATCCAGGGGCCACATGCACCGCATTCCCAACAAAAGCACAGTTTCAACATCATCTCACTTTCTCTATAAATTACTTGCCACTCTTCCCTTTCAATCTCAGCTTCACATATAACTAGCAAAAACAGATAGTAACCAGAAAAACATGGAGGCATTTCAGTCTTGGGTTTCAGAACACAAGCTCACTAGCATTGGTCAGTTCAAGATTTAATTCCTTTTGTTTCATTATTTTTTCTGGATGTTCATTTTTTTTTGTTGATATGGTGCAATATTGGGTCTTGCAGGTGCAGTTTGGGCATCTGCAATTGGGGCATCGTTGGCTTACAACAGCCGTGGAAAAAGCCCTCTTAAGCCAAGTCTGAGGCTTATTCATGCAAGGTTTCTTTCTGAAACCTGATTAAACTTAACTTAAAATGCATACTTCTATCAGTATTTTTATGGTAGATGCTGGTGATGATGATGATGATGATGAAAACGTGTTTGATTTAATGTAGGATGCACTCACAAGCCTTAACACTGGCGGTGCTGTCTGGTGCAGCAGCTTACCATTACTATGAAAAAAGTAGCAGTAACCAAGAGAAGGTCACCAATGCCTAGACCAGATTCATAGCTCATAATAGCTATATTATGTAACATTGAAATCTTGGTTTATCAGTGGTTTGATGATGATGAAAATATTGAAATTAATGATGTATCCTTTATTTTTTTTCTGAATGTTACCTTTGGTTGATCTTTTATCATTCTACTTTCGAGTTTCTTTTCATAATATCACCAAGTTGAATGAAAGGAAATAAACAGAAGGGAACGAATTAAGTAACCAGAAGCAGCTGTATCATTTGTTCCCAAAGATGCCATTTCTACAAACAAACCGACAAGAAATGCAGGCAGCAATTGAAAAGAAATAAACAGAAGGGAACGAATGAATCGATAGAAACCGAAAAAGCAGTGATTTCTATCTTTAACTATAAAAGAAAAAACAACCCAACACTTTCTTCTCAATCCTCATCTTCATTTCTTGGTGAAATAAAGAATAGCTTACAGCAAATATCCATGGTGATCAAAGTTCATGGAATTCCCCTCTCTACATGCACTGCACGCGTCTTGCTTTGCCTATGCGAGAAAGGCCTCCAATACGAGCTTGTTCTGGTCGATGTCCAAAATTCTGCCCACAAAAAACAACCTTATTTATCTCTAAATGTAAGGCTATTGACCACTGGGGTTGATGGGTGAGGTTGGATTCAGCTTCATCTCTTATATACTATATATATATATATAATATATATATATATAGTTGTTTAAATTCGACCTAAATATAAACATAATCCAATTTTTTTTAATGATAGCCCTTTGGCCAGATACCGGCATTAGAAGATGGAGATGTCAAGATCTTTGGTAAGATTCATTAATTCTTCAAAAAAAATTGTTTTTGTTGATAATTTGTATGAATTCCATTGAAAACCAGAATCAAGGGCAATATGCAAGTACTTGGCACGCAAATATAACGAAACTAGAATCACCATCGATCTTTTGGGTTCAAGTAGTTTAATGGACTCCACCGTTGTGGATACATGGATGGAAGTGGAGTCTCACCAATTCAATCCTCCAATGCACGCACTCATTCGCCAAATGATCGTCAATCCAGTATACGGGATCGCCCCTGACGAGAAGATTATCGAGATCGAATTGCAGAAGCTAGAGAAAGTTCTCGATGTCTACGAGGAAAGGTTGTCGGAATATAAATATCTGGGCGGAGATTTCTATAGCATGGCGGATTTGCACCATGTACCTTGCCTTGTTTATTTCATGAGAAGCTCTAAATCGTCAATTGTAAGTAGTCGGCCTTGTGTGAATGCTTGGTGGAATGATATTTCATCAAGACCTGCATCGGTTCAAGTTGCGGAACTCATGAAATTTTAGATCTTTTTTTTTTTTTTGATGAGATTTAATAAGGAAAAAGATGTATGAATAATCCCTTTAAAAAGATGTATGAATAATATACACTTGTGTTGACAGGATTGCTAAAGCGTTCACCGTTTTAAATATAGTTTTAGTTCGAATCAGATTAATTACGTTACTATTAGAATTTTATCCTCTTTTTATGATTTATAAAAAAAAAAATCATAATACGACAAAGATGGGTGTATTAAGAATACTTACAAAGTAAATTAATATAATAATAAATTTAATATTCAATTTTTACAAATTATATGATTGGGTCGTAATTTTAAAAATTTAAACCCTAAATGTATCCTTTCCCAAAATTAGTTCTGCTTGGCCGTCCTAAGCATAGATTACAATTACTTTGAGAAACCCATGATTTCGCAGCAATTGCAGAGGCTGAAGTTTAAAAATGAGAGAAAAAATTGAAGTACCGAAATGGTAAAGGAGATATAGTTTAGGGGCAATTTTTATATTAAAATAAAAAGTAGAATGATTACTGTAGTTTAACCTTTTATATCACGTGTAGCTGTAGATTACAAAAAGTTGAAGCTGGATTGATTTAATCATCAATTCATACAGAAAACATACAACACTGGCAATTTCAACAACAGGTTGAAAATGACAAATAACTCGAAATTCCTAGCCTTGCAACTTCAAACAACACGTTGAAATGCAGCCCTGCAATTTCAACAAGTAGAGAAAGCAATGCTCGAAATTTGCAGCCATTGTTGAAGCAGCAGGCTCAGATTTATTCAAACCCTAAATAGTGCAAAATAAGAAACTAGTAAGTGGAGCAGTTTTTAGAAAATGTGAACCCTGACCCACTTAGCTTTTCTTCCATGATGTTGTCCAGTTTCTCTCCCATCTCAAGGGTAAGATAGTTCTTCCAGTCCCCGATTTTCCCTTCTCGGAAGTAAACATTGTTGTTAATTCCCCTTTCGGCATCTCTATATTTCCTATTCTTGTTTATCTCCAAGCTGCTCAGATTTTGCAGGCTGCATAAGTTGACAAGTTTCTCCACTGACCCTTGTTTTTCTTCCTCCAAGGAGAAAGGGTACCCCAAGAACTCAGCCAGCTTTTTCACCTCAGAAATGGTGTCTATCAATAGATTTTCATATCTCATGAAATGGACTTTTTCTGGGTTTTCTTGGCTTGCTTTCCAGTACCCCAAAACATGGTCCCAATAAGGACCGAAATTTGATCTTCCTTGTGAACACAACTCAAAGGCAACATCAATGGGGAGATCAGGGTTGTTGTTGATTTTTATACCCCTTGCAAAGTGCCACAAGGAAACAAATGCATCTTTAGGATCCCTGCAAATATAGATCATTTTACAACCTGCATGGAGGATGGATTCAGGCAAAGCAGTGTAAGGCAGGTGAGTGGCCACAAGAGGGAGCCTGCCTTCATTTGATTGAGCAGTTGGGTTCTTGATGAGATCCTTTTCCAAGAACATGATGCACTCATGGGGGACCTTGTTGAGCAAGAGGTTGTTGTTGGAGTTATCATTTCTAGTGACGATTGCGACACTGAGGGCCTTAAGCCAAGAGGTTCCCGTCTTGGGAGCACTACACAAGAAAACATCAGTAGGTTGAGCCTTGAAATGGTGTTGAGCAAACATAGCTCCTTCGAGGTGGAGAGGGAAGCACCAAAAACCTTGGTAGAAACAAAGATGTTGGAAAACTTTCCACCCATTTTCTGTAGGAAGTGTGGAGATGATCTCTTTGAATGATGGTGGGGGTGGACTGCCATTTTCATCCTTACGGGTTTCACTGGTAGTAGAGAGGTTGAGCGCCATATCAGACCAACCTGCAAAAAAAAAAAACACAAAACTCAGAAACAATAATACACTAGCAAAGTCCAAAATGTTTAGTTGAATACAAATTCTCAACTTGAATGAAAAGGGCTTCTTTGGGTCCAATTAATCTGGAGGACAGGACTGGAATATACATAGATTTATATCAAAAGCAATCTATAGTATAGTGACAACACAATATAAATTTATATTTAAGTAATATCATCTCACGTAGAAATACCATCAAACATCAAAGACTAAGATTATATTTTTCCTTTTTTTATTAAAAATAATAATTTAATCTTTACATATTACATCAAAGAATAAATTGATCATTTTATTAAAAAATTTATCATTTCTGCTGTTAAAAATTCATCCTTATATATCAATATAAAATACGTATGACATATCATGTATTATTATCTAACTATTTCATGAATTACCACACCAATTTTTAATAGTACAAAGTGATGAACTTTTAATAAAATATCAATTCACTTTTTAATTTAATATATAAAAATTTATTTATTTATTTTTAAATAAAAATAAAATACAATTTTTTTAATAAATAGTGTTGACTTGAACCCAATAGGCCCGGCCACTGCCACAAGTCACCGCAAACACACGTGTCAACATCACGTAACTTAACTATAAATCACCTGCCTCTCTCTCTCATCCAATTTTATCTGCTTTTCTAACCCGTACTTCACATAACAAGCAAAAAGTGGTTACCAAGAAGAAGATGGTTACAATTGAGTCGATTCGATCCTGGGTTTCAACTCACAAGCTCACCAGCATTGGTCAGTTTTAATTCTTTGCTTTTTAACTAGTACCTCTCTTATTTTTATTGGCTTGACGGGCTTGGTATTGATTGTTAAAAGGAGCAATCTGGGCATCAATGGCTTATACTGGTACGAGAACAGCCCTTAAGCCGAGTCTTAGGCTTATTCATGCTAGGTATACATACGCATCACCTCTTTTTCAAGCATTAACTAAGCTGAAATTTAATGGCTCCAATATGTGATGTAGAGTTTGAGTTACATACATAGTTTTTTGTGTATGAAAGGATGCACGCCCAAGCCTTAACACTGGCAGTGCTATCGGGTGCAGCAGCTTAATAAATAATTTCAATTAACGGTTAATTCGATTCGAAATCGAATAATTAATTGAAGTAGTTAAATTAATTGAATTGAACTTAATAAATAATATTATATATTATATGAATTAGGCTATTATTAATTCGGTTAATTCGGTCAAATAAATATTATCAAATTATTTTTTTATACGATTTATACTTATTTTAACAAAAAAAACACAAAACATATAAATTTCGATTAATCGATTGAATTAATTAAAATATTTCAATTCGATTAATTTTTTTTAAAATAATTTCAATTCAATTAACAATTAAAAAATTTAATTAATTCAATTAATATTGATTCAATTCGATTAATTGATTGATTAATAATTTCAAAACCTCTATATTTATCTATATAAAATATAGGAGAGAGAGGAGGTGAAGCTCTAGCAGCTCATAGCTCGGAAAATGAAGCCCATTGGCTGATATTTGTGGCACCTTAAATCCTATGTGCTACCCACCTAATCCCATTGCAACACTCAAAATGAGCCGCAAAAGCTACAGATAAAATCCCTTTAACTGTTTGTGTTTTACCTTTTTTTAAATAATTCGTTTGGCTTTATTAATAGGGATTTGAGAACAAATATCCATTAAATAAATTTGAAATAATTAATAATGAACGGTAATCAAGATAGAAAATAAATTTCAAAAGGAAAATTAACTCTTTCAAAAAAAACTCCTTCAGTTTATAAGAGAGATTAAACGGTCAAATTTAACTCGAGAATTAAAATTCATCAATGAAAAATGAGTTAAGATGGAAAATTAAAGTTGTCATTCGATAATAAAAAAAATCCTCAATCCAAAGAACAAGATCCAAATACGCAGAAGTTCATGGTGGCTCTATGAAACGATAGTCCGATGCTATGAGATCGATGACTCCTAAAGGCGCATTTTCAACCCAGTACGGATCATTTGTGCTCTTCAAACCCTTTATCGTCACTGCATATGCAACATTGTTTCCTCTTTTTGTCATGAAATTAACAGAACATGCTAAGAAGCTTCGAGATAATGCTTTCACATCCAAGGTAATCAGTCGAATTTTAGAATAGTCATCTTTTTTTACTGTAATTTCAATATAAGTCCTTGAATCGCTTTCCAAAACAACATGCAAAAAACCTATTTCTTAAGCAACTTGGAGACCATGAAAAATTGTTACCGCTTTATCCATAAATACCGAATTAAATAGGTTATGAATTCTAAAACAAGAACCCAATATTTGACTCATTTCATCTCAGATAATGATACTTGATACTGCTTTTTTTTTTTGAAATCAAGTAACCTGCATCAACATTCACATTTTTTTTGAATGAAGCACCGTATAATTAGAATAGAAGTGGGCTTGTAAAACCAATTACAAAGACAACATAGGCAAAAGCCAAAACAAAAGTAAAACAACTCTGCTTGAAAAATAAAAGATAAATAAAAACAGGGAAATAAATGAGAAATAAACAGATGACAGAACAAGCCCCTTCCATTTCCTTAAAACAACGATCGATGTCCCAAAATACGGTGAAGAAACCTCCAGCCATTCTGATGAGAAGATACCAAGAGATGAAAAATAGAAGGTGTTTGGGTTTTCATAAAAGCAAAGATCAGATCCCCAAATAAAAACTTGAGAAGACGAAAACAAGGAGTTACGGTGGTTGAACAAACCGACAATCTGAGTCTACCATTGTCATAACCTCATCCAAAACTTCTTCCACCCAGAAGCGATCTTCGTATCTGCTTAGTCCCTTCGTTGCCATTGCATGTGCTACTAAGTTACCCATCCGCGCCACGAAGCCAAATCTACATCTTTGAAAGCTTATTGCCCAACATCTAATGTCCCAGGTAACTGCTCTCGATACTGAGTTATCCTTTTTGAGAATGTGGTTGATGGCTAATGATAAAATTAAATGTCGATAAAGAAGAAATACCACAAAGAAAACGGAAAAAAACACAGATTTTACGTGGAAACCCTTTCGAAAAAAAACCACGGGCAAAGGAGAAGAAGATTCACTAATGTCGAAAATCGAATAATTATAAGAGGAGATGACTATGCCTATTTATAGGTTGAAAAATCTTATTCCAATCTACAACTAATAGAAGTAACATAGTAAGGTTGAAGCACCTTATTCTAATTAAATTAAAATAGATGACATATTCTAATTAAAATAAAATAAAAGAACTCTAGTTTATTTGGACTTTACTTTTACTTTATTTTACCACTGAATTTTATTTTAATAAGAATTCTAGTCACCCAATTTTAATAATCTCCACATTAACAAGAATTCTAGTCACCCAATTCTAACAATCTCCACCTTGACAAGAATTCTCTACGAACAAGAGCTCTCAACGAACAAGTTCTCCACCTCTTCCACAAAACCCCTTAAGGGGTATTCTTTAACAATGAACACCAACCAAGTCCAAGCAATACTCAAAATTGGTTATGGGAAGTGACTCAGTCATCATATCTGTAAGATTTTCTTGAGTACTAACTTTGCTCACAATAACATCCCCTCGAGCAATAATATCACGCACAAAATGATACCAAACATCAATGTGCTTTTTTCTCTCATGAAACATTTGATCTTTTGTAAGAAAAATAGCACTTTGACTGTCACAAAATATTGTACCAATATCTTCAGCCACGTTTAAAGCATAAACCACTAGATCAGCTCCACCTTTTGTTGTTCTTTACTGGAAGAGTCTTTAAGAGATAAGTTAGGTAACATAGCAGTTTCATCAAAAACAATATCTCTGCTAATCACAACTTTTCTATTTTCAGGACACCATAACTTATACCCTTTTACACCAGCCTTAAAACCAAGAAAAACACATTTAATGGATCTGGTTCCAAATTTCCATTATCAACATGAGCATATGCAAGACACCCAAAAATATTTATATCAGAATAATCAGCAAGCTTACCAGACCATATCTCTTATGGAGTCTTTTTCTTAATGGCAACGGATGGAGATCGATTGATCAAAAAACATGCAGTAGAGGTTGCTTCAGCCCAAAACGACTTCGGTAAATTGGCATTAGACAACATACATCGAACCTTCTCCATGATCATTCTGTTCATTCGTTCTGTAACGCCGTTTTGCTGTGGAGTATGACGTACTATCAAATGTCTCACGATCCCTTCTGATTTGCACAATTCATTAAACTCATCAGAACAGAACTTCAAGCCATTATCTGTGCGGAGGTGTTTTATCTGTTTTCATGTCTATTTTTCAACCATAGTTTTCCAAGACTTGAATGTGGAAAACACATCGCTTTTCTGCTTCAGAAAGAATACCCAAACTTTTCTGGAAAAATCATCAATAAGAGTTAGCATATAATTAGCTCCACCTCTCGATGGTACTCTAGATGTTCCCCAAAGATCAGAATGAATATAATCTAATATTCCCTTCGTGTTATGGATTCCTCTGGTGAATTGAACTCTCTTTTGCTTCCCAAAAACGTAATGCTCACAGAACTTCAGTTTGCTAATGCCTTACCCATCAACAAGTCCTGTTTTACTCAATTCTGCCAAGCCATTTTCACTCATATGCCCCAGACGCATATGCCAAAATCAGTAATATCATCATTTGACAAGGAAGAGGAAGCGACTGCAGCATCACCAGTAATAGTTGAACCTTGCAAAACATATAATTTGAGAGTCTTTCTCTGCCCTTTCATCACAACGAGAGAACCCTTGGTAATCTTTAGAACCCCACTTTCAACTGTGTACTTGTGTCCTTTTGAATCAAGAGTACTTAAGGAAATCAAATTCTTTTTCAATTCTGGTACATGTTGCACGCCACTAAAAGTTCTAACGACCCCATCAAACATCTTTATTTTGATTGTGCCAACACCTGCGATTTTACACGAAGCATTATTTCCCATCAAAACAACACCTTCAGACACAACTTCATATGTTGTAAACCAATCCCGATTGGGACTCATATGGAAGGTGCAACCAGAATTAAGGATCCACTCCTCGTTCACTTTAGAATTGTCGAGAGTTCACCATCACTGTAGTCTTCTACTACTTCAGCTTCATCGGATTATTCTGGTTGTTTTCCCTTTTGATTCTTTACCTTCCTTTTGATCTTATTTTGTAACTTGTAGCACTCTTTCTTAATGTGCCCTTTCTTCTTGCAAAAGTTACAAGTTTTACTTCTATTTGAAGATCTCGATCTACCTTTAGATTTACTGCGGGGATTTCGTTCCTATGTCCTCCACGATTATCATCACTATTTCAATCTTGTTTTCCATGAACAATGAGACCCTCTCCCTGAGAGTCAGATCCAGCCATAAGATGCTTCATCTTGTCATACGAGGCTAAGGAAGCATAAACTTCATCAACTGTAAGAGATTCACAGCTATACAAAATTGTATCTCTGAAAGTTGAATACGACGGTGGTAAAAAACAAAGAAGAATTAACCCTAAATCTTCTTTATCATACTAAACCTCCATGGCCTTCAAATTCGAGATAATGTCTTTAAACACATTCAAGTGTTTGTGCACAGATGCACCTTCTTCCAAACAATGAGAATACAAATGCTGCTTCATATGCAATTTACTGGTTAGGGTTTTTGACATACATAACTGTTGCAATTTTGCCCATAATGCAGCAGTAGTGTTCTCCTTTAACACATCTTGTAAAATTTTATTTGACAGATGCAACTGTAATTGTGTCAAAGCCTTCTGATCTTTACGCTTCTTCTCTTCATCTGTCAAATTCGAAAGCATCTTATAGAACCCTAACAAGGCATCCTCCAAATCCATTTGCGCAAGAATTGCTTACATCTTTACTTGCCACAACGCGAATCTAGTGTTGCGATCCTACAGCGGAATATCATACTTCAATGTCGCCATCATCGTGATCGAGACTAGTAACCTGAAAAGCTCTGATACCAATTTGATAAAATTAAATGTCGATAATGAAGAACTACCGCAAAGAAAACAGGAAAAAAACACAAATTTTACGTGGAAACCCTTTCGAGAAAAAATCACGAGCAAAGGAGAAGAAAATTCACTCATGTCGAAAATCGAATAATTACAAGAGGAGATGACTATGCCTATTTATAGGTTGAAAAACCTTATTTCAATCTACAATTAATAGAAGTAACGTAGTAAGGTTGAAACACCTTATTCTAAGTAAAATAAAATAGATTACCTATTCTAATTAAAATAAAATAAAAGAAGTCTAGTTTATTTGGACTTTACTTTTATTTTATTTACCACTAAATTTTATTTTAGTAAGAATTCTAGTTACTTAATTCTAACAATCTCCACATTAATAAGAATTTTAGTCATCCAATTCTAACAGCTAATCTTGAATCAATCTCAATAAGAACCTATGAAAAACCCATTTCAGAGGCAAATTGAACACCATGCAGCAAGGCATAAGATTCAGCCAAAGCCACCGATCCCACCAGGTGATGAATTCGATGACCCGAGCCAAGCACTTGACCATTTTCATTTCGTGCTACAAATCTAGACAACGCTAACCGATTTGCTTCCTTGTAACCAGCGTCCCTAATTTTTTTCAAAGAAGAATTCTAACATATCACAGATTTATCTTTATTCAACACTCACATTTTAATCCATTTATAAAAGTAGCAATCAATATTTATCGAGGAAATTTCAAAGTCAGTAAATTATTAGTAAGTTAATGTTTTTGTAATTTAACTTCAAAAAATTATAAAATTGTTATTAAATTATTCGAAATTTTCATTTTAAATTATTAAACTATTTAAAAGTTTTTATTCAAATCACTGTTCTGTTAGTTTTTTTTTTAAGTTTGGCCAGTTAGTTTCAAGCAATGATTTAACTAATAGTATGATGAATCAATATCCATTAACGAGTAAAACAAACTTTAAATCTAAATTGATCTGATGATCAATGTTGAAGAATATTTGGATTATGTCCAAATATTGTCCAGCACTCACTCTCAATCCTAAATTCACTTATGAAAGTGACAAATGGCTCCTAGTTTTCCCTTCAGGTTGTTGAAATGCAAATGGCCCACATTGGGGAGAGTTTAAAATAACCGATACCAAGAAAACCAGCCAAATGAAAGGCCTCTGGTTTAGCTGAATGTCAAACTGGGGCAGGCCACTGCCACTGCCACTGCCACAGTCACCGCAAGCATACATGTCAACATCATCTCACTTAACTATAAATCACCTGCCCTCACTTGCCTCTCTCTCTCATCCAATTTTATCTGCTTTTCTAACCAGTACTTCACATAACAAGCAAAAGTGGTTACCAAGAAGAAGATGGATACAGTTGAGTCGATTCGGTCCTGGGTCTCAACTCACAAGCTCACCAGCATTGGTCAGTTTTAATTCTTTGCTTTTTAACTAGTACCTCTCTTATTTTATTGTCTTGACGGGCCTGGTATTGATTATTAAAAGGAGCAATCTGGGCATCAGCAATTGGGGCATCAATGGCTTATACTGGTTCGAGAACTGCCCTTAAGCTGAGTCTTAGGCTTATTCATGCTAGGTACATACGCATCACCTCTTTTTCAAGCATTAACTAAGCTGAAATTTAATAGTTCCAATGTGTTGTAAAGTCTGAGTTACATACATAGTTTTTTTGTGTATGAAAGGATGCACTCCCAAGCCTTAACACTGGCAGTGCTATCGGGTGCAGCAGCTTATCATTATTACGACAAGAGTTGCAGAAAGCAAGAGGAGGCAGCCAGTGCCTAGTAGAAGAGATTATACATATATATATATATATGTTATATATAGCAATAAATCTTCCCTTTTATGTGAAACAGCAAGGCCTATCTCTTCATTTGAGAGAGAGTAGCATATTAATTATGATTCTAGAATTATCAATTATAACAATGATCTAACATTTAAGACTACGAGCTTCATATAAATCCACCTTAGCAATGAAAAAAATGAAAGGCCCCAAAGATGACAAACCCGTAGCAGGATGTCTGCCTGGTTTGAAATGCCAATTCTATTAATCACTGACCTGAAACTGTAAGAAAAGTGGTTTTAATTAAATCATTAACTGAGTATTGTTCAATTCATATCACATACATACAAGGACTCCTCTGGAGTTGTTTGCGAGGCTTTACCTCGTCAAGGTGGATGGAAGGAATATGAGTTACCTTGAACCACTCATTTCCTTTCCTATTTCAAAGCTTCGGATTCAACAGAGAATAATCTGTTTATACTCAATGAAAGAGGAGGAAGGCAGCCTATGTTCTGGCATAGAATCAAGTTTGTTACATGAATTTATTTCAATTGTTTGCCTGAAGAAATACGCTATTTAGGGGAAAATGTAATAGAAAATATTGCTAACCTACGCTGGAAAAATTGTAACATAAATTAAAAGGTCAACAAAATGTCACCGTCTCTCCCTTGTCCCTGAAGGATATGTGCTTTAGCATCTATCTTTTAGGTAGAAGGTTCGAGGGTTGGTATTCCAAAAAAATTAAGAAAAAAAATATTAAATCCTAATCAAGGTATTCTTAAATACCTTTTAATATTATTTTTAACGGGAATAAAATATAGACGTGTTTATGAGTCGGGTCAAAGTATGATATTAGCATATTTTATTCTTGCTCAAGTTTGGTTCGGATCGAAATTTTGTCCTAAAATTTTACCCAAATCCATCCATATTTGCAAAAGACTAATTTAAGTTCATTTTAGGTCAGTTCATATTACTTTTTAAATTTTTTAAAAAAATATTTATTTTATTTTATTTTAATATTTAATAATTTTATATATTTTTTATGTATTAATTTTTTTTATATACTCATCTTAACATTATTTTAATGTTTACATTAGAGTAATATATTATATATTTAGTATATGTTTATTTTTTAAAAGTGTTCTATATTACATAATATAAAAAAAAACATAATATTAAGTATTATAAACTTAAAACGGGTCAGGTTGGGCTGGGTTAGACTCAAATGTTTAAGCTCAAATTTGACTCATATTTTAAACAGACCTAATATTTTTGCCCAAACCCTCCCAAATTTTGAGCGGGCCTTCGAGCCTGGACAGATGACCCGACCCATAAACAGGACTAATAAAATATAACTATTATATATATGAAATTTATTTTTTATTATGATTTTAATAAATTTTGATTTAATTACACACTTATATAAATAATATGAAATAGTGCTATTATTAAGTGAAAATTAAATCAAATAAATTTTTTTTATATAAAATTAAAGTTTGATGTATGATATTGTGCATTAAACTAAAATTTATATGTAATTGTGAGATTTATCATTTTTATGTGTATTTTTTAAAAATTTTGTTAGATGAAATTAATTTAGTTTTTCATCTTTTAAAATATGAATGCGTTAAAATTCCGTGTATTGACCTGATGGTCAACGGTGTTTACTATCATAAGTGAGATTTGGATTCGAATGACGTTTGTCACTGTTTGTAATTTATCAAAAAGAATATGATTGTGTTAAAACTTAAAAAGATGGATAGAAAAAATATAATTTTAAAAAAATTAAAAAAAAATTTACCCAAATGAAGGCTTAATATTCTAATTTATTTTCTTTTTAAAAATATTTCTAATTTAAAGTACAAATCAAATCCAAATAAGGATTATGCTTTATTTTTGCACAATATTTTGATAAATATAAAATTTCAAATATTATTTTGTTTTTAGGAAAACGAAAAAGTTTAATACCTACCTAAATTTGATAATTTTTAAATGTGGTAACTATATTATTTTTTAATCTAATACAATATCTATATTTTACAAAAGTTATATATTTTAGTACTTAGAGCTAACGATGTTAATTTTTTAGTATTTGATTTTGATTTGATAAAACTCATAATTAATTAATAATATTAGTAATTAAATATAAAATTAAATAATAATATTAAATTTATTCTATTAATAAAATAATGAAAAATTCAAATATAATTATATTATAATTAACTTTTATCAAATCAACCCTAAAATCTGAATTAAACACTAAAAAAGTAACAAAATTACCTTTAACTATCAAAATATATAACTTTTGTCAAATAAAAGTATCACATTAGACCAAAAAAGTGTCAAACTCAGATACCAAATGATATATTAAACCAAACAAAAATAACATTATTTATAAAAAATAGTATTATATTATATATTACTTAAAAATAATACTAACTATCTTGATATTTATTGGCCAAAAAAAAATCTTGATATTTAAAAAATAAATAAATTATAGTATGATATATGGGCCCAAATAATTACCTCAAATGTGAATATTAAGATCCAAATCCAACCTTCAAAATTCAACTCACTACCCCAATCTCATATCTCAAGGTGCATAAACATAGTCTAAATACAAATATTAAGATCCCAATCCTTACCTCAAACCTAAACTTGCATTAAACTTTAAAAATTTTCATTCATGAATACTTGTAATTAGATTTGTCCATGGATCGGTTCGAAGGTTCGCTCTAAAAGTAGGAGAATTTGAGCAAAAATATAAACTCTAAAATGAGGCTTGGACAAAAAAATAAGACTCATTTTTAAAATGGATTAAGCATCGGGTAAGCTTTATTGGCCAGGGTCTAACTTAACTCGGTCCGAATTTGCCAAAAAAAAATGTTGTTGTTTTTACTATTTTGCCACTATTTTTCATTATTTTGCTATTATTTTGCTATTATTTTGTTACTATTTTGTTGTTATTGTTTGAATATTGTATAACTCTTGTTTTATTATTAATTTTGCTACTATTTTAGAGATATTTACTTGTTAAATTACATTTATCTTACTGTTATTTAAGTATTTTTTTTAAATTTTTTCATTTGTTGGGAAACATTTATTTTAATATTTTTATTGTATTTGATGTATTATATTTTTTAAATTTATTTTTATATAAAAATAATAATATAAAATAATTTAATATAGATGGATCAGGTTCAGATTTTATAATTTTTATCCGAGTCGAATTTAAACAAAATTTTACGCTTATTTTTCAAACCGAACTGAATTCAAACCTAAAAATGGATCTAACTTTTTTACGTAATCCATCCTGATCCATGAACAACTCTACTAATAACTCCATTCATGAAAACTTACCTCACTTGTGTGACGTTAATATTGCTGATTTAGCAACTTACAATAATAATGAAAAAGAAAAGGGTTAGGAACATAAACGAACCACATTCGTACGTGTTTCATATTTGCTTACTCTTATTCTTTTATCTTTCCCTTGTTGAAAAATTCTTCTAAAAGTCCGAATATATGCCCTTTTGTTTCCATTTAACGAAAATTTTTAAAATATTTATTAAAAATCATTAGTGAGACCTTTAATACACTCTCAAGTATTAAATATAATTCCTTAATTAATTAGACTAAAATACAAAAATGTTGTTATTCATGTGTTTCTAGAAGAATATTGAATATGATTTGGAGATGACAATTTAAAAATAATCTAACAAATGATTTTAATGAAAAAGAGGATGTTGTTCATCTTAAGGGTATCAGGGTCAAGCACCTGTGTGTGTAAGGTATGTGCGCGTTGTCAAAGGATAAAATTTGATTTAATTCTTTAAAATTTATTAAAATGATAAAATTACATTTTTACTATCATAAAAAATTACAATTTATTTTCAACCCTTAAAAAAATTTCTAGCTTCGACCTTGTTGTTTAATAACATCATGATTGTGGGTTCAAAATGGTAAATTACAATAACAAGGGAAAGCTCGAACAATAAACGCGATTAGCACAACTCAAACCCAGATCACATCTGGGATAATAAACACCTTTAACCATCAGACCATCACATGGATTCATAATCCAAACTTTTTTAATAACACATAGCTCTAGTGGTAATATACTTATTCACAAATACTTTATATGTTGTACGGCACGAACTCAAGCCATATCAAAAGAAAATGTTCACATTTCTTTAATAATTAGTTATGCGCTACACATGATTCATTTGAACAAATTACTTTGATTCGATTAAACTCATTGTTTCATACTTTCCACTTAATCAAAAGACAAAATTTTATCCGAAAATAATATCAACTTGTTAAAAGATCCACCCAACCCCTCAACAAACCTAAATATAAATAATTTGTTTTTTCCTTTGGAATCTAACCTTATTTTATAAAAATATTACTTAAACAAGCACAAATCCAACCAAATAATATAAAAAAATGGATCCCTCTTAAAGAGAATCATCAACCCTTAAAAAATAAGTTGGCTGCTTCTCAAAATATATACCTCCAAATTATCATTAATTATATTTAAATACGAATATTTTTATATTTTCTTTTAATACTTTATAACAACTCTTCATTTATAACAGCACATGAAAAAAAGAGATCTCGATAATATTAATGATATAGATTAAGATTCAAATGATGATAAACTCAATCAATGACTAGCATTAATTTGATGAAAATGAGCTTATGTTAGTGTTATTATGGATGTATGCGCTTAAAATCATATTTACAATTCACTATAATATGGTAATTGTGATGAATGCTATTTTTTTTATACAAATTTAATGTTTATTCTATTAAAGTTTATGTTTTATATCATTAATTTTAGTTTTGATAGAAGTTAAATTTTATTCATTCATTCGATTACTTGATGGATGTACCAGATTAAAAGTTGATCATTATCAATTGATCCTCCTCTCCCTATTAGGGTTACACACATAAAATACACTTAAAGATTATAACTCCCATCACCTAGGATTCGTGTAATTAAGAGAAAAGGTCAAGAGAGAGAAATCAATTTATCGGGTGTTCTTTGTGTTCTTCGTTTAATAGCCAACTCCAATTCCGCATTAAGTATTTCTTAAGCTTGTGAAAATCATATTGTTTTAAAAATTGTAAAATAATTGTGTATGTAATTTTGGGGTTTTGATTTGCATAATACTTTGATCTAAAAGATTTTACATGATAATCTTCATAATTAATATGTGAAGAAATGTAAAAAAAAATGCATAAAAGTAATAATGGATGCGCATGTTATACGTCTTTTATTTTTATTTTTTGATAAAAATTTACAATATGAATTCTATTACAAACAAAACCTTGGCAGATAAATTTGGGAATTAATGACACAATTGAAAACTCATTTAGCAAAAACGAATTTGGGTATGATTATTCATACACATCTCAGACATGTTCAGACATTCACAATAATAAGTGAATCCCATTGAATCGAGTGTAATTCAAATTTTTCAATTGTACTCTATCAATCAAACACGTGTAAAAAGAATAATTACATTTTTAATCCAATTACTTTTATGATAAGATGGGATAGTTTGCATTTAAAGTAGCCCCTACCTTATCATAAGTTATAGATTCCTTCATCCCCATTTCTTTGCTTTATAAATACCACTTTAACCCTTCTGTTAAATACTAGGACCAATGTTGCCAAAGAAAAATACCACAAGGGAGTTTCATCTCCACCATAACCCATCACCAGGTTTGCCTTCTCTTCATTCTTCCATCCATTAATTTGTTGAAGCAAATAGATTTTATATTTTCAATTCAACCACCTAAAATATATATAACCTAAGTGCAGGTGAAGATGATGCAACATGCTGTCCAGCTACAACAAAGAAAGGGGGAGGAGGCTTCATGAATATGCTGTAATCTATTTCTCTGCTTTTTTTTTTTTTTTTTTTCATTTGTTTTAGATCACAAATATCTAATTCATCCAAAAATATTTCAGATTTGATTTTTCTTTTCATTCTAATAGGATTTTTTCTTTCATATAATTAAAGTTTAATTTGATTTCTTTGAGTTGTTTGTAATATAAATTAAAAATTTTATTTCCCAAGAAATAAATTTGTGTATTTATGAATTTAATAAATTCAAACCGATTGAATCAACAGCTTAAATCAATTTAATAAAACTGAAATTAGAAAATAAAATTTAAACAAAATAAATAGTATTAACAATAAAAATATCAAAATTTTAAATTAAATAAATGCTATTAGCAATAAAAAATATTGACAATAATAATTTAAAAATAAACTATAATGATTATTAGTTTCTTCAATTGTTTATGATTTTATATATTATAGGTTAATAAATTTAAATTTTTAATTATTTATTACTTTTTATTTCAAAAGTTATTTTGATAATTATTAATTTTTAATAAATTTAAACTGATTAAATAACTTGTTCAGCTTTCATCTAATTTTATTTTAAATGAAGAAATTGAAGCATATTAAATTTAATGGCCAAACCGAATGAGCCTGAAGAAAAAAATACAAACAATTTGAATCTAACATGTTATAATTCAAAATAATTTCGTATGCTAAAATTTAAAATCGAATAATTGAATGTGAAATGATGTAACCTGGTATGATTCAAACCCAAAATTACTTAAAATAATTTGAAAGTTTTAGAACTCAAAACTAATCAAATCCAAATTCGAAATTTTAAAAATGAAAAAAAAAATAATCCTATCTAAATTAGAATTCAGAGTAGGGATGTTCAAGTTTCGATTTAAATCGAATCAACCAATCGAATTGATCTAATTCGGTTAATCGGTCGGTTAACCAAATCTAATTCGGTCGGAGGTAGGTTAATTTTTTAGAAGTTTGATTATCAGTTAATTCGGTTCGAAATCGGGTAATTAACCGATAACCAAACCTAATAATTAATAATACAAATTATATGTAGTTTAATTTCAGTTAATTCGGTCAAATGAACATTATCATTTTTTTGATATGTTTTATACTTATTTTAACAAAAAAAAATTATAAATTTCGGTTAACCGACTAAATTAACCGAAATTCCGATTTGATTAACGGTTAAAAATTGAATTTTTTTATTAATACTAATTCGGTTCGATTAACCGTTTCAATACCCTAATTCAGGGCATAGTACAAAACAATTTCCACAAATTGCCCTCCCTCTTAATTTGCAGTGTCTATCACTGTTTCCTAAAGCCGTTTCAATTGAATTTTCAGGTGCAAAGCTTTGGGCTGCTGTGGACTGCTTTCAGCTTGCTATGACCCTCGAACTCCTCAATAATAGAATATTGAAATGGCATAGGTTTTTGGTAGTAGTATAATGAAGTTTTAGCTTTAGTGATTATAAAAATTGATACATATATGATATGAATGTTATTTATGGAAAGTCAATTTCTTTGAGCAATGATTGCTCACTGCTGCTTAGCTTCATAAGATCAATTTCTGCAAATTTGGATAGCATTCAAATATCATAAATAAATTCCATAATTTCCTTCACAATGTGCTCTCTCTTTATGTACAAAATTTACAGAAAAAAAAATGCATGAATCTAGCGACCCTTTTATTATACATTATTATTTCTGAGACAAATTTTAAGTACAGTGTATGATAGATTCAGTTCTGGTTGGGCTGGGTTTGCCTCATTGTTCTTTCCAAATACGCCCAGCCACTTTCAGCTTCAGTTCCTGTCTATCACCACCTGAGAAGTAGAGTGCCAGGTTCCGTTGAATGATAAGTCCATCTTGACTATCTCGGACTTTCCGATGACTATCACGAATGCTTCTAGGCACCCCTTGCCACATAAACTTCCTGCCATTGCCCCCAACTTCCAGACTATAACTGAATTGTCTTG